>CM050206.1:6940000-7102500 GCA_027475355.1 Coilia nasus | reverse complement strand
GGGACGGTTATTCAGAAGGCCACCAAATGGTTCAGGAAACCCGCTGTTCACACCTCCTAGCTCAGCCAGAGACACATACAAAGCTTTTGATCCTAATACAAGAGTTCCAAAACCAACCAAGGGATTTGAAATAATAATATAATGTTTCAACATTAAAATGCTATTTACAAGATCATTATTTTTACTCAAATACCATCAGTCCCCCTTTTCAAGTCTAACTGACTTGACACTAAATCATTAAACAAAACAAAGCTCAGCACCATGAAATTGACAGTAAAGTTGGTTCCATGCAAAGATTACAGATAGAAGTTTGGTTCCATGACAAAATTACACATCATAAACAGCTTGACATGTTGACTATAGGATGCTTGAAATGAGCAGTATGAATTTTTGACACAACAGAATGGCAGAAGAGTTCATTATGCTCTGTGATGTTGTATCTTTTCTCTTCGTGTGGCGCACAGTGTTAAAAAAATGTGTGCAAACAAAAATGTTGTCCTCTTCTTCTGGTTCTGGTATGTCCTCTTCGAAAGATCTGTATTATGCTATACCTAGGCTAAATGTGAAAAGCAACTCTGAAGATAGCATAGCATCACATGTCAGACATACATCCAATAACCTTAACTGCACACTTCCTCACACAATTTCAACATTGTGAACAAAACAAAAGCAAATGTCAAATAAATCACCCAACATAAAAGAAAGAAAAATAAACTGAAAAGCAAATAACAAAATCAAATGTGTTTTTTTATGTCAAATAAATCACCCAACATAAAAGAAAGAAAAGCAAATAACAAAATCAAATGTTTTTCCACTATTGGTAAATTCTTAGGGCTTTAACAGGCGTCTGGTCTAAGGTGTGATATGTATCAGGATTAGTAGGGTCCACCCCCTTTCCAAAGATGTCTGGTCTAAGGTGTGATATAACAGGATTAGTAGGGGCCTCCCCCTTTCCAAATCTGCAAACACACAAACTACTCCCAAACTGTAAGAGCTCCCTTTTCTTTTAAATCACAACATAACAAACACATAACAGTTTTTCTCTAGGGAGACAGTTTGATAGAACCTGTACACATTGTTAGCTTTTCTAGTTGTCAATTTGAGAAAAATAAAAAAATTATTATGACTGGTAGTATCAGCAAAACTAGGCATAAGTACAAGTCAGAATCACCAACCCCCCTCCCTCCGTCCTCCACTGAAATGTAATGGCCTAATGACCACAATTCTCCCCCCTTTCTGATCTGCGACTGAACAGCTAAGCAGATCAGTATCCTTTGTACTCTATTTCAGTTAATGTCTAACTTTTTGACGGGGAAGAACCAATTGGTGTCCACTATTCATTTACGCCATTAGTTTCAAAACCTTTGACGGGGAAGCACTGCTGATTTCCACTATTATTGTACGCCATGAATTAAACTTTTCACTAAATATTCAAAGGAGAGATGACATAATCCCAGGAGTGTACCAAAGCGTACATGTGATGTTCTATGAGAGCTAACCTCTGCCCCCTTGCCTTTCCATAAGACGTCAGCTTACTCAATTACAATATTCATCACTTTAGCCCAATCAGCCCCTTTTACAGCAGCTAGGGACATAGGCTTTTTGTGACCTGTGAGATTCCACTCACCAACACCTGGGCTGCATGCTTGTCCAAAAGCATCTTCGCCTGGCCCATTGGTAAAAGAGCAGCTTAAATCAGTATCATGGGTGGCAGAGCCATTGTCTCTCAATGCTGTCTTCCTTCTCTGTTTCGCTTTGGTTTCTGAAAAACGTAAACTGTTTAGATAACACAGACAGAATCTTGTAGAACACCCAAAATATCACACAGCTAGAGGGTGGAAGTGGAGTTTGAGAGCTGACTGTACTTTAGCCATTAAATCTAAATGTTAAACCTGGGCTTGCATTGTAAACATATTACAGAGTAACACACAAAACCCTTCTAGTTTCTCTTATCAGCTTGAACATATAGACATGGAGATACAACTACTAAAGACAGAATGACCAACCAGACTCATTAGTGGATTAAACAAAAACAAATTATGGGATAAACTGCAAAGCAAAATAAATAAATGAATCACTGCATTGAGTATATAAAGCAGACTAAACAGTATAAGGAAAGCATGACTTAAAAAGATTCTTTCCAGGTTTTCCTTATTCACACAAACACCTTTTCTGGCAAACAAATGGCAACTGGTTTGCATATCAACTAAGCAGGACACCTCCTTGAGTTGTCCTGCCAGAAAGGAAAATGGAAGACCGGCTCATGTATTCTGGAAGAACACAAACATGTTATATAGGGGCAAAACTTTTGAACAGATATACTCAGGGTGATTCATCAGAAAACGGATTTTGCAGTGACAAAAAGAAATCTGACATCTTGAATGATGTCTAGAACAAAATAAATCTAACATTAAATCAAATCAAATTCTCATTCATCTGATAGCCAAATCTTCACAAACCAAAACAAAATAAATGGGTGAAAAGGGTGAAAATAAAATGTCATGACAAAAATCCATACAGCTTTCCAAGTCTAATTTGAACATTTTTGTGCACAAATGGAAATGGTAGATAGTTACTCTGGGGTTTCACAGAAAGACAGCACACAAACGCTTATTCTAGCTGGCCAGCATTTCATACCTTCACTCACTCACTCACTCAGGGCACACATTTACATAACAACAAGGACAGGGACAGATGCTAGCTCATGGTAGTTGTGACACCTCTATGACAACAAGTTTTTACTTTTCAATTAAAATTAAGTCTATTCCATTCTGGGACATCGACTGCTCAGTGATCAATCAGCATGGATATTTTTTAAATAGGCATCCCTGCCTCTTTCCTATATGGCATATGGCCATAGCTAATGCTGTTTGATCATGACATGATCCAAGATGGCGCCGCAGATGGCAGCCTTGGTGCATCGCTCTCTCGTGTTTGTGTTGTTTTTGTTTATTTTCGTTGGATACAGTCATGCAAACCGGATTATATACAGCAGAGAGGAACTACTTTCAATTGGCAACCAATTACAACAAACCAGTTTACCTAACTTCGTCGATCCAGGGAGTTTATTGGAACTTTTGATCGGAGGAGCAGCTGCTGTCTATGGGAGAAAGAAGCGCAGACGTGGGAAACGGGCCGGAGCGCTGGTGAGACTTCGCCAGCGCGGATTCCGTACGCCCCTTCCAGCCATGCACTTGGCGAACGTGCGTTCCCTACCCAACAAAATAGATGAGCTGCTTCTCCTGAATAAGATAAACAAGGACTTCGCCCGCTCTGCTGCCCTCTGCTTCACTGAAACATGGCTCAGTGAACTCATTCCAGACAATGGATTACATCTTCCAGGGTTCGGCTTGCATCGCGCCGATCGGCAGAAAGAGCTATCGGGAAAGACGAAGGGTGGTGGAATATGCTTCTACATTAACGAAGGTTGGTGCACAGATGTTACGGTTCTCAGCAAACACTGCTGCCCAAACCTCAAATCACTTTTTTTTAACTGTAAACCCTTCTACTCACCGCGGGAGTTCTCCTCATTCATTCTAGCCGGTGTTTACATCCCACCTCAGGCTGACGTGAGTGAAGCTCTGCAAACTCTCGCTGACCAGGTTAACTCATCAGAACAAACTTATCCCGACTCACTGCTTATCATTGTAGGGGATTTTAACCAAGCTAACCTAAAAAACGAACTTCCAAAATTCAGACAGCACATCAACTGTCCTACCAGGGACAACAACATATTGGATCACTGCTACACTTCTCTCAAGGATGCATATCACTCTGTCTCCCGAGCGGCACTAGGCCGCTCAGACCATTGCCTGGTTCATCTTATTCCTACCTACAAACAAAAGTTAAAAACAGCTAAACCTGTGATCAGGTCAACAAAGAAGTGGACGGAGGAGGCAAAGGAAGAACTACAGGACTGTTTTGACTGTACAGACTGGAGTGTCTTCGAGGAGGCCACAGCTGACCTGGACGAATTGACAGATACCGTCACCTCATATATTAGTTTCTGTGAGGACGTTTGCGTGCCAACAAAAACTTTCCGTATATTTAACAACAACAAACCATGGTTTACCCCGAATCTCCGCCAGCTCCGCCAAGCCAAGGAGGAGGCCTACAGAAATGGGGATAAGCCTCTCTTCAAGGCACTCAGGAACTCACTCACAAAAGAAATAAGAGCAGCTAAAAAGCAATACTCTGAAAAGCTGAAAAAACAGTTTTCAGCTAACGACACCACGGCACTATGGAGAGGGCTTCAGGACATCACGAATTACAAAAGACCACCCCCCCCTGCTGAGGCCAGCAACGGCCTTGCTGATGACCTGAACGCCTTCTACTGCAGATTTGAGAAGGAGACATTCACACCCCTCCCCCCGCCAGATCAACTGCAGACCCCTCCACCCACCTGGCTTCACCCCCCCAATCCACCACCCGCCCCCCAATCCACACTCATCATTTGCGAGGAGGACGTCCGTCGCCTCTTTGAGAGGCAAAATGTCCGGAAGGCTCCAGGTCCAGATGGAGTAACACCCTCCTGTCTCAGGGCCTGTGCCATCCAGCTGGCACCAATTTTTACCCAGATCTTCAACAGATCACTGGAGCTATGCGAAGTTCCCTCATGCTTCAAAAGCTCTACCATCATCCCAGTCCCCAAGAAACCCTCCATCTCTGGACTAAATGACTACAGACCTGTGGCCCTGACCTCAGTTGTCATGAAGTCCTTCGAACGCCTTGTGTTGTCCCACCTCAAAAAGATCACAGGCTCCCGGCTTGACCCCATGCAGTTTGCCTACAGGGCAAATAGGTCAGTGGACGATGCAGTGAATATGGGACTGCACTTCATCCTGCAACACCTTGACCAACCAAGGGCCTACGCCAGGATTCTGTTTGTGGACTTCAGCTCGGCATTCAACACCATTATCCCAGATATCCTCACCACCAAACTCTCCCAGCTAACTGTGTCTCCTGCCATCTGTCAGTGGATCTCCAGCTTCCTGACCGACATGCGCCAACATGTGCGGCTCGGAGGTGTCACATCCGGTACACGGACTATCAGCACTGGTGCTCCCCAAGGCTGTGTCCTCTCACCGCTGCTCTTCTCTCTGTACACAAACGACTGCACCTCCAATGACCCAGCGGTCAAGCTCCGGAAATTTGCAGACGATACCACTGTCATTGGGCTTATCCAGGATGGTGATGAGTCTGCATACAGACAGGAGGTTGACAAGCTGGTGCTCTGGTGCAGCCAACACAATCTAGAACTCAACGCACTAAAGACTGTCGAGATGGTTGTGGACTTCAGGAAGCACCCACCACTGCTGCACCCCCTCACAATATCCCACAGCCCAGTATCAAATGTGGACTCTTTCAAGTTTCTGGGATCCATCATCTCTCAGGACCTGAAGTGGGAGTCCAACATCAACGTCATCCTCAAAAAGGCTCAGCAGAGGATGTACTTCCTACGCCAGCTGCGCAAGCATGGCCTACCACAAGAACTGTTGGTGACCTTCTACACAGCTGTAGTAGAATCCATCCTCTGCTCGTCCATCACAGTCTGGTTTGGAGCAGCCACACAACATGACAAACACAGACTACAGCGCACAATTCGGTCTGCTGAAAAAATCATCGGTGCCCCCCTGCCCTCCCTCCAGGACTTGTACATTGGGAGGTCCAGGAAGCGGGCAGAGAACATAATCAAAGACCCCTCTCACCCTGCACACACCCTCTTCGACCTCCTTCCCTCTGGTAGACGCTACAGATCCCTGCGCACCAAAACTACCAGACACAAAAACAGCTTCTTCCCCACTGCCATCACCCTACTGAACAGCTGAACTACACATGCATACATACATACATGCACATATGTGTATATGCTTACTGTTATGCCCTTGTATCCCCCCCCCAGCGCTTCTCTTGCACATGACACAAGCAAAGACTTGCCTAGGTGTCCCCTGCCCAGCAACTCAGGACTCTTTTTGTGCCCCCCCCCCCTTATTCGCCTTATTGGTATATTGTCATACCGGTTCTTTAACCCACTGTAACACCATGTGCCTACTTGTTCATTATTGCCCATATTGGGTGCCTGTATGTATATTGTATATTGTTGTCCCTACTGTGCAATACAAGTACACATACTTGTTTAATCTATTGTATTTATTGTATTGTATTACGTTCTGTGTTATGTGTATAGAGAGCTAACATCTGCCGGAGTCAAATTCCTTGTATATGTAAGTATACTTGGCCAATAAAGCTGATTCTGATTCTGATTCTGATCATGTTCAGCTGCCACAGATAGACATTTATCAAATTAAAGGCATTTGTTAGTTCTCATGAGTCACAACAGAACACAAGACATGCAGTGAAGGACACACATATAACCATGGTTTAGACATTAAACAAAGATGCACATGCAGACATTTGAGCTCAAGACAAGATACATGAACTTGATTAGCCACTGTACTGACCAAGTCTTATCAAATTACTTAGCACAGAATTTAGGAGCTAAAGTTTGATCTCATACACACGTTTTGTTGACAGACAGTACTTCTATCTAGCTAGGCAAGTACTTAAAACAATTCTCCAAACCAAGTGCGGGCCCACACCATTAAATATTTCCGCGGACAGCCTTACGTACAGTTACAATGCCAGAACTGCATTGCCTGTACCGCAGATATGGAGGAAAGCTCCCTCTGCAAACAACAATAAGCTGCCGGCGATCGCCTCGTCAGGGATTACCAGTTTTCAGACCAAACAGAGTCGGGGTAGAAGAGAGAGAAAGTAAAAATAGAAATAGAGAAAGATAGAGGACTCTGTCTGCTTACTAACTCACACTACTAGGAACAAAGTCCACAGTTCTAGCGATTTTTACTCGTCTAGCTGCATTCAAACCTCAACTTATGCTCCTACCTTAACTGGAATAACCAGTTGAACTCGCCAATCTTCGTCAAGATTCAGCCAGGAAATTTTGCTTAAGGATCTTACTTAACAGCATTCAAACACTTCACAATAATACTGACTTAAAACTGTTCTGTCAACAAAAAGTGATGAGAATCTTACCACAAGCTCATGAATCCAATGAAATCCAAGATTTTATCTCTCGGTCCGGAACCTCCATTTTAAAAGTAATAAAATTACTTTTAAGTTGAATTTGGAGACTCAGTCAGCCTAGTGGTTGAACATCAAGTACAAGGTTTATTCTTAACATTAAGGACATCACAGACAGACACACACACACACACACACACACACACACACACACACACACACACACACACACACACACACACACACACAGGACGTTGACAAGGACTAGACAAGACAAGACTAACTCAAACAGTAGTTATTCTGACTTAAATGTTGTAGACACCCAATGGGTGTTTCAGAAGGTTACCACCCCAAAATGAATATGCAGTGGTCTTTTGTTTAGTACAGTGTCTTCTAATCAGATACGAAAGGTGCCAAATTGTCTGTATGCTAATCCACCAGACAGGGACGGTTATTCAGAAGGCCACCAAATGGTTCAGGAAACCCGCTGTTCACACCTCCTAGCTCAGCCAGAGACACATACAAAGCTTTTGATCCTAATACAAGAGTTCCAAAACCAACCAAGGGATTTGAAATAATAATAAAATGTTTCAACATTAAAATGCTATTTACAAGATTATTATTATTACTCAAATACCATCACACACAAACACGCGCACTACACACTGCACACACACACACACATGCACACACACACATACACACGCACACACACACATACCCACACACAAACACACATACACCCACTCACGTACGCACACAAACACACCACACACACACTCACACACAAACACGCGCACTACACACTGCACACACACACATGCACACACATATACCTATATAGTATACACATTCACACAAACATGCACATTTGTATGGACACACATAGAAATGCATACACACACACAAACACACATACACACACACACATACCATCATTCTTCAGCAGCAGTAAGGCCTTGCAGGCATCAGTGCCTTGAATGGGCAATCAGTAACAGTGCTAATGAGCTTACAGAACACATTCAGCTCAAGCTCACACATCCAGGCTGCAGACAAGTACGGACATTCACACGCAGACACACACACGCACGAGCTCACACACACACAAACACACACACACACATACACACACACACACACAAACACACTCACTCACTTAAAACTCTTTCTTTCTCTCTCCCGCTTTCTGTCAGTGTAATCAGTCAACACACCACTCCTAATTTGTCTTCTTCATCTTTTCCCCACACCAGGTGTTCTACTATTCTACAGCCATCTTCGAGAAGGCAGGAGTCTCACAGCCCGTCTATGCCACCATCGGAGCTGGAGTGGTGAACACAGCATTCACCGTCGTCTCGGTATGCACACCAATTTACTCTCTCCCTCTCCCTCTCCCTCTCTCTCTCTCTCTCTCTCTCTCTCCCTCTCCCTCTCCCTCTCTCTCTTTCTCTCTCTCTCTCTCTCTGTCTCTCTGTCTCTCTCTCTGTCTCTTTCCCTTGCTGTGTGTGTGTGTGTGCGTGCCTGTGTGTGTGTGTACTTATCCCTGATATGTAGACCCACACTCTAGGTTGTTTGGTGGAGAAAGTGCAGTGAATTGTCTACATGCCAAGTTGCTGTTATTCCACAGACTGCTGCATATGGTTGTCAAGTTCACACCTGATCTGTTTGTTCAAGTTTATCTTCTCTTTGTGTTTTTCTCACCGTTCTTTTCTTCCTGTTCTTCTGTTTCCTTTCTTCTCTTTACCTGTCTTTTGTTTTCCTCTCATATCTATTTTCTTGTCACCCCTCTATTGTGCTTTCTTGATAATTTCTTTTCACTTCCATTTCTCCCTCCTTCTTCCATTTTCTCATTTTGTCTCTCTTCTCTTCCCTTTCCCTTCCTGTATCTTCTTGTCCCCTCACTTCTCACTCCTCTCCCATCCTTTTTAAATCCTCATCTTTCCTGTCTCATCCTCCTCTCTCCTCCCCTTGTTTATCCACTCCTTATCCCTTCTTTTCCTCTTTCTCCTCTCTTCCCATCATCCCATTCTGTGTCTCCTGCAGCTGTTCATAGTGGAGCGTGCTGGCCGCCGGTCGCTGCACCTGGTTGGCCTGATGGGGATGGCTGTGTCCGCCGTACTGATGACCGTCGCCATGGCCCTGCTGGTGAGTGTGCTCGGGCATCACGATTTACAGCTACCCTTCATTGCCACTCACGGCGGCCATTACGGCTCCCCTTCACTGCCACTCACGGCGGCCATTACAGCTCCCCTTCACCGCCACTCACGGCGGCCATTACGGCTCCCCTTCACCGCCACTCACGACGGCCAGTACGGCTCCCCTTCACCGCCACTCACAGCGGCCATTACGGCTCCCCTTCACTGCCACTCACGGCGGCCATTTCAGCTCCTTGATACTTTGCAACATTTTCCAGTTAATGAATCATCTTTGCAAGTCCGTAGGTGGTTAAATGACTCATTACAGGACGAATGAACATTCTCTCGGCTGCCCCAGTCTGTAGGTGAAAAACCAGGCTTTCAAGTTGGCTTGTGTCGGGACGGCTGGCAAGTCTCCAGCCTCGTGAGAGAGTAAGGCTTGCTTGTTGGCATGACAGGCTAGTTGCTAGCTATGCATGTAAAGGAGGTTGTTTGACTTTTTTATGAATGTGGTATGTTGCTTGATGAATAAGTGGCTAGCATTTGGCAGCGAACATTTAATCCTGGCCTGGTGGAGTCTCACAAGAAAACCATTCAAATGTTGCATACTGTCGCTTTAAGAGGCCACTTATGATCAGTCCAGCACAGTGCTAATGTTTTTGCAGTGGATCTCACAGAAACTGCATTGATGTGTGTACTTCTCTAGGCTTTTTCAGACCAGCACATTTCACTTTTGGCAATGCTTACTTTTTGTTACACAGACCATTTCCAACCCTTGTGTAAAGTACTACATCTTAAATGCATTGTACCGATTCTAGAACATTCCTTTTTGCTTGTCTACTGTGCACAGGACAAGCTGAAGTGGATGTCATACGTTAGCATCGTGGCCATCTTCGCCTTCGTGGCGTTCTTCGAGATCGGCCCCGGCCCCATCCCCTGGTTCATCGTGGCCGAGCTGTTCAGCCAGGGCCCCCGCCCATCCGCCTTCGCCGTAGCCGGATTCTCCAACTGGTCCGCCAACTTCGTGGTGGGCATGTGCTTCCAGTATGTGGCGGTAAGTGAAGACAGCGTCAGGCGCTTTTTAGCTCCCGTTACCTAAAAATCTGAGAGTGGCACAGATGCAAGGTCAACGAGCCGAATGGAAACGAGCGCAGAATGAGTGAGTGCCAGCGATGGTGCGGCTTTAATGGACTTTAATGGACTGTAATGGAAAGAGAGGAGAGGGGGTACGCACGCTGAAATGAGAAAAGAGAACGGCACAATTCTATCTGTACATCCATCAGTCTACTGAGGATAAATAGCAGGAACAACCGCAAGGTCGTGTGCTGCGTTTTAAACATTGCTAAAATGGATTTCGTCTGATATTGAAAGTGTTAGTTAGAAACAAAATTTGGGTAGTTTAATGTGGTTAGATGCACATTGATGAGCAGTTGATGGGTAGCTTTTAGTAAAACCTAACACACTATGCAGGCATACGATACTATGCATTGTGTAGATATTTGCTAAATCACAGTATGTATGTACAGTACAGTATGTCTGTATGTACAGTGAGTATATATTTATGTATGTATGTATGTATGTATGTATGTATGTATTATTATTATTATTATTATTATTATTATTATATTGTATGTTGTGCTGTATTGAAAGTCTTTTTCTTGGGGTTCCCTTCTTGCATCCCCTACCTTGCGGTCTGTCGTAGAACGTGTGCGGGCCGTACGTCTTCATCATCTTCACCGTGCTGCTGCTGGGCTTCTTCATCTTCACCTACTTCAAGGTGCCCGAGACCAAGGGGCGCACGTTTGACGAGATCTCTGCTGCCTTCCGGCAGTCTTCCGGAGGCGACAAGTACGCCGCAGACGACTTCAACACCATGGGTGCCGACTCCCAGTTCTGAGACCGCCCCCTCGTGGGGGGGTATGTGTGGGGTGGGGGTGGGGGTGGGGGTATTCATGCTGCTGTATCCTAACCTCATAACCACCCAAAGCACCAACCCACCCCCCTGCATCCAGCCAGCTCTGTTAAACAGAGGTCATCGCATAACTATGAGGAGTAGAGACTACTGGGTCTAAAAATGTAGAGGCGGCTAGCCCCCCTGGCTAGACTGAGGCAGTGTGTGTGTTTCTGATGAGGAGACGGGGGACTTGAAGTGGAAGACAGCAGCCTAGCACCTGCTTCAGCCTCAGAGAATGGGGTAGGGTGCCGAAGGACAGCTTTTACTTTTATGAAGGGCATCTTGTTTTTTTGTTTTTTTTGCTCTATTGTTGTTGAAGATGGAAAGGCGTTCGATCGTGTGGTTTTATTCCATTGTTGTCTATTTGAACTCTCTCAGCACAGCAGTGTCTGTACTGGCACCGTGTGTATGCACTAGTCTAGTCCATTTCTGAGTCCAGTACACTTCCCTTCTGCAGTTTTTTTTTATATGAGGTAACCATGCCGATGACTTCATAGCTACTGTTACATGTATACACGCAGTGTTATATAAGTGACTACCTGTGTCGGTAGTTATTAATATCAGGGTAATCCATTTTATTTGAAAATGCTTCACTGGAAGGGTTTCTTACATATCAGCCATAATTATGTCCATGTTAGACATTATGTGAAGGATGTATTTGTGGCAAAATGTGTACAGAACACTGTTCAGACCTTGCCTAGTATTTTTTTAACATTTGTAGGGATGTTTGTTAATTTGACTTAAATGGTGTTTTGTTTTCCAAGAAGACATGTTATTAGACAATCACAGGTTAGGTTTGTTGTTACTTTTCCATATCATGTTTACTTTAACCCCAGATGAAAGAGAAAAAATTATGGAATTGACCCTTTGTTGTGAGAGTTATAGGAATGAATGGAATTGGGGATCAAGAGATATGCTAATTACAGATTTGGTATCAGGCTACTCTCATACACTGGATAGTTAAAGCACATTATAACGTTTGTTTGCATATGCACTAATGCACTGTACCCTGTGCAATGATAGGCAGTAAGCAGTATTACATTACATTTGTGTAGATGCAGTTAATCAATAATAATGATATGGACAAACAATTGTCAAAAAGGAAACAATGAACTCTGCTCATAATGGAAATCATTATCATCAAAAAAACTAATTATGATCTTTTGCGCACAATCTTGTGTGTGGAGATTTTCAGGTGTATCACCCGAAATGGACCAAGGTTAATACAAATTGCTTCAAGTCTCTTTTCCTTGTCATAGTAGTTTCACACATTTACTCTCTACACTGTAGATACGAATCCTAACATATTGGAGATCTGGTTATATCTTTTTAATCCCAATGTAAATTGTATCTCATGTTTAAAGTATTAATGATTTATTTATTGACTTTATTGATCTTTAACATTTTTTAGATTTTCATCACCAACCAATTGCGTGTATACAGTATGTGCTCACACTGTGCATATGCATTTTGAATGACTGTGTGTGTGTGTGTGTGTGTGTGTGTGTGTGTGTGTGTGTGTGTGTGTGTGTGTGTGTGTGTGTGTGTGTGTGTGTGTGTGTGTGTGTGTGTGTGTGTGTGTGTGTGTGTGTGTTACTGTATGTGTTTTGTTATTTGTCACTCAGTGTTCTCTGTGTGTCTTTGTCCAGATGTGTTTATGTGATGGATCTAACATGAAGGAAGCACTGTGATAGGAGTAATGTTGCTATGCTGCTGGGCATCTGTGGCGGTCATTACATGCAGAGCTGAGTGGCTGAGTGGAACCTTGCTGTCAGATAGTTCCATCCTACGTGCTGCAAGGAGAAGTACTATAATAGAGGGATAGTGTTAATAAATCACTGTACATGACTTTTGAGAGCTGAACAGTTACATTAAAAATTAAATGGGAAAAATAGCTAAAAAGGGGTTCAGGGAGAGGAGTATATTTTATGTTGTAAAACAATGTGCCAAGACATACTACTATCCTGACAGTTATCATTCTTTTGTAAGTCAATGTAAGATACATAGCAATTACACTAAATAAAAACAAATATATATATACATATATATGTGTGTGTGTCTGGTGTATGTGTGTGGATTTCTGGCCATCTGTGGCTATTGCCTTCTCCTTCAGAATGTGTCCTGTGTTGAGATCCTGTGTGTTTGTACAGAAGGGCAATAATATTTGCCACCAAAAGAGTGCAGCATTTGACTTGGAACACCAACTGAAGAGCTTCTGGCTTTCACAACTGACAATAGCCCTTCATAGATATCGCTAAAAGCAAATTGTACACATTAATCCGAGATCAAACATGCCAGAAAATGAATATTTCTTGTTCTGTGTGGTAGCATGGTAAAGTGCTATTACAAGAGATACTGTTTTGCCTACCTGTTTTTTGTGTCCTGTTAGCTTGTCACAAAATACAAGCTCGAATTACTGCATATATACATTAATGTGTTGATATGAATCTATGGGCTCATTTGCTTAGCAGCTGAATATTTTGCCATGAAATACATAGGATGCCAATATTTATAGGATACCAATACCAATATTTTTAAAATGTCGCTACTATATACAAAAAATACGGTAAGACTATTTTACGGGGCGCTGTTACTGTGTGTCTACCTAGTTAGGTATGGTGGAACAACCTGTGTTACAATATGTATACCATGTACTAGTGTTGAACTTAATGTCACCACTGTACCTAATTAGGTAGATACACTGTAAAAGCGGCACCATAACATAAAGTGTTACCAAAATTACTCACAGTATTTATTCATAGCAATATATTTTTGCTCTGATAAAAAAGAAACGCCTGTGTTATAATGACTTTGTCTGTCAGAAGGCAAGTAAAACTGCAAGTGTGGCTCACTTTCATTTTAAAAATAAACCACATTAGTGTTTGCTTTTTCCTATGCTGCTGCCGATGCTCAGCAAAGGTAATGCTGCTCCGCTCCTCACTGCTGTGTCTGGGACTGCAGCCAGTCCTCTGTCATCTACAGTGATGATGTGCAGGAGTCCAGACAGTGACAACAGCACTTGGCAGTGCCCACTCTCCCATCACCTCTCTGGCCACCCTGCCCCAAACCTACACTTGGCAGTGCCCACTCTCCCATCACCTCTCTGGTCCCCCCGCTCCAAACCTACACTTGGCAGTGCCCACTCTCCCATCACCTCTCTGGCCACCCTGCCCCAAACCTGCACCCCGCAGTGCCCACTCTCCCCTTCACTTCTCTGGCCCCTCTGCCCCCTCTGCCCCAACTGGCAGTGCCTTATTTGGCTTGACCTCTCTTGCTCTCCTGCCCCCACCTGCACATGGCAGTGCTCTTTCAGCCTTTCACCTGTATCGCCCTCAGGCCCCAAACCTGCCCCCTTCCTTGCCTACCTGGAGGCTACAAGACCAGCACTTGGGCATCACCAATAAAGAAGTTAAGGGGAAAACACAAGGTGGAGATGTATATAGATTCAAGTCTTTTATGAGTTTGTATTTCGAAATACCCAGATAGATGCAAAACTAGCTGTGTGTTGCAAAGATATGGACAGAAGCTTCAGTTATTATGACCTAGTCGACACAGTTGCTAAAAATCCTCCAGAACAAGTCTGATGCAATGCCTATTATGTGCACAGTTGGTAGCAGTGTCTCAGAGTGGGGAGGATGGATGCACCCTCATGCTGGTAAAAAAAAAAATCAGAATTTGCTAAATTTATGACTGCTATTGTGGTGTAGGCTGCCATAATGAGAGAAGTGTATATGTGTGTGTGTGTGTGTTTGTGTGTGAGAGTGTGTGAGTGTGTGTGAGTGAGCAAGTGTCTGTGACATAGAGAGAGAGAAATGCTTGCAATGGGAAATGATTGAAATTGAAAGAATGCTTCTGCAGATTGTTGACAGAAAAGTGTGGCTTGTATTGTTTTTTTAACCTTTATGTCAACTGAATTAATTTTTGAGCACCAAAAACAGAAAGGCATTTAAGTGCGCACACACACACATGCACAGAGAAAGCGAGAGAGAGAGAGAGAGAGAGAGAGAGAGAGAGAGAGAGAGAGAGAGAGAGAGAGAGAGAGGGAACACTTGCTACCTCCTGTAGTCTAGGCACATGTCTGGTTTGCCTGAATTTGATTTGCATACAGTGAAAATGTTTCCTCTGTAAATTCATGATAAAAGCAAACAGACAGAACTCTGTTAATTTGCTTCCTATGAGGCCCGCACCCCGAGCCATCCTTGTGCCACAAATTTGAAATGAGCTGTTATGCCCAATCATAATGACATAAAGAGAACTTGTGGCGAACCTTATCTACACAGCGTGCTCCTAATTACATTTCCCCTCTGCTTGCTTTAGAATGCACACAAGAGCAGGCGGCAGGCAGCGGGCCTGCAAACAGCCCGCCCCAGATTAACGTGACTGAGGCAGCACTTCTTATGTGCCTGGAACCTTCTGCCGGCCTCTTTCTGTGGCTTCATTTCAGACAGACTAGCTTTGGGCAACCAAAAAAATGCCTCTGGACAGCATCACCATTCGAAAAATCATGGCAAACACACAGAGGATGGAAATGATTATTTGATCTGTGCTTATGGCCAGCCTAAAAAAATCCCACATTCTATCTCCCACTCCAACCCAAATAAAACTGTCATTACATCCATTGCACAACAATATTCCCCATGCCTGCAACATAATTAATTGTACAATGAAACCATGCATGCTGCTGCAGTTGCACACAGTAGCAAAGAAAGGATGAACACGTTTCATGTGTAATCATCCATATGTTTGTCTCATTAGGGCTTTCTTTTACTTCACTAAAATGGCAGGAGTGAATAGGTTCTGGGTTATTGTAAATACTGTGTCATTGCTAATGTGTTACAGTTCTACCTGGCTACTTGTGGGTTGGTTTGAAAGTTGCCCAGAATCAAGCCTCCAGTGCACAGCAGGGTATGCTGTATGCATGATCTCACATCATCAGCACTTTACACAGAAAGAAAGGATGGATTTGGGGATGTGCCACCATCAGGCATGAAATTACTGCAATGTTTTGTTTTGGTTGAGGGGTTCTGGGGACTAGGGAATTTCACTGTCAATGTCACTCACTTGCTGGCAAACGTCACATTATGCAGCTGTATTCCATGTTCCTGGACAAGCATGTCTTATTCTCTCTTCATAATCCTTTCCCCCAAACACACAGTGCTTCTCTCGGTGTGTAAATAATTTATGTTATTTTAACATTTATGGGGTACAATGTGTCCTCACCATTCCAATCTGCAGTGCGTAGAACAGTGTCTGAGTCACACAGCTTGTATAGTGAATTCGCTCATATCCTCCCTTGATTTCTGCATTTCCTCATCTTGTCTGGTCTTAGTGCATTGATCCCCTCAGAAGCAGCCTGATTAAACAACACAAGCCTTAGAACAGCGAACAAACACAACTCAACTGAACCTATAAATAATTAACAAGCTGTCAGACCGATGAATTCTCAGAAGCAAAACCTCAGAGAGATCCTGCATTTGCTCTACAAGGTCTTTGAATGAGATGAGCCATCTCCAAATGTATTTATTGTAACGGCTGCACAAAGGGGCCAGATGTCTCTTCAGGCCATGTGTAATCAATCTGTGGTTGCCGAGGCGCCGAGGAGGAAAGGGACGACCTTCCCCTGGCCTTGATATCTCTGTTGGATTCCTCATGCCCTGGTTCAAGCTTCTGTGGCCTTCCTGCCCAGCAGTTCCAATCATCCGACTAGGCCAGAGCAGGCACAGGCACACAGGCACACACTCTGACAGGGCAGATGTTTACATGTTTACACCTTCGATTCCCGGCCACAAGAAAAGGAATGCTCTGTTCAAAAATCCCTTAGCCAGTCAGTCAGGGTGATAGAAGCAGATTCTCTCATGAAATATACATGAGGCTGTGTTTATTCCCCTGGCTCCAAAATACAGTAGCTGAGGCTGGAGAAGACATGGAGCATATGTGGGAACTGCTGGCTGGAAGAAGCACGCTGACCCGAAAGGAAATATTTTTCCCTGTTTTCTTTCCTCTCCGTTTTCTGTTGCATTTGTAGGACGTACTACCACTAAATGGCTATGCTGCTTTTTCGTACGTTTTTGGAGGAGTGGGAGGGCAGGGGGTGGGAGGAAAGTGAAGGGCTGGTGAGAGACTCTCCTACACCTCTTTCTCCAACCATATTATTATTCCCTTGTAATAACAGGATGCTGTGGTGGAGCAAGGTGACGACCCACATTTTTACAAAAGACAGTGACTGTAGAAACCAGCGACTTAAGAGCCAATTTAGAGAGTCAATGGAAGACGGTCTTTTTTCAGGCCTTGCTCTGGCTTTGTTTTTTCATCCGCCTCAAGGCAATATCCCTTTTGAGGCATGTAGTGAGATTTGGAAAACAAACAAAGGGAAAAATATGTGGTTGTTCATCATAACCATCATTAAGGCCTGTGAGTCACCGTTGATGCACTCTCTCCTCCTCACTCTCTCTTCCACTCTCTTTCACTCATTCTCTTTCCCTTTCTTTTCATATCTCCTCTCTTTTTCTCTACCTCTCTACCCCCGTCTTTCTTTTTCTTTACCACTGCACCCCTCTCTGAGGTGGATGGACTGGGTTATCAGGGAAAGGCACCTCTCCAAGCGAATCAGAGTTGATATTCAAAACCAAAGGGGGAGGGGGGATCCTTCCTCCAGCCAGAGTGCACCCCCATCCTCTGGGGGACTGGAGGTGGTGATGGGGGTGGCCCCTTTGATGTTCTGCACTGACCCGCTAACAATCATTAGAAGTGTGTGTGTGTGTGTGTGTGTGTGTGTATGTGTGTGTGTGTGTGTGTTTGGAGGGGGGGGGGTGGAAGGGGGCAGAAGCAGAACCAAAAGCTAGGAGGTCTACTGATTACAGTTGCCCAATATGACAGTATCTCCACACCACACCAGACCCCTTATCCTCTCTGAGGCTATTCACAGTCTAATTACTGTTATTAAGACTAAATGAGTGCCGCCAGAAAAGATATTATTCTGCCTATGGACACCAGAAACGAAATGCCTTCCCGTGCCTTAAGCCATGGTTCGCTCATCAATATTACAGTCCGCACTCTGCACCATCTAGACAGGAATGCATTTAGCAGAAGGTAACTGCTGTCTTAACTATAATCATACGGCGCAACACATTCTGGATGTGCTGAAGGTGCAGCAACGGGATGCATGAATAATTCAGCTGATTCTGAGAGGAAATGTGTGAGAACTGAGGCGAAGTACAGATATCTAGCTTGCACTAATTGCATGCGTGTGTGTGTACATATACACACATAAACACACACATATACACACACACACACGACATGCACACACACACGTATGCATGCAGGTGCACACGCACACATAAACACACGCACGTATATCAAATTATTTTGATACAAACTTTTGGTCCACATATCATAACAAAACCTTCCCATAAAAACACAGACAGACAAATCATAGATTTGTATATTATGGATGCATTGCATACACACACACACACACACACACACACACACACACACACACACACACACACACACACACACACACACACACACACACACACACAAGCAGCACAGACACAGAAGCAGGCCCTTATCCATGTTCGCATGCACACACAAACACACACACACACACACACACACACACACACACACACACACACACACACACACACACACACACACACACACACACACAGACATACACGCACACGCACAAAGACAAGACATGGAGAATCCACCATGCCACTTCAAGAGCAGCACAGTAGCTAAACAGCCACAGCTAGCTGAAGGACATTAGAGGCAATCAACGGTTTGTTTGTGTAAAGTGCCTGCCACCTGCGTGGGGAACCTCTGCAGATTGGCCAGTCACGAGTGTGACCTTTATTAGCCTGTTACAAGCGGTACGCACATTCACTGCAACCGCAACAGGGCTGAGAAAGCAATTGGCTGGATGAGCCAATTTACAGCTTAATTGCCCTGCTAATAGGCATTGCCTTGTGGTTACATCAGCTGGACCATAGGATTGTATTGTGTTTATCTGATTTTATCACCGGGGGGGAAACTAATATGTGACTTGAGAGTGACAAAAACAAAAGCTGTTCACATGCTGAGATGAATCTCACTGAACTTGTAAATGGAATGCTATTTGTGGTGCCAAATTCTATTACTGCAAAAACTTAAGTCTGCAGTCCTTGTTCAAAGGAAAATTGGTTGGTGTGTGAACCAGAGTGCTATTGATGTTTTTGCTGATATGCACACACTTTTTCAAAAGCAGAAAAGTTGCAATTCCTGGAATACAAATAGGTTTTGATTTTTATTCTCATTTCTTTATATATTTATGTACATTTGTGTATCTCACTTCATAAAGACTGTTACAGAACAGAACTGACTCAGTATGCTGTGCAGTGCTGTGCTGTGCTGCATATGTGATTGAGAGTGGTTGGCTTTTTAAACTCGTGTATGGCGTCATACACTCCCACAACTGCTCACCCAGTTAATACAGTAGATGATCCTAAAGTGGGCTTCTGCCAGCGCTCAGGAGGAACCCAGTGGATTTCCTCATCTATGCCTTCCAGCAGACACATCCAGCTGGTAACGCTGGTCCTTTTAACCAGGTGGTGCCAGTGAACCCTCAGGGCTTTACTGACCTGGTCACCGCTGTGGTCTTATCCACTGTCGACTCGACTGGTGCAAATCCAATTTTGGTCATGCTGTTTTCTTTTTGTGCCCTGTCTTTTTGTTAACACAAGGTCCTGTTGAATCCCGATTTCGCATTCCGGCTTTGTGCTCCTTTATGTTATTCCTTTTCTGACTGGACAAAGTCAGAGTGACAGAGGCCCGATTTCTTTTAAGCCTGGTGGTGGGCTGTGTGGCGATGGGGTTGATGCCTACTGACACGGCCAGGCATGGGGCTGTTAGACGATTCACAGTGGATTCGCGAACGGAACAAGAAGCTAACCCGAGGGCTTGCTGGAAAGATGCGAGACCTTGCAAATGCAGCAAACACATCCAGACAGATCTGGAAAGACCATTAGGTGCTGCAGGAGGGCCATTTCATGCATAGCCTCCTTCTGGCTGTGACTGACACATGATGTTAGAGAGTATGGTCACACCCCGATACAGGATGCTCAGACTCTGGGTTTTTAGAGTGTGCTGTGTGCGAATAGAGCTCCAACGTGATTTATATTTTTGTGTCAGAGGGATTTGTTTATGTATTTATTAATTTCCATTTTTGTTGTGTATGTGTGTAGGGGGGGTGTACTTTATTTTGAAAATGTGATCTGATGTTAATGAATATTTCAGCTTGTTCCCAAAGAACAAAAGTCTCTGACATCCCCCTGCCACCACCAGTGCAAACCTTCATCTCGTTTAACTTGGAACATAAAAGATGTTCCGCCACAATGAAATATGCATCAGTGTAGCAGCGGCAATCCTTTCTTTCGGAGCCAAAGAGCTGGCAGGGAACGGGGCAATAGCAGCCTC
This sequence comes from Coilia nasus, assembly GCA_027475355.1. Classification (NCBI taxonomy): domain Eukaryota; kingdom Metazoa; phylum Chordata; class Actinopteri; order Clupeiformes; family Engraulidae; genus Coilia; species Coilia nasus. The sequence goes on along the minus strand of CM050206.1, from coordinate 7,081,908 downwards.
ACAGATTGGAGCCTCTTGTTTCCTCCAATCCCCTCTCCCCAGCCCTCCATCCTGGGACAGAGGTTCCTGGAGCCAGTTTAAATTATGGCATGGAGGACATGCATGGTAATCAAGCTTTTTTATGGCTTACAAGTCACATTTAGATTTCAGCCAGGCTTTGCTTATTATTTTCCATGTCCATATTCTTGTCATGAAGGCACAAAGGCTAGTGTTGGGGGAGGGGATTACAGTGATTTGATCAAACTGAATGCCTCCAGTGTTGAAGGAGGTGGTAATGTCATGTGGTTTTATGACAGGGTTTAAGGGGCTTAAATAATGCATTTTAAAGTTTTCCATGCAAGCAAGGACTGCAGGGATGGGTGTAGTTTCTAAGAGTGTGGTCTGCTTGCCATGCCAAGCCGTGAGTCGGACCAAAAGCATGATTCAAAGGCAATTAACGCTGGAAACGCAGAGCGTCGTTGGCAGAGGTGGACTTATGTAAGAGCGGATCCGGGTATAGCAGAGCATAGCGGAGGAAGAAAATGATATGACTATCGTCGTTCATCTTCCACTCTGGGTTTTATCAAGTATGCCGATTGTTCTGCTAGCCTGTCTCCTAGCACAGTCGTGACCATGTGTCCGCAATATAATGGGGCCTAATATTTGGCATGGGGTCCAACCAAGCAATCAGCCCACTACTGGGGTCTTTCATTAGTGAAAATGATACTCCGCCACCACAAAATGCAGTCAGAAGCATCTCTTGGCTGCCATATTTTCCATTTTCCAGGGAAATTAGGATGAAGGAAGAGTATGTAATTATGGAGAAGGGTATAGCACGCACACTCACTTTTAGCCCCATGAGTATCTCATTCCAGGCTTTCTCTCTCTCTCCCCTTTTCTCTCTTTCTTTCTCTCTTTCTTTCACTCTCTCTCTTTCTCTCTTTCTTTCACTCTCTCTCTCTCTCTCTCTCTCTCTCTCTCTCGTGTTAGGATGCAGGGTGGTGGTCAGATGCCTGACTGACGCACCACTCTTCCCATGGGTAGCCTATCACATGGTCTGCAGGGAATCAGAGTAGGCTTGGAACACTGTTAGAGCGCTGTTGATGGAGGGGCCTTTCTGTCAAACACAAAGTCCCTGGAGGTGCATGTTCATACAAAGAAGTGTACAAGCATGGGCTTCAAACACAGTGCAGGCCTGAATGAATGTGTTCGCAAACAAAGTGTGCTGCATAGCAATAAGGTTATAACATGAGCTTGTGTAGGCATAAGCTTTAAGTCAGCCTGTGATGAAAGAGTAATCTGTCTGATTGCCTCTCTGCCTGTCTGTTGTTCTGTCTAGTGCATATAGACTAGAGTAAAGTGTGGATGTGAGATACTAGCACAGCATACTAGCCTATGCTGAAAGGGGTGGTGTTACATCCATAATTGTGTCTAAGTAAATGTACTGTATATATAGTATATGCACATGTAGTTTTGCACATGGGCCTTAACAGCAGGCAGGGTGATAACAGCTTCACTGAGTTAAAGCTTTAACATCCTACTGTGTAGCTGTCTGTTGGTGCCATTGATCCGTTTGCATGCTCACTTCAGCAAGTTTTGTACTAAAGTATACAGGCAGCACTGTCACAAGCCGTTCTTCTCTCAATACGCAATTAAGAATATGCTTTGCAGAGTTGCTGCAGAGGCTACGTCCTTTACAAACTGTACAGGACGTAGCCTACCTTGAACGTGAGGAAGAACAGAGTTAGAACACATGATTGGCACCACAGACTTGTGTGTCACGTCATTTAAATTTTGCGAGGCTAATATGAATTGTTGTTTATGAAACAATAACGTCACCCATGGCTGCTGATTGCACAATCACCATTCTGTTCCACTGTAATGGCTGAAATATACCACAAGTGCTGCACCATTTGCGGCGGCAATAAGAGTGGCCCCACCAGAGATGATGCGCCCACCCACTACCTCCACTCACAGGTCACCATCCTCCACATTTCCACGTGGGAAGGGCCCCTCCGTAGAGATAATGTAATGGAGTCTGCGATCAGACACACTGTTGTAATAACCTGCCAGGGTGGAAATGAGACGTTTGCTAGTAATCTATTTGCAAAGTGACAGGGAGGAAACAGCGTCTGGGGTTATATTACAGAGTGAGATGTAGGGAATATGGGAAACATGTCTCATGTGGTTGTGGCAATCTGCATCCCAGCAACTTTCCATTCCAATGTGGGCTTGGTCCACTCTGCTTGACTCATATTTTAAAAGCCATGTTCCATCAAAATTGTATTATACTTATCCAAACTAGCAAGAAGGTAAGGATACTGAGGGAGATTATGTGCATATAATGTATAACATTTGTACAGAATATTAGCAAATACGTGCAGTGAGGAATCCAGAGAATATTGTTCAATATTTGAAAACCTTCTAGAAATCCAATCTGCTATTCTTCCTATCTTTTTGCGTACCACATGTGTCACAAAGTACTTGCGGTCACGCCGCCGAGGAGTGTTCTTTGCCCACGCGCTCCAGTACGATTTCCACTAATGCCGACCCGCTGACTCGCGCTCAGATAAGAGGTAGGAGGTGCTCCCTCTGCATCTAGTCCTGTTTGAGGAGTGGTGTGGTCGATGCTCTGCCAGAGCGCAATAGCCAGTGATACGCATGTTCTTCTTCATCTATTGTCTTCAGACTACGAGCAGAGAGTGTTTTGAATTTTGACTTCTAGTAGCTCGTTTGCTTTTTTAAGTCCTTCGTGTTTATTCTTCAACTCTCGACTTGTGTAGAAGCCATCAGCATCTTTGGTGAATTTAAGGTAAGACATTCCAGCACGGGAATTTTTGAGCATCCATATGTTCTCATGAACATGTCACACGTTTCCTCGGCATTTTCAGGTGCACTTGCTGCAGTCTTGATGTTAGTAGTAATGTTGAAGTCGGGGGCACAATTTCTTTCTGTGGTAGTCTATGGTTTACTGGAAAATGTAAAATGTGAAACGCGCCTTGCCATCGTGTTGTTTGAAAGTTTCAGCTACACATTGACTTAGCTCAAATGCACACACCTACATTTTCTTGCGTCCATATCCATGCCCACCACATATTGATTGACTGTTTCGAGAAACAATATCGATGCTAAATGCACCTAACCATATTTTGGGTTGTTTGCACAATGTGTACATTTTACAGTTGAAAGTGGAAAAGTGTAAGTGTTCGCTTGACATTTTAAATTTTGGTTTATGCGGTATGTTTATGTGTCTATGTCAACAATATAGATATAGCTTGTCTTGTGTGGCCTTTCAAGCTGCTTTGAAAAATGTCACCGTTCTGAAACCCCGGCGTGGCGTTTGAAGACAGCTTGTTTTATCTGACCCTGATCGCAGCATTGGTCGGGTCACAGTGGCTTTTCAAGTGAGCCTGGCCTTTGTGTGCCCGTCTGTTTGAAATACTGATTAATATTCCTTTCCGCCGGTGCACCAGCGCACCGGATCAGAGAAGGTTCTCCCCGCGCGTCAACTGCAGCTTCTGTTGGAGAAGTAGCCCGCAGGCACGTGTCTCTGTCTACAGTCAGACACCGCCTTGGAAGACACTCAACATGTTTTCAGTTTGCTAGTTTTTTTTCTTTCCATTTCTGCAATGTGTTGTTGGTCAGAGACATAGAAGACAGGCTATTTTTATAACTCCATGACTCACATGCGCTTTTAATTGAGCGTGGTATTTTTTCCTCCCCGAAGCAATAGTCAGTCTTACATTTGCAAAAAGGCATCATCGTCGTTTGGATGTAAAGGGCCCTCACGTCAAAAGCATTGCTATCATACCATGGAGTAACACATAGAAGTTATCACAGAGCTGACCAAATTTTCAATTGAAAGAGACAAATGATGGCACAGTTTACTGAAAGACTATTCATTAAATTTACATTTTAGAAAAAATATATAGGCCTATCAATAATAATGATAATGTACATGTAAAGTACATATGTAAATCACACATGTAAGGTTTATGGTTTTCCATTGTCTTACCCTGATATCATGTTGCTCCCTGCTATGAAGTCATTATATGGTTAGCAGATGATGTTGAGTTAATAGATGATGAGTTACATCATGTTGTATGTTTGTGTACGTGGAAACAGTCTGTACACTGCCTACAGTGTGTGGGTGTGTTTTGCTTTTAAAATTAAATTCAGGCAAGAGGAGAGCTCGCTGCCTCTTCTTTTCATGTCTACCGTGTTTGGTTTGCAAATAGCGAAATAGGCTGAACTTGCAGGTCTCTGTGGTATTGCATGTGTCAATGCTGCCTGTTGGCTTGTTAAAGTAGTTTGGTCATTGCGTGGGTGTAAATGCACCATCTTCTCTCCTGCACCTGAGCCTTCGATCGCGGTATTGATTGCCGTGATTCCATGGCAGTGTGTGTCTGAATTATTCCTGGAGACGTTGAGAAAATAAGGATGGTAACAGGTAAACCACAGAAAATTCTCTAATGCTTGGAAGGATTCTTTTTTGGTGCTCTTTTAAAGCAAGCTCTTTGACGAATTCAGAACCCTCAAATCCAACATCATTGATAAAGAACACATCTGTCAACATAGAACACAAGCCAAAACATTAATGAGAGAAAATTCTAAATAGGTCATCTTTAATAAATGATTCATGAGACATATTTTTGCAATGAAGGAGCATCCAGATGTAATTCTTTGTGAATGAAAGTAAAGTGAGATATTTAAATGCACCATCCAGAGAAGAGATCATGTCATGGCCTCGATCATACATGGGGTTATATGTAATAGCTGTGGCTTGGGGTTTGTGATTAATAAGAGGATTTGAAAGTCGCTGAAAGGCCGTGACCTTGCATGCTGGCAATCCTGTCTGTTCGACGAGGTCCTCTGTGTTTCAGGGGTGGATGGGGTGGGGGTGGGGTGGGGTATCTTTTGTTCAGCTGTGTGCCATAACCACAGAGCAACCCATCCTCATGCGAGGAATAAGACACTTACTGCAGAGGCCAAATGCTTTTTGCGGAGAACATACATTTTACATTTGCATGATGCCCTAGAAAGAAAATGTTGTGGAATCCTCTGATAGAGAAGTCATACTTATAAAACACTTCTACACTGCATGGTGAGATAGTATAGTACAGCATGAAAAATATATAGCATAGTCTGTTTCCAAAAAGAAATGCCTTTCCAGCTCAGTCTCACTAATGTTTCTGTTTCAGTGTCCTCCCCTCCCAGCCCCCTGTTCCACCCCCCCCCCCCCCCCCTCCCCCTCCCACTAGCTCTCAGGAGGATGTTTGTGCTGTGGCATAGACCTCAAACAGCTTTATACTCCATTATTTAACATAATAGCTTTGGACAGTGTGCAGGAAAGATGTCTGTGACGTAAACATGACTTTCCGCTGACTTAAACAGATTAAGACAGTGGAGGTGCGGTCACGCATGCATACATACATACATACACACATACATACATTCCATTCAGTCATGCACTCATGTTTAGATTCATTTCAGACCTATAGGTGCCTGCCTACAGCATGGCATTGTGTTGGATAGGCAGTGCTAAGATTTGGGCATTTAAAGACTCGACTTGATTTGTATGCATTCCACTAAAGTTTGTGCTGAATGTGAGTGATTGTGTGTGTGTGTGTGTGTGTGTTTCTGTGTGTGTGTATGTGTCTGTATCTGTGTGCACATGCGTGCATGTGTCTGTGTCTTCTTGAGTGTGTGTATGTCCATGTATGTGTGTGGAAACACGTCTGTGTGTACTCCTCAGGCACGCGCGCGCGTGTGTGTGTGTGTGTGTGTGTGTGTGTGTGTGTGTGTGTGTGTGTGTGTGTGTGTGTGTGTGTGTGTGTGTGTGTGTGTGTGTGTGTGTGTGTGTGTCCTTGTGGTGACCGAGCCAGCAGCCTGCACAGTGTGCTACGGCCTAATCTTAGCATCTAATAGCATCTGCCTCCTCTGCCGCTCCACGGCGCTGGCGTGTGGCGCTGAAATGGAGACGGCGGGGAGGCCGTGCGTGTGTGTGTTTGTGTGTGTGTGTGGCCACGGCAGGCGGAGCAGGGGCTGGAGCATGCTGGGTTATTGGCGGCCGCTGATAGCCAGGACTGTGCAGGTGTGCACGGCTGGAGTAGCTCACCAGCGTGGACAAAATCATTTGTGCTGGAAGGCTTTCCTTTCTTTATTCCTTGCGCGTTTCATTTGCTCTTCTTTCGTCCTCTCTTTTTTCGCTTCCTCTCCTTCTCTGCCTTTCTTTTCTTGTCTCATTCTGGCTCACCCTTCACCCTTCTTTTTTTCTCTCGTTTGCCATTGGCGTCCACTCTAACTATGTACCACAGTCCAGTGGATTTACTCACAGAGGAGGTGAAAGGGGAAGGATGAAATTGGCGGCCATTGATTAAATTGACTGTCACAATGTTAGCGTGCCACTGACACTCAAGCCCTTCCTTCACCGTGCGGTGACAGAGATCAGTCATGAGAGGGCATTCAGTTTTGAGCCCGCTTTGTGCTGTTTCCCTTCCCAGAATAAATGAACAGCAGTATTTACATGTGGAGAATGTCAGAGCTTTCTAATTTGTTTTTCATTGCTTTTCACCAGAACGGAAATTGATTGTTTTTTTGTGCTAGCTGTGTTTTTGCAAATGAAAACTGTGTCTGCTTTTAGCAATTTCTTGGATGTTTTGAGGGGCCTCCGAGCTCAAAATCACCCCCCCCCCCCACTTGCTTGGCCTGTGGGAGGCAGGTGGCATATTTTTACCCCTGTGCTGTAGTGTAGGGTTTAAAAAAGCCACCAATACGTCCTGGGTAGTCAGCGGCTCATTTGTCAGCTGCGCATCCACACCCACCACCGCAGAAGGACCCGAAAGAAAAGAGGGTTTCAAGGTCAAGGAGGGAGTAAGGGTAAGCCATCACACTTCTTTCATTAGACGCAAGGCAAACTTGCACCATGGTGTGGTGATGAATATCAGAATGGCACAGGAGGAAATTTGACTGCAGTGAGTGTAATGCTTTTCTGCAGCTGCGTAAGTGAAATTGAAATAGCATTATTGTCATCACTCATCTTTAAAATTGCATTTTGAAAATGTCTTTTTTTTTGGAAGGGTGTGACAGCGCATTCTACTCTGGTTTTCATTTTTAGTGGGCTTATGTGTGAGAGAGGTAGGGAACAGGTCGTGGTCATCACAGGTACCCATAGGACGCTATGAGAGACATTAGTAGGACAGATCCATTATTCAAACACTCTACAGGTGAGATAAAGGTGTGTGTGTGTGTGTGTGTGTGTGTGTGTGTGTGTGTGTGTGTGTGTGTGTGTGTGTGTTTTTGTGTGTGTGTGTGTGTTTCTGTGTGTGTGTGTGTTTCTGTGTGTGTGTGTGTGTGTGTGTGTGTGTGTGTGTGTGTGTGTGTGTGTGTGTGTGTGTGTGTGTGTGTGTGTTGGTTGGGGTGGGGTAGTTGTTTTGCTCTCTGTAGGCTTGCTCCCTAAAGGGACTTAAGTTCTTTATCCAAGAGCCAGTCTGCCCCCCACTACCCCACTACCCCAAGTCAGTCACAGATGGAACAGCCCTGAGGGGTGTAGCTGTTAATTGGTCGCCTATGTATGTCCAGTGGAACTGCACTGCAGAGACTTGGGGGGACAGCAGAGACTTAGGAGGCTGGAAGAACTCTCCGGAAGGAAAAAGGGCACGTCGTACATCGAGGAGCCTAGAGTTCCTCTGAGCCTGAGGACATACAGAGGCACTGACACTTAATAGAGACTTTTTCCAAAATTTTGGTTGTAGTCAGTGAATACAAATAATGTAACTGTACAACTGGCTACATAGCCACTATAGACAGAGAGAGAGAGAGGGAATACAGCAATATTATCTAAATCTATCTATCTATCTATCTATCTATCTATCTATCTATCTATCTATCTATCTATCTATCTATCTATCTATCTATCTATCTATCTATCTATCTATCTATCTATCTATATGACAAGTTTTTGTCCATATGTAATGACAGGTGCAACATGAAAACACATATTCTGTCTGTACTTCGTCTTCTAGAGCCTGTGTGCTAAAATACAGCAATGGCCATCTCTGCGGTCGTGTTGCTTTAGCGATGAACCGGCAGGTGGCTTTATCTGAGCTGTCCAGTGGGTGTGGCGAGCAGACAGAGAGTGCAGACAGACTCTGAAAGGCCACTGTGGCGGTGAGCGACAGGCAGCGTCTTGCCCTGTGCTGGGTGTGTGTGTGTGTGTGTGTGTGTCTTGCCCTGTGCTCGGTGTGTGTGTGTGTGTGTGTGTCTTGTCCTGTGCTGGGGTGGATCATGAGTCACCTCGTCATGGAGCAGAACGGCCGGCCCACGTGGCAGCAGAATCATGGGCGTGCGTCTCTGCCGCTGGCGGCATTATTGATAAGTGCTGATGGGATGGAACATGACATGACAGGAAAGACATGAGCAGCACTGGCATGTGTTCAGATGGTGTGTGTGTGTGTGTGTGTGTGTAGAAGGGGGTGCATGTGTTTCTGTGTGTGTATGTGTATGTTTCTGTGTGTGCATGGATCTGGGTACAGATTGCCCATCTGTGTGTGTTTGCTTGTGTGTGTGTGTGTGTGTATGTACAGATATAGGTACAGTTCGCCTGTTTGCCTGTGTGTGTGTGTGTGTGTACTAGTGGTGCAACGGATTAGTGTGTCCACGGTTCGGTTCGGTCCATGATTTGTGGGCCACGGTTTCGGATACGGTTCGGATGCAGCAGGGTTTTCCAAACTGTGGTGTGTGCACCACTGGGGGTGTGCAAAGTGAAAAGAGCAAGGGCAGATACATGTGTTTTTACTACAGTGTTAATAAACATTAAATAATTCGATTAGTGCTGTGCTCAAACACGTTCACTATAGTAAATAAAATACTATACTGGAAGGGTCATTAGTTGTCTGTATTTTGGTTGAAGAGGAAGTATCTTTACATTTTGCTCCGCTTATATTTATAGTCGGGTGGTTGCGGCGTAAGTGTGCTGCCATGTTTGAAGTGGAGCCTGATGAATACAAGAACGATGCGGAGCAGTGTTTGCAGACCGTGCGTTGCTTGTTTACCGTCTTGTTTCCTTGGTCATCATATTCTACGCTGAAACCAAAATGTTCCCACACCGCGGATTTCAGAGACGATGGTGCCTCTTCAAACTTGGGTCTCGTGTCTTCTCCTACACTTGCCATGTTTTCTGCGCTCAAAAGTTTGTCTCGCATACACGTGTCTCTTCCCCAGCGTCTGTGTCGGAGCGCTGATAGGTTGAAGGCAAGCTTGGGAAAATTCTCATTGGCTCTTGCGTCTTTGAAGGCGGTCCTGAAGAGAAACCATTCCCCCTAACCTCCTAAACACCCTTGCGCGTCGTACGCTACACAGAATGCATAAGCAATGACTTTCTATTAAACAAGCAAGTTTAATATCTCGCGTATCCGAAATCCGATCCGATCTACAGAATGAACCGAACCGTGCTAAACAAACCGAACAGATTCGAATACTATCCGAAACCGTAGCACCCCTAGTGTGTACGCATGTGTGCATGTGTGTGCATGTACGTGTGTTTGTGTGTGTGTGTGTGTGTGTGTGTGTCTGTGTTGTAGTGCAGATTTCTGCTGTGAGCAGCTCCTCTGTGGGCTCTGTGGTTAACACTGTCCACCAGCCTGATTTGGCGGCGCTCTGGAATGAGTTTGCTTCCTGATGGTGTCCATGATAGTGTCTCCCCCCTTCTCTTTTACTCTCTCTCTCTTTCTCTTCATCACTTTCTTTCTTTCTCTTTTTCTTTCCCCTTTTCATTGTCTTTCTCACACACATATGCAGCTGCGCATGGACACACACACACACACACACACAGAAACACACGTTCAAGGTGATAAAAAGCACACGTTTATTTCCAAGGGATCTGACCGAGTTTGTGCACGGTTTAACTCCTGGCATAAAACCCTTCAGCTCCAAAAGGCAGAAATGAGAATGAGCGAGAAAACTAGGATAAATGTTATGGGCTACCACTGGAGGGCTGGGGGGATATTGCTGTTTCTCCACAGGAACAATGTGCAGAATCACTTTACTGATGCACACTTAGGGCCGTTTTACTCAGACATGTCCATCATTTTGCTCAGGGTCTCCTGAAGGATGAGAGAAGGCTTATGCAATAATGGAGCTGAAATCGGGTAGATACTGCATCCTTCATATCTTACTGACAGAAGCATGTGTCAGTGCTCTGCAGTTTATATGAAAGTCTGTGTGAAATGCTATGTTATGTAATAATGGTGATTTGTTGTAACTAAAGTCTAGGCTTTATTGTTGCTGTTTGTATGATTTTATTTCATTTATTCATTTACTTCTTTTCCCCTGTAAGTCACTGACTGTCTTGATTCTTCATAATTTGCCTTGTTTTCATTTTAAATAGATCATCTTGGTGTGCTTCAAAAGTAATGATGGATTCAGATGAAGCAATCTTCTGTTTATGTGTTTGCTCACGGGCATCCTTTGGACCATCACAATTACAGGATGTGGATGAGATCTAATTGTTTTGTTCATTTCACTTTAATGGGATCTCCGGCTCCGATTTATACTTCAATCTATGCTGTCACGTTCAATTTTACTCGCGGCTTCATTTTTCCGTGCAGCCTGTGTGCCTCCCTCTTTTATAGAGCAATTTCAATATGCATTAGCATGTAAATCCTGCTGAAAGCACAGCAACAGGCCAGATAACATTATTTACATGGTGTGTTACTTCTGGGGATCTGAGGTTGTTAAGGGCTAGTAGCAGCAGCTTTTTTGGTCCTGGTACACTAACACTGGATTTTTAATTTAAATGTCATGGACAACATTTTAGGCAGATAAATATTGGCAATTGGTTTGGGCACAATGCAATGTTTCATATTAGCTGTGCCCAACCACAGCAGCATCTCTCCTTGGCTCTTTATGGTGCCTTTTTCATATGCTAATGGAAAGAGTCAGTGTGATGGATCACTGGTGTTTTTTTTTTTTTGGCTTGGCTTTTTGGCAGGCAGGCCATCTGATGAAAGGTACAGCCCTCTTCAATTGGCTAACTTTATTGACATTCATATGTGTTTTAAAGGACAATTTATATTCATGTCACCTCATGATGCAGAATGATTTTCTATATTTGGCTTCCCCTTCATTTCTATTCTGGCATTTGCATTGCATTCACAGTCATATGTTCATAAGGCACGTCACGTACAGCGAATGGTTGAAATGCTGTAACTTCCTATGTCACAGAGTCTCATCCCTCCCAGCGAAATACCTTAGCACCAGTGTGTGTGTGTGTGTGTCTTGTGCAGCACGACTGAGCATCCCTGCTTTAAGAGCACATTCCCAGTGCTGGCACCCAGTCACCAGAGGCAGAAAGCTGTGTTATGGGCTGTGATTCTTCTTCATCCCCCTTTTGCCTCTTTTGCAGTTCCACACCGAAAGACTTGGCAGAACAGGCTGCAACATTTAAAAAAAAAAAAGGTTGACAGTGCGAGAAATTAAATTGGCCACAGGATCAGGGGCTGGATCAGGGGTCCTGTTGTTTCTAACCAGCACTGTCTGCTCTCCCGACATCCAGAGAAGGGCCTGCAGCTGCTCTGAAATTGCCATAGCATGCCGGGAGCGGCTGGACTGCACAAAGGCATCTCAGGATGAGGGGTGCAGGAATACTTTGCCTCTCCATGTAACAGATTTTTTAAGCTTACTTACTGTATTGATCCCTTGAGGGACATTGTTTTTTTTTGCATTTATCCCAATTCCTGGGTTAGTGAATTACACTGAAGCACACACTAACCTGGAGCAGTGTGCTGCCTGCCAGTAGTGGCACCTGGGGCAGTGTGGGGTGAGATGCCTTGCTCAATGGCACTTCAGCTGTGCTCCGGTCAGGGATCAAACCAGCCACCCTTTGTTTTAAAGGCCGTAGCCCTAAGCAGTAGGCCACAGCTGCCTCTTTAATGCAGGGACTGGATTAAAAATATGAAATTAATTTCTAACTCTTTTCAGATTTCATTTAAATTTACCTCACACATTTGGTGATGGCGTTGGAGGTGTGATGATGATTGTGGGGGTGGGAGGGGTGCACAGTGCAATTATTTCAGGCATTTTTCTGACTTGTATCATTTCACACTTGGCAAGTGTAAAATTAAAACCCTGAGATTTCTCCTCCTCTAAAGCGACATGACATTGAAATTGTTATCTGTGCCTTTGAAGCAAGCATTGCACAGATGTAATGTTATCCTGATGAAAGAAAAGGAATGAAAAAGAAAATGAATATTTTTGAGAAATGAGAGCTGGTCCTTTGGGACTTGATGGATGCAGAAGTTCAGTAATATCTGAACCTCACGCTCGGTGTCAGGCCCAATGACAGAATGAATGTGTGTGATGGATAGCATCTTGCCGTGGGTCACAGACTAATCAACTCGCTGTCAGTTTCAGGCAGAAGTTCATAGCGGAGGGTTCAAGTACATGGGCAAGGAGAGACACAGGCTTTCAGACAGTGCTGTGGCATTCATGCCAAAGAGAAGTAGCCTCCAGTCATGTCTCCTAAATAACAACCCGAGATAAGAAGGGATGTCAGAATCTTGCAGACTTCAACTTTAGTGTTGTCTGAAGATCCATGGAACAGTACTTCAAAAATCAGAAAAAAGGAAAAACCCCTTTGAATTAGGGGTGCACTGATATATCGATTGAATGCCTGAATTGAATGCCTTGATTTGCCTTTTTGACAGTTACCAGCCATCCGTGACATTTTCCGACCGTGCTGGCCGACATTGTAACATAAAATGTATTACTCACAATTACTTATTTGCACTGGGTGTCAGTAGGGCTACCTCTTTACAGAATGCAGTTCTGAAGAGTTACCATAGGGGAAGGGGTTCTAGAAAGCACGCAACCATTTGAAAATGACTTCTGAAGTATATAATGAATACACTTTTGCCAGCAAAGGTATAATTGACATTAAAAACAAAGTGACCAAAAATATTGGTATCTGTATCGGCCAAAATTAATATTGTCATGTCGGTATCAGTGTCGGCCCAAAATCGATCGGTGCATCCCTACTTTATACAACTGTTTCATACACACACACACACACACACACACACACACACACACACACACACTCAGGCTGATGAGCTGATATACAGGGATGTGATATCATTATGAGAGAATGTAAAGACAAATGCAAAGTGACTATATATGTAACAACAAGAACAAGAAGTATTTAAACAACATTTAAATAGCAGAAGCATTATCATTTAAAGTGCACAATAGAGCTTTTATGTTTTTCCTGACACATGAACATCCCGATAGACAACATGCTTTGACCCATAACATGCTTTCCACAGGACTGTGAAACCAGCAGCATTAAACTGTCAGAATTACCCACTGGTGTTTTCCAGAAGACAGGTGCTACACTAATCTTTTCCTACACAGATGATTTCAGGTTATTATTATTCACTCTTATTTCCATTTCAATTACAGACATCATTATACTGTTGCATCTTTTTCATTGCATATAAAAAGCCAATATCAGAGGTTAATGTTGGAACAAATGTGAGTATGGGAAATGATAATCTGACGGTGTGTGTTAGCTACTGGTCATGGGGGAGGCACCACAGTGTTTTTTCTTTTGCCAGCTGTGTTTGACTACTAGCTGGACAAATGTCAAACGTTTCTACATGTAATGACTAGCAGACCACTACAGAATAAAAATGACCTCTGGTGATATCAGAGCAAAATACTGCTTGAAAAAGTCCTTATGTACATTCTGTAAACATTTGCGTAGGGCTCATTGGCATTCATCTCAATGTGTGTGTATGTGTGTGTGTGTGTTCTTTAGTCAAATGTTAGAGTAAGGCCACTGAGAGCTATTAGTCAGTCACCGAATAAGAGCAAAATAAACCCTGTGAACCCGCGCAGGCGGCCCACTGTGTGTTAAATATAGGCCTGCAGACACTGCAGATCACTCATGCATAATTTAAATTCTGATTTGTGTTGGCACACAGGATTTTGTTTGTCCAATTTGGACCAGGGGAATGAGTGTGAGGACAATCTGAAGCAATATCTCTTTTTTTCCCAACCTATCAAGTTTAAAGTGGAGACATGGCTGTCATTTCAGCATACTCATATTTTCTGTGTGTGTTTTTGTGTGTTTGTGTGTGAGTGTGTGTGTCTCTCTCTCTCTTTCTCTGTGTGTGTGTGCATATGTGTGCGTGCCTTTGGTGTATGTATTTCATCAAAAATCCTCTGCTTCTGAAGGATGCTTTAAAAAATGAGCTGACTCCCTCGGCAGTAGTTTGTAAGAGGCGAAGCAGCACTCTACTCTTATCCTTTCCTGGAATCCATATTCATCAAGACCACATACACACACACACATACACACACACACACACACACAGAAAGAAAGACAGAAGCAGAAAGAGAGAGACAGAGAGAGAGAGAGTGCAATGCTGGATACTGGATGCTGAAATATTTTTTTTATAGGAGAGTTAATTGCATCTATCCATTATGTGAAAACAGGAGAGGAGAACACTCGACTTGTTCCAGTATGCGGAGGGTATGGGGTCGCAGTGTGTGTGTGTGTGTACAGTATGTGTGTAATTGGGGGGGTTGTAGTGGAGCCCAGCATGGGGGCAGGCATCTGCTTCTGCAGAGGCTCCATCTCATCGCATTAACCCGGACGTGTGAATCACCCTGCCTCCTCAGTGCCCTGCAGGTGGCCTGTGGAGTTAACGTGAGTGTGCTCGGAGGCCTGTGACGAGGACAGGGGAGGTGACATTTAGAAGATGCTTAATTACGCGGCTCCAGTGCGGGCAACCTCATTAAGCCTCGTGATGTTTGATAAACCATCCTCGTGTAAACAATGCACTGTCTAGCAGGTAAGTGTTGGTTTTATTTATTATCGAGGGTCGGTTTTGGTAGCCTGGTAAACCCACCCCTCGTACTTAATTTCATTTCGTGCAGAGGGTCTGGACCGGAATCTCTTGAGGTACATTTGCGATGTTCCAGAAACATCGATCCAATCAGCGAACAGAGGGTGTGTTCGTTAGCTGTGACGTTGACCTTGTGTGCTACATTTGAATTGTAGTGCGTAGGTAGGCTAATTGCATACGTGACGACCAGGCGTTAGCGATTGGGTAAAGGCAGAAGCACTTTTTTAAAACTTCAGCAGAGTCCACACCTCCAGCAAATCGTTTCTGACGGTCTCTGTTCCAGACCCTCTGTACAAAATGAAATGAAGTACGAGGGGCTGGTTTGCCAGGCTACGGTTTTGGTGCCATATTGCTTAATAAACACCCATACGTATGAAATTGTTCATTGACAGGTAGAGATTGCCCATGCAGGGATTAAAGTGCTAACAAAGAAGACACACACACACACACACACACACAATCACACAAGCACAAATGTAACACAAAAAACTGGATGCACTTGGTGGAAGTGCCGCCTGTTACTAAGCAGGGATTTAACGGGCCCTAAGCACTGTTGTATCTCCCGTACAAAGCCAAGACAAACAAAAGAGAGGCCTGTGGGAAACTGATTAAATTGGATTGATGTTGCTAAGTGACAGCTGTAGGCGCCTGATGGATACCTCCCAGTGAAACGGCCCTCCTCAGCTCTCACAGAAAGGCAGAAAGGCAGGCTGTCTGGGCCCGTTTCATTAAGGTGCCTTGTACAGCACCTTGCGCAAAAGCCAACTGGCAGCCATCGCTAGGCCACTAATCGACAGCCTGGTGGGCTATTCTCTCTCCCTGTCTCTCTCTTTTTCTTGTTACAATACTTTGTCTTCTCACTATTAATGTTTAGTGTTTCACATTCTGTTCATTTGTACTTTGATTGAGTATCTGAGTCTTTTTTCTCCTCTTTGAAGCCTCTGAGCGCTTCGCTTCCTCTCTGTCTGCTTGCCCTTTGCCCTCTGTCTTATGTGGGCTTTATACTGCTGCGCACGCATGCAATACATCATGGGCAAAGTGGATTCTTTCCCCTTTTTTCTGTCAGCACCTTCTCAATTATGGCTGTGCTGCCAGGTGTGTATGTGTGCGTGTGTGATTGTGTGTGTGGCTGTGTGTGTGTGTATGTGTGCGCATTTGTAAATTACTTCACACAGACCGTGACAGGGAGTGAGCACGAACTGAATTCCTCTTCAATTTGTTCCCGTGATGTTCCTCTTCTTGATGATGATTGAACAATGCTGACTTCACTTAGCTGCTGTTTCATGTTATTCTCTGCTGGTTCACCTTGTTTCACACCCGGTAAGTGGTGCTGCTGCCGCCACATGCACACGTGTCTGCAGTCATGACGCCACAGCCGTACCTCAGTGCTTTGGGAGATGCTGCTCTAGGGTGGAGGGGACTGTGCCTGCATCTTTTCATTCGCTGATATTATTAGAACGTTCCTATCTCCAGCCCCTCTCCACTCACACACACCCACACATACACACATGCACACACACACACACATACACTCACACAAACACACGCACACACACACACACATACACACACACACACATATACACACATGCACACACACACACACACACACACAAATACACACACGCACACATCACACACATGCACACGTACACACACACCCACACATACACACACACACACATGCACAAACACACACACACACACACACCTATACACACATGCACACACACATACACTCACACAAACACGCACACACACACATACACACACACACACACACATATACACACATGCACACACACACACACACACACAAATACACACACGCACACATCACACACATGCACACGTACACACACACCCACACACACACACACACGTACACACATGCACACACACATACACTCACACAAACACACACACATATACACACATGCACACACACACATGCACACACACGCACACATGCACACACACACACATGCACACGCACACATCACACACATGCTCACGTACGCACACACACACACACACACCATCAATGTCCTGGGCTGACAGAGGAGGAGTGTGTATTTGATGATGCAGGCGGGTGTCCCATGCGGCCTGAGGATTTTCCTAAAACATCTGTGCATGTTGTGGAATCAACTCTACCGAGGCCATTTCCCCCCGGAGTCCACGGAAAACTAGGAAGCGCTTGCTTTGATTGTGTTTCCATAGCTGAGTGCAAGACAGTGGGGGAAGGGTGTGTGTGTGTGTGTGTGTGTGTGTGTGTGTGTGTGTGTGTGTGTGTGTGTGTAAGATAGAAAGCAGTTTGCTTCATAAAGACATGAATACAGACACCCACTTTTACATCAATTTGCTAAAATTCTATGAACTGAAATCACTGCACATGCTACATAGAAATATTATTTTCTTAACTGCATGTCACAACACATCTAAGTGTACAGTTGGTTGTATTGCCATATTCTAATAAGGAGTTACTGTGCAATAGTAGATTATGTTTGTACTGTATAATCTATACTTGTGAATAGCTGTCTTGTTATTGTATGTGTGTGTGTGTGTATGTGTCTGTGTGTAGATGGGGGTGGGTATCTGACCCCTGCCCCCTGCCTGGGGAAACTTACCTAAGGCACATGTATGTCCGTCTGTGTGTGTGTGTGTGTGTGTGTGTGGGCGGGGGGTGGGCGAGTGGGGGGGGGGGGGGGGTGCTGAAGGGTACCCAGTGTACCCATATGTAGTACCCAAGGACTAGGTTCTTGTCATGAACAGGCGACTCCATCTTGTTTCCCAATTGGAGAGTAACATTGGAGAACTTCACCACCCCGCAGTCCCACTGAGAATCCCCACCTGCACCTGCACCTGCACCTCCCCCCCTGCAGCGTGGAGAAAGCTCTCATCACATCCCAAGGAGGCATAGTATCCCCATACCTTCAGGGTACCACACACACACACACACACACACACACACACAAACACTGATTTTCTACACGCAGTAGCCCCATACTGTGAGCCCCACTGGGCCCCAGGGGCCATGCTGCTGGAGCCTCTCAGATAAGGAAACAATTTAAGCGATTCCACTCCACACATTTACAGTGATGGTGGGAGGAAGGATGGAGATTTATGAGGACCACTGTGTGTGTCTGCCTAAGAAAAGGCTCTTGTAACTGCTGAAGAGATGAAACACCCTGTCTGAGAAGCGCTCTTTGGCTTTGACAATTAAGTATCAGAGGACTGTATAATTGTTACCATAATTTACTAAAGCAACAGAGCTGTAAAGTCCTTGTGGCATTTTTTTTTATTTCAGTATGTATGGTCTTTCTTGGCAGAGCTTAGTATAAGTCTGAGACCATTAGGATGTCTATAGAAATCGATGAAGCGTCACTATGGATTTTTCCAAGAAAGTGTCTGCTGGGGAATGCATGCATAATGTGTTAAGTATTTTCCTCCACAGAGACCATTTGTGCTTATGTGGACTGTGTCGCTCTTATATTAAAAGCTGTGGCATGGTAGCCCAAGTTATGAAATCTGACTGTTTTGCTTGTCTTCAAAGGCAGTCTATGGTTGTAAAACTGCTCTAGAACATAGGGTGGTTTCTTTGTCTCAGCCTGTGAGAAATATCTTGTGGTGTAGCGCTGTTGAATTTTCATTGGCAGCCATTTTGCCTGCACGCTTGTTTTGTTATTTATCTAGTATCCAAGTCTACTTAAGTGGATATTGCAGCATAGCTGTAACACATAATTCATGTGTCAGAGACAAATGAAGACCTACAGTTCCCTGTAGATTTACATGGTCTTTGAATAAAGGTTTGGTGTGCATCTAATTGAAGACAAATGTCTCATTACCTTAACAGCGAGGAGAGGCCTGTGCTGTCAGTGGCTAAATTTAACCACTGATGGATAGTGTAATTACACCTTCCAGAAAGTTATGTTAAGGATATTATGGCAAAACTGGGGCAGAAAAAAAAATCATAATGTCATTAGATGATTCAGTAAGAGATGTAATATCATAATTATGCAACAGCCTAATTTTAGTCCAAACTGTTTTTTAAATAAACAAAACATGTTAAACACAGGTAGCAGTTAGGAAATGGCACAGACAGCATTTAAAGATTCCCAGATCATCAAATTTGGTATTTTCACAGGGTATCTACTTTGTATGCCACATGAAGAACACAGTCTGTCTGAACAGTGGCTGTTTTGTTTGGTCATGAATGATTGATTAATGGGGGGGCACAGAAGCAGTTTGTTTTTTGTTTGAAAACGTAGGTATGTCAAGAATGTTATCATTATAAACATTGAACAATTAGCATAATGTAAACATCACCAACAATTTATTTAAAAAAGTTAAAGCTGTCAAGTTGGAATTTTAATAAGGTATGCTCTCTCGACGCTATGTGACTTTCTAGGCCTGTTGTTTTGCTATTGATTTTTATCAACAGTGCCTTAGTAATGAGCAGCATAGTGTGAGGGGTGGTCATCACCATGGCCTTGCTAGCTGGTGTTCAGGCATTGCCTTAGGCAGAAAATGTGCATTCTTCACAATCCAGAGAGTCCAGATTGCAAAATGGAGACTACAAGTCAAAAGGCAAACCACAATGTCTTATGGCAGCATCAGCGTTCACGTTTTTTTCACGATTGTCGTTAATGATCGATAATGTACGAAAGAGTTCAAACAAAGCATGCACATCCAAGTGAACACTGGGAGCAGGACCAAAAGACAGTCAACATAAGTAAAGAAGGAAAAAGTTCGCTCAACCAAAGTTTATGCTTCCAAGTTTAATGAGATAAACCGTGTGACGTTTCGGGCTCTCACCCTTCCTCAGATGTGACAATAGTGGTAAAAGACACCCATATATACAATTGTCAGGTGGTCCCATGACCTCACCTGATTGGAGGTGTTAACTTTGTGATTGGCAGATTCACAACACATTCCCCCAGTAGACATCACAGGTTAAACAATTAGAAAGAAATCACAAAAAAGTCAAATGAAAAGATGTACATGAAACCCCATGGGGGATTGCCAAAGTGACCAGTGCAAATGCAGTACAAGAGATCTGAACCATGTATCCTATAGACATGTGCAAAATCTAGCTTGCAACTTTCAAACAGGCATACTCAAGATATTTACAAAGCTGCAGCACCATTGTCCTAGCCTGGGTGTGCCCGTACTGCCTGTGACGCTGCATTTACATTTGGCGAGCAAGTCAGTCTGGCCAAGCTGCCTATCTAAACCATTTCTGCTCAGTCCTCAGATAGGGGGCCAATGAAAATCGAGCATTTCAAAAGGCAATGACGCGGTAGTTTGGAAACCGGAAATCTATCTCAGTCACTGTCTACATGGCGAACGTGGAGCAACCGTAAGATTTCAATGCATCTGTAGCTGCTGTTTAGGACGAATTCAAAGGGAAGTTCTATCTGAAAATAGAGCAAAGGGCAGCCCTTGAAGCATTTGTTGCGGGAAAGGGCGTTTTTGCAATGCTACCGACCGGCTTCGGTAAAAGTTTAATTTATCAGTTAGCCCCGCTGGTAGCCAAGTCCATGCTTTGCGCGGACGCTGTTGTTGGGGTCATGTCGCCTTTGATCGCACTGATTCGTTTTTCGAATATCAATATTAAATGGCCAACACCAGCCACTCTCATGTTCACCTCACAAGTCCGACAAAAATCATTTAACGCCATTTCTATATGACTACAGGCTACTACTACTTTTTGTTTGGATCAAGCAGTTTCTTCCGCTGGGGTATACGTCAGAGGGCAGAGGGGTGTGATTGATTGAAGCTTCGTCCAGTAGCAAACAGAGGCATTTGAAAGAGGCGGGTTAAGCCCGCCTTCTGAGAAATGGGTTTACAACACAGCTTGGCCAGACCAATGCTCGCAGAGCATTGACAAGTCGCGATAGCCAGGCTACCATTGTCCAGTGTCACTCATTAAAACAGCACACACGCTTACATCGTCCAGTGTCCCACATTACAACAACAGCACACACACTCACATAGTCCAGTAATGTTCCAGTAATGTGGCTATGTGGGATATTCAGGCCAGTCCCCTTTTTTTGCAGTACAAGTGTCCAATGCAGCACATTTCACAAGGTAGCATACAACCTCATACAGTGATGTGGCAATCTCACAGTCCAGCAATGTAGCAATCACATATGCAGTTCAGTGCAGTGGTTCTATTAAGTGGACACAGGGCTTCCTCCCGGCAGTACCCAAGCAGAGAATATAGAGTAAAAATAAAAACTAAAATAAAACATCAGACAGCAGATCCCATAACATCCTGCATAGTAGTCACAGAAAAGGCCTCAAGTCAAACTCTTCATTCATACCCCTGGGAGACAATGTTCCCAGGGTGTAGATCCAGTATGCTTCTCTTCTTAGGAGTAGGGCATTGATGTCTCGTCCCCGACTAGGAGGCTTGACCTGTTCTATTCCAGTGTACCTCAAGGTGGAAACATTGTGTGCGGCTTTTGTGAAGTGTATTGCCACTGGACTTTTGTCATCTTGATTGCGGATGTTAGAGCGATGTTCAGCAATCCTGGTTTTCAGGCACCTGGTCGTCTTGCCGATGTAGGCCAGCCCGCATGGACATCTTAACATGTAAATGACATTGTTAGTGTTGCAGGTAATCACACCTTTAATGTAAATTTTTTTGCCTGTGAGGGGATGATGAAAAATCTTAGTTTTAATTGTAAAATTACACTGAGCACTATGGCCACATCTGTAGTTACCCTGGGGAATCTGGCGCAAGAAATGTTCAGGTTGTCGTGGGTGGTGGGTCCTAACCAGTAAGTTCCTTAAGTTTGGTGGCCCTGGGAGGTGAAGAGAAGCAGGTAAGAGTTGGATCTGAGTCTATAATGTGCCAATGTTTATGCAAAATAGACTTGAAACTGTGGCCTAATGGTGAGTACTGCACGATGCAATTAAGCCTTCGCTCTGATGGGACAGCTTGACAGATGACAGCTTGTTTGTGAAGTTCCCTTAAAAACGTCTGCGTACACTGGAGATCCAGTCCAATTTCTATTGCCTCTCCTTGAATCTTCTCTCCGGGTCATCTGATTGTGTGCGAAAATCCTCATCAATGCTACAAATTCTTCTTATGTGACTGAATTGTGAAATAGGTAGACTTTTGTTTCAAAGGTACTGGGTGATATGACTGACCATGTAAAATTAAGTTTCTGTCTGTTGCTTTACGGTAAAGTGTGGTTCCCAGTTTGTTGCCATCCCTGTAGATGAGAATATCTAGAAAACTCATTTGTAGTGTGCTAAATTCCATGGTGAATCTGAGATTAGGACTACTGGTGTTCATGTATGTATGGAAGAGTTTTAACTGATTTTCAGTCTCCCTCCACACAAAAAAAATGTCATCTATGTACCTTCTCCAGTGGGTGATGTATTAGAGGTAAGGGTTACGTTCATTCCAGATGTACTCTTGTTCAAAGTTTCCACAGAATAGAGAGGCAAAACTAGGGGCCATCTTCGACCCCATACTCGTGCCTGAAATCTGCAGATAAAAATCTGAACCAAAAAGAAAATAGTTAAACTTCAGTACAGTCTCCATCAAATCCACAATGCATTGTGTACTGGGTATACAAGTAGAGCGCAAGTTGAGAAAATACTCTGCCGCTTGTAGTCCTCCAATGAAGGGCACATTTGTATACAGGGACTCAATGTCCATAGTCACTAAAAACACATCATTAGAAATCTCTATAGTTTGTAGCATCTTGATGCAATCCATAGTGTCTTTTACGTATGAAGGAAGAGAGGTGACTAAAGGTGGTAGAAAGTAATCAACAAAAGCAGATATATTTTCAGTAAGAGAGCCTATGGCGGCTACTATGGGCCAACCAGGGGGTACGTCCGTGTATGCTTTATGTATCTTAGGGAGTGTGTCATTCATGTTCGATACCCGACCTTTCGGAATTGGGTACGGTGCTGGAAGTGTGTGCCAGTTTTTGGCAAAATCGTAATTACATTGTGTAGTCTGACCAGGCTATCAGACACACCATGTCGGACCGCTCAGGAATCGGTGGAATAGATTAGTGAGCAGGCCCTCTGGCAGATTACACGGCATGACATCAGGCAAGGCTCGGCACCTCGGAGGGGAGGTGGGGGCGTGTTGTGTTTTTTGTCTTTGTGTGTGTGTGTGTGTGTGTGTGTGTGTTGTCATGGGGGGGGTTGATTAACATGGTCCTCCCTGAGAGCATGACCTTTAGCTGTAGCTCATTACGGGCAGCATGCTGCAGCAGGTGCTCTGCAGGAGGACAGGCGTGTGGTGTGTGTCGCTGCTGGGCTCTCCCGGGAGACAGCAGTACCATAGATAACATTATGAGTACTGGCTGACTGAGTACCAGCTCTGTCCTCATGTTGTTCCACTGATTTGTTTACGCTAGTACCAGAGATATCATTATGGTTACTGGGTGACTGAGACTGTCTATATCCTTATTTTGTTCAACCTGATCTGTTAGTGCCACTGCTGTAGATATTATTGTAATCATATTGTGGCTGATTATTATCCTTTTGTATTTCAGTTAGCTCAGGTGCATTGATAATATCTGTTTACCTACCCATGTACCTGTTACTGAATCTCTTATCTATGTATTATAGATGAATTATAGGGTTGTTAGCATTGCCTGTTTGTGTTTACATTAGCAAATATTTAATGATGTTTATCTACTTTTCTACATGCTATATCAGATGGTTGAGCGTGATGAGACCACAGCTTCTTCTGCACAAATTACGCTGCCTTCTTCTGCACAAATTACCCATGATGCTTTGGGTTTTTATATTCCCAGCATGCAGTGGGTTAATGTGGCCTCCTACTCACTGTCTGCTCATCTCCTCCATGGAGGGCAGAGCCTTACTCCCACTGGGCTTTTGCTTTTGTCATTTTGTCACTGCGTGTGTCTGCACACAAACAATCTGTGTGTTTTTCTCTTCTCCTGTTATCCTTCCTGCTGGGTGAGAGTGCTGTCTGAACATTTGAAACAGTGACATTTGAAGAGAGCTAAACTTGTTTTATTTCTCTTGTTCTAGTTTTTTTCCCCATGTTTTTCCACTTAACTTCTTTTTCACGTTCTCCCCCAATCAAACGCTGAGTCACTTAATTGCTGTTATGGTTTGTAGCCCCCAGCACATGTGATTAGAGCATCCAAACAGCCCTCAGCTCCACTAGAGCATAACAGGGCTGAGTGCAATGAGACGGTGGCCAAATAAAAATGAATATTTCCTGCTCCCTGTCTTCTTTTACTTACTCCTTCAGTCTCACTGTCGTTCTCTCTTTCTCTCTCTCTTTCTCTCTCTCTCTCCCTCTCTCTCTCTCTCTCTTGCTCTTTTACTCACCTCTTGAAACCAGAGTAAAATGGAAACACAGTTGCAGATCTGTTACTATCCCCATTGCCAACCTCTTCTGAGGCTTCATTTCATGCACACAGCATCTTACCGATGAATCCCCCTCCCCCTCCACCACCACCAGGACCATCAGCACCTCTGCTTCCCAAAGCGATATCATCTGCTCATTCCCTTTCCAGACTCAGTGACCCAGAGAAACCTGGCTGGCTCCCTCATGGGAGTCTGTCAATATCTACAAATAAAATAACTGCCCTATAATAACAATACATAAAATAAGCCTGGGTGCAGTGACGTCTGTAGAGGTGTGGATGTGTGGAGGCTGTCTGGAGGTGGAT
The DNA here is from genome assembly GCA_027475355.1 of Coilia nasus. Taxonomy (NCBI): domain Eukaryota; kingdom Metazoa; phylum Chordata; class Actinopteri; order Clupeiformes; family Engraulidae; genus Coilia; species Coilia nasus. The sequence continues at coordinate 7,057,337 of CM050206.1, read as the reverse complement.
ATTACATGGCTGTGTGTCCGTGTGTGTGTGTGTGTGTGTGTGTTCAGCGGGTGTGTCTGTGTGTGCCGGTACAGTCATCCCCTGATGTGTGAAGTGCATGTGGGCTGCAAGTGAGTGCCGGCACCATGGTGACACCTGGCACGCTGGCTGGAAAACACATTTGATCACCCCGGGGGCGTCCCTGTGTGGCCAGGCTGGGGCCACGCATGAGACCAGTGCCTCTGGGCTGCTTCAAGGAGCTGTGTAATGGGAGAGAGAGAGAGAGAGAGAGAGGTTAGGATGGGGAGAAGAGTGGAAGAGTGAAAGAAACACAAATAGAGAGAGAGAGGGCACCAGAAAAAGAATAGAAAGAGAAAAAAACATCAACCTGAGAGAAGGAGAGAGTGAGTGTGATAGAAAGAGCAAGAAGTGCAGAAGAGATAGATACAGAGATATTGAGAGATAACAAGAGAAACTGGTTGGAGGGAGACACAGAGACAGAGCACTGTAGGGAAGAGCACAGAGAGGCAGGAGAGCGAGATAGAGCGATTTCTACAGTGTTATTACAGCGCCCATGCTGTCACAGTCACTAACACACACCCACCCCGCTGCATCTCCAGCCTCATTTCCTCCCATGCTCAGCTCAAGTGGCGTGGTGCCCTCCCCTCCCCTCCTCTCTTCTCCTCTCCTCTTCTGTCCTCTCCTCTCCCTCCCCTCCTCTCTTCTCCTCTCCTCTCCCTCCCCTCCTCTCTTCTCCTCTCCTCTCCCTCCCCTACTCTCTTCTCCTCTCCTCTCCTCTCCTCTTCTGTCCTCTCATCTCTTTTCCTCTCCTCATTTCCCCTCCTCTCTCTGCCTCTACTCTCCTCTCCCCTTGTCTCCTCTCATCTTCTCTCCCCTCCGCTTCCCTCTTCTCCTCTCCTCTTCCTTGTGTCCTCTCATCTCCTCTCCTCCCTCATTTCCCTTCCTCTCCACGCCTCTCCTCTCCGCGCCTCTCCTCTCCTCTCCTCTCCTCTCCCCTGTCTTCACTCATCTTCTCTCCCCTTCTCTTTTCTCCTCACCCCTCCTCTACCATCCTCTTCTCTCTTTTCTTCTTAACTCCACTCATCTCTTCTCCTCTCCTCTCCCCTCCTCCTTTCTTCTCTCCTCTCCTCTCCTCTCCCCTCCTCCTTTCTCCTCTCCTCTCCTCTCCTCTCCCCTCCTCCTTTCTCTTGTTCTCTCCTCTCCTCTCCTCTCCTCTCCTCTCGGCTCCCAGATCCTCTGCTTCTTCCTGCTCCCGCTCCCTCTGCTTGGCATGTGCAGCCCCATGTCAGTGCCAGATTGTGTCATCTTACGGGAGTGTGTCTCAGGGCGCCACAGAGTAGTGGGGAGGAGAAGAGAGCAGGCAAGCAGGAGGGTGGGAAGGCGTGGAGGGCAGAGGATAGCATGAGAGAAGAGGAACGCAGGGGAGAGGAGAGGAAAGAAAAGGAGTAGAGGGCAGGAGACGAAGAGGAGGGAAGAGGAGATGAGAGCAGCAGCACTGCCAGAATTTGCGTCATCCTCACTGCTAAGATAGAGAGAGAGTGAAATTGAAAAAGAGTGGAGGAGAGATCGAAAAAGAGGAAAAGAGGGAGAGTGTATGTGAAGTAATCCAGTCATATGCACACTGATGCATGTGGGCTCGAGTGAAAAAAAGGGGGCAGACTTAATCTAACCCTGGGGGGGCTGAAGGACAGAAGGGCAGAAATAATTCCCTCCCAAATAATTCCCCCAGTCCTTAAGTGCCCTCTACGCTTTAACACACATGTCTTCAAACGATACACCTCCTCTTCTTGGGTATGTGGACATTTTACCGAAGATGTAAAATGGCTGTTGGGCAGCATGGATGGTGTGTGTGTGTGTGTGTGTGTGTGTGTGTGTGTGTGCGATGGAGTGTGGCGATGGTTAGAAGGTGTGTGTGATGGGGGGCGCTGTGGCACAGTTTGCTATGGAACCCTTAACATAATGAAGAGTCCACAAGAAAAACGGGCATAGTCACAAAATCACATTTTTCAAGTTACTGCCTCTATTGGTAGTTGCATTGGAACTCCACCTTTCCAAAAGTAAACCTGTGAATAAACAAGCACAGTCTCGAGCTAGAAGCACTTTAAAATAGCATTTACTTCTAAAAACAAATCAGAAATCAAAGTTATCAATTGCGTTTTCTCAGTTTCTGCATTTTGTGACCATTCCCGTGGACTCCTCATATATTCGAGCACTCGGGTTCAAATCTGACCCGAGGTAATTTCCTGATCCCGCTGTATTGCTCCCACAGATTTCCTGTCTCTCTCTACTTTCCTACCTAATAAAAGGTCAAAAGGCTAAATAAAATAAAATAAAACAAAAAAGTGTGTGTGATTACAGGAGTTCTGCGGAAGCACCCCCTACATGCAGCAGGGGTCACTGTTGCCTCAGAGAGACTCTCCCTCCCCATGTTGTCCAGCACCTGTCATCATAGTGTCATGGAAATAACACACACACACACACACACACACACACTGCAAATATGTCTGCTGTCTGCGCTGGAAAAAAAAACACAATATGTGTCTCACCTTACACACCAAGAGGTAGGGTCACTGTTATGGCCAGTGGGCTTGTTGCACTGTGTTGGTTCTGCTGCTGCTGATCTCTTTGGCTCATGTGTGTTTGAGGTTTGCATGTTAGTGAGGGGTTACATACACGCGCACACACACACACACACACACACACACACACACACACACACACACACACACACACACATTTGTAACACATGTTGTTTGTGCTGAAAAAAGTGATATGTCTGTCACTCTGTCACCTCATAGGGCAGGAAATAGAATAGCCAGTTGGCCTGTTATACTGTGTTGGTCCTGCTGCTTGAGACCACACACCACACACATACACACACACACACACTGTCTTTCTCTGTGTCTCTGTGGCAGTCTGACTGTCTCTCTCTCTTTCTTTCTCTCTTCTCTTCCAGCTCGGTCGTTGTGGTGGCAGGATGTGTATTGATTGTGTGGAGGTTTATCCAATGAACCCTGTGTGCTTAGGAAACCTACTGTCCATTACTGGCTAGCTGTATGTGTGTGTGTGTGTGAGTGTAAATGTGCGTGCAAGTATGTGTGTGGGTGCATGTGTGTGTGCACACGAATGTGTGTGTGTGTGTGTGTGTGTGTGTGAGGATCCATTAGGGCAAAAATAGATCTGGCCGCTGTGGCACGCCAATCAATGGCCGAGGGGCGACTTCCTGTCTTCCTGTCATGGCTGCCCTTAAACTGCCAGACCAGTCACGCCATCGATCTGCGCGGATTCAGCGTGGTGTATTGAGTGCAGAAAAAAGGGCTTGATCTTGATCTTGTGTACGTTGATGAAGTCGTTCACTTGGCACCTCCTCTGTAGATGAGGGCTAAATGAATTTGCATTCAAACCACGATGAAGAGTCCGCTATAGTCTGGGAACAGACCACCAGATTTTTTCAGTCTTTCATGATTAGAAGGTGACTAAGTACACCAAAGCTATGGACAGGGTTGGATGCAAATTTTGAGTCAAAAACATGAACAGTATGGTCATATCAAACATGTTTAGTTCAATGTGAATTGCATCAACAATGCACTAGTCTCATGTTAGGATTGAGAACGCAGCTGCTTCGATTACCTTCAACTACCTATGGCTGGCCCCGACGTTCTATCATATGAGATCAGAATCTAAAAATCGAAAAGGTTGTTTTAGCTTTGGATGCTGTCTGGGTGATAATTATTTCACAGGCACTGTAGTTTCAGAAACACAGAAGCATTCGTAGCACCATGCTCACCTATGTGTTTTACACAAACATGGAGGTGTAGTTAGACACGGACACACACAGAGACACACACACACATTCAGTATGTTTTAGCATTTTACAATGTCATATTGCATTCATTTGTTTATAGTAGTTTATCGATTCTTACCATATATTTTAATCAAACATATAGAATGTACTCAATATCTGTATGTTTTCATTTTGAACTCATGTGCTTTTCTGTGTTGATAGTATACATAGTACATGTAGGTGTGTGTTAGCATGACTCTTATTTTATTTGGAGTGTGCTCATGGGTGTGTGTGTGTGTGTGTGTCTAATCACTGATGCATGTGCACATGAGTATAACTCTGACAACCCCACTCACAGTGTGAGTTTGATGAAGTGTGTTGGTTAGTGGGAGTGTATTTCTGGATGAGTGCTTTCAAATAAATGACTATTGCTCACTACCCCTCCTCTATTTTCTCCCTCTCTCTCTTGCCATTTCTGTTTTTCTAACTTCTAATTTCTTTTTCTTCACTTTGCTCTCAACTCTCTTTCTCCCTCTTCAAGACTTCCTCTCCCTCCCTGTTTGTGTCTCTCTCTAACTAGTTTGGCTTGTTATCTTTTAGTGTCTCTGTATCCATTTCTTCAATACTCCTGGCCCTCTTTTATCTGTCTCTCTTTCATTTACTCTGCCGTTCTCTCGCCTCTCTTTTTAAACCTTATCTTTGTCTCTCTGTCTCTTTTTGTCTCGCTCTCTTCTCCCCCCTATCTGTCCCCTTTCCTTTCTTCCTCTCTGCCACCCTCTCATTCTCTGTCCTCTCTCTGTCTGTCTGTCTGTCTGTCTGTATGCCTGCCTCTCTCCCTCCCTCTCCACCTCCCCTCTCCCACCCCTTCTGCCTGTCTCGCTCTCTCCCTCTGTGCAGATATTAGGCAAGCAGCAACAACAAATTGCTCTTTATCCCCCTCTATCCTTTTCTCTCTTCCTTCTCTCTTCCTCCCTCTCTCTCTATCCCCTCTATGTCTGTCGTGTCTGTCTCTCTCCCTTCCCTCACCCTCCTCCTCTGCTTGTCTCTCTCTCCCTCCCTCTGTGCTGTATGGTCCGTAACTCTGAGTCAGTGTGCATGTTTGTGTGTGTGGGGGAGTGAGCGCTGCCTCCGTGCTGCCTCTGTGTGAAGAGCGGGCCTGTTCTGGGACCTGTGGGGCTAATCTAATGCCCACCCTCTGTAATGACAGCCCATGAAAAGACACTGTGTGTCTGCAGCACTGCGGCCCCCCCTCCCCCGGGACCCAGCTATGGAGTGGGCTTATGAGGGGCTGAGTGTTGAACTTCCATTTTATCATACACACATGTATGCACGCACACACACATACACATGCACTTATATTCACATACAGAAGCATACATTCAGAAGCCTACATCGTCATACAGACACGTAAACACACACACACACACACACACACACGTACATACAAACACAAACAGAAGCATATTTACTCTTTTACTCTCTGACACGTGCACAAACACACACACACACACACACACACACACACACACACACATATGCGCCATGTCCTCACCTCAATAGCCCTTCACCCCCTTAATTGAAAAGTCAACATCACAGGGGTGCTAACCCTCTCCGACATCCTGGGCTGGCGGCCTGCTCCTTTGAAGCCCAATGGGTGGCTCGCTTCACAAGCTGCCGCTGGAGGAAGCTGTTGAGCCCTGGAGCTTACAGTATGACTGAGAGGCTGTGTATGTCCTCTGGCTGACTGACTGGTTGTGGGTGCCACCATTCTCCACCACCCTCCTCCTCCTTGTCTTGCAACACTGGGACTGAACTGGGCTGAACCTGAACAGAACCATTCGATGAGGTCTCGGGACTGTGTTAGCTTTTTCAGCGGTGGGGTGGCGGGTAAATGCAGGCATTTATCTTATATATAATACTATATAATATATAATACTATATATTAGGGATGTCCCGATCAGGTAGCTTGAACAATCAAGTAATAAAGTCTAATATCCGAGTTCTGATCGGGAGGTAACTTCCGATTCCGATCGAGTCTGAAACCACTTGATCGGGCTCACGTGATCGGGTGTGGACATTCCTACTATACTACTATACTATAGCATATAATGAACGTATAGTGTGTATAGTTTACCTACCTTTCTTTTTAACTACTACACCATTGTTCACATTCCCACTGTGTGTCTGCATTTTTCAGGCCAATTACTCCTTGAAAAATTCCCCTTCTTTCAGCAGATAGTCAACCCTTCATACGCCCATCTCATCCGCCTGGCTCTACTGCCCTATCTTATCAAAATATACCCTGCTTTAAAAACCTCTGTGTTCAATCGGGCCTCTCGCAAACATACACTGCAGCCGTAGGCAATGCGTTTATCGTGATAGAGTGTAAATGTTTTTGTATAATTAACCCTGCTTTTCCAAAGGGCCATAGCTATAGCCGGGCAGGCAGCACACTTTTTCATATAGTTGAATAAACATCCCATAAACAACTGTGCCTTTGTGCCAGACGATTTTTTTTCTCTCGTTGGCTGGGAGGAAGAATCTGCAATCGGCCATGGAATGTGTTGTGCCTCTTGGTCTTTTAATGGCCAGCCTTACTGAGCGTGACATTTCAGCGATGAATGGAAGGTTATGGACCAAAAAAATGCATCAGCACATCAGAACCCTCATTAGTTTTCTTGCTGTTTGGAACAGGGTGGAATTTGCTCAGAGCAGCCACGCAAACTCCAGAGTCACGGCAGCAAAGAGTCCTGTTTGCCAGTGGACTGGTGGATGCGGCGGAGTGTGTCAGGGATACACAATAAGTGCTCACACAGGGGGAGTGAGTACTGGGCCACAGCAGGATAGGATGATGAATCGCAGTAGCCTGAGCTTCTTCCACAAAAGTCCCGCAAACAAACGTGGCCATTTAATCAGTACTTTTTCTACAGCTCTCATTCCCTTCTGTCTTTCTGTCTTTCTCTATCTATCTATCTATCTATCTATCTATCTATCTATCTATCTATCTATCTATCTATCTAACTATCTATCTATCTATCTATCTATCTATTTTTTCTCCTCTCAGGCCTTTATTCAAATCTGTGTGTTCGCAGCGCTTCTGCGGTTTGTGTCCGTTTTCATGTAGCATGCATGTTAACAGATTAGAGCATGCACACTGCACGTGGCTTGACCTTGTAGCCACCGCACTGAAACTACAAAATAGAAATCAAGTCTATTTTTCTGTACGGGAGGCAAACGGCATGAGCGTTTTCCTATTATGTAAAAGCTATAGCAAAACTATACCCTTCATGTCAACTATGCCATTAATGTATTGATATCGTATGCATTGACAGGGACACCTCAAAGGCCTCAAGACTGTATGAAAAAAATGACCACTCACCTACAATTGCATGAAACCAAAGCTGAAAAAACTATCAATATTGACCTTGTCATAGCAGATGTTTCGGCTGTTTCAAGTGTTTTTTTCCACCTTGGAACCTGTACTTTTCCACCTATCTCTTCCCTCCCTACCAGAATTTTCCACCTCTCTCTTCTGTACCCCCATGACCTAAGGTACGGGAGTCACATGACTGCCGTCTGGTTAGCACAACAGGTTTACTTCTCCAGGCATGAACAGAGGGTCAATCCAAACAGACAAAAGACAAACTGTCATCTGCACCGGACACTTAACACCCCTCCCCCTGGACATTGACTATCAGTGAAACAAATGTGTTTGCTTGTTTTTTTCTGGTGGGAGTGAATAAATCGTAATCTCTCTATCTATCTCTTTCTTTGTCTCGTTCTCTCTCGCTTTTTCTTTCTCTCTCCTTCTTTCTCCCTGTCTATCTCTCCGGAGCCCCTCCCAATGGTAATTTATTCGTGAAGAGGAAATTTCCTGTGGCTGGGTGAGGACAGTGCTGCTGCCTCTCTGCATGCGTTGCTGATTGGCCGTAGATCACTAAATGCATAACAGACCAGACCCCATTTTGCATATGAAAGATCCTATGTCCTGAAGAAGCAAGTTTTTTTTTGATGAGACCACATGCTCAGCCTTACAACAACACCGAATCAGTTGCCAGGGCTACTGGATGGGGCTGTGACAGTCATTGAATGTTCCACACTCCTAGATGACATGCAGGTCTGATGGCTGTCTCCTGTGTCACGGGGCGTTATCACAATCAAACAGTGTAAATATGTCTGCCTTTGCCCTGACACGGTTTTACCCTCTATCTCTCTCTGACCTTGCGGGTGTCATGGAGATATGGAGTAGATGGATTACTGATAAGAGAAGGACAATCTGAGAGATATCCAGCCTACAGTTATTCTGCTGGGAAACTGCCCGATGCCACTCACTGATAACACAGAGAAAAGGGGAAGACGGGGGAAAAGAGTGAGGAAGGGAAAAGAGATAGAGAGAATGTGTGTGTGTAAAAAGATAGAGAGAGACAGAGAGAGGAAGGAGACCCTGATTTAATTTAAAGGCATTGTCTGAATTGTTTCCAATCCCACGCACCACTGTAGACATCCTAAATGACTTTGGCCATTGGGACTGGGAGGAGTTGAAAGTGTGGACGGGACGGACAGAGGACGAGGAAGTCTGCCAGCCAGCCAGCCAGCCAGCCAGCGCCGTCCCGTTCACATGAGGTAATGTCTGTGATTCGACTGGCACAGCCACTGGCCAGCAGCATCCCCCCAACCACCCCCAGAGGACGCCGTCGAGATAACTTTATTTTGTTTCTTCAGCTGATTGACAGGAAGAGGGAACTGGCAGATGAAGGATGCAGCAAAAGTATTTCTTCCCCCTTTTAGTGTGACCAGCTGACTTTTTGTGACTGACTTCTTTTGCATGCTTCTCCTTTGCTTGGGAGGGAAGGGATTTAGGCCCTGCTCTGTCTCCAGACTGTCTTACTCTTGCTTTCTCAATGAAGCAAAAGTCTGCTCTGTGCAGGTTTTTTTTACTCTCACTACATGTTTTTCCCCTCATTTTTTAAAGAGGAACTACCAGTAAAGCTACATTATGTGACTTCTGCAAACCTTTTCTTTCACTGTGTGTGTGTGCCTGTTTGTGTGTGTATGTGTGTGTTTGTGTGTGTATGCATGTGTGTGTGTGTGTGTATGCATGTGTGTGTGTGTGTGTGTATGTGTGTGTGTGTGTGTATGTGTGTATGTGTGTGTGTGAGTGCCTGTGTGTGTTTCCCCTTCTGGCTGTGATAGTGTGCACGCCCTCCAGATCAGTACCTTATAAACACAAATGCATTTTCAGTATCAATAGCCTGAGCTCTTGCTCCAAGGCCCTGCATAGCACATTGCTGCTTCAGACTGATATTGGATTTCCCATTCTCCACTAACGATTCTATTTCACCGGCTCCTCATGTGGGCATTGAATACAGCCTGTGTTATTGTGTTTTCTTTTCCGGGGGGGGAGGCATAAAGAGGGCACCATCTTGTTACCGAGGTGACTACAAGTGGTCTTCTTCCCCAACCTCCCTACATTCTGTCTTCCTTTCTTCTCACCACACACACACACACACACGCACATGTACACACCCACCCCCTTATTTGTCAAGGAGGCGTGAGACAGAGGGAGGGAAAAGAGCACCGCGTGTGTGTGTGTGTGTGTGTGTGTGGGGGTGACAACACTCACACTCACTCACACACCCTCTCCCGTGTCTGCTGCACACACCCTCTCCCTGCTTGCCTGCATGCCTGCCTAGTCCCTGCCCAGTGACACAACGCCAGAGGCTGCACTCACTGGATCGTTCGTTCGTTCGTTCACTCGCTCTCTCGCTCTCTCGCTGGGTCTCAGTAGAGTTGACTCCCGCTGCCCCCATTAGCAGGTATGCCGCAGAGGAAGAGGAGCTTCACTTTCGGAGCGTACGGAGGGTAAGACAGCCGTGTCATTCATCAAATACTTATCTCTGACTTCCACTCATTGCTCGCTCACCCACTCACTCACTCACTCACTCACGCAGTCAAGTCAGTCAGTCTCTCACATGGGGAGAGGCAGGCAGGCAGGCAGACAGACAGACAGATGGGTACACAGAGTGAGCGAGAGGAGGGGAAGGGGGAAAGAACGTAGATCCGATAACAGACAGACAGAGAGAGAGAAGGAGAGGGAGAGAGAGGAAGAGAGAGAATATATATGAAGGTAGAAAAGACAGTGAAGTAGATTGACTGAGAAAGGTTGAGAGACAGGGACAGAGTGTGAATGTGTGTGTGTGTGTGGGTGTGCGTGCATGTTAGTACATAAAGTCGGCAACTCACACCAGTTTTGTGTGTGTGTGTGTGCAGATGTGTGTGTGTGCGGATGTATGTGCGGGCGCATGTGTCTGTGTGTGTGTGTGTATGTATGTGTGTCTGTGTGTATTTGTGTGTATGTAGCTTGGTCCATCTCTGCAAGATCCTATATTCAGTATGGGCAGTCTATAAATGTCAGCTTGTGTTGGCCTCACAAGTCAGAGGCAGTGACAGCACACAGACAATGCCACTGACATTTTACATGGCCACCAGGATAAGGAGACAAAGACTGGAGCCTTGCTCAGTAAGGTGTGACACAGCTTCCTAACCGGCGAGCAAGCCACACTTCATCAAAGTTGTGGATGTTTTAAAACTGTCAGAGAATGGCAGAGATGTCTCTTCTAGAGGTAAAACTGCTCACTGAAGTGGGCTCTTATTTAAGAGGAGAGGGAATAATTACATTTGGCTCGAGTTAGTCCTGCGTGGCTTGTTTGTGGTAGGTACCCAGCGGCAGAGAGGGACCTGTTATGCCGACTACTCAGACAGGCTTAAAGTCACCACAGGCAATTTACTCTATCAATCAGGTAACCCCAGATTTCATTTACTCACCCTCCACCCCCCCCACCCCCCCCCCCGCCCTCTCTCTCTCTCTTTCTCTCTCTCGCTCTGTCTCCCTCCCTCTCTTTGTTGCTCTCTATCCTCTCCTCTATCTATCTATCTATCTATCTATCTATCTATCTATCTATCTATCTATCTATCTATCTATCTATCTATCTATCTTGCTGTATCTCTCTCTCTCTCTCTCTGATGCTCTCAAGGAGGAGATTTTCTCTGGCCTGACTGCAGTAATGGACACAAGTGTGTCATGTTTTGCTCTGAGTGAGTGTATATAGTGAGTGAGAGGGCAGCTCAGATTGCCTATGACCCAGCAAGCCTCTGTAAGCTTTGTACAGTGTCCTCAGGTGTGTGTGTGAGTGTGTGTATGTCTCTGTCTGTGGCTGCATGTCTGTGTGTGTGTGTGTGTGTGTGTGTGTGCGGGTGGATGGGGGTTTGTCGTTGGTTTTGCCTGTGGCAGTGTTTCCACTACAGTCAACAGGTGTGAGACTGCTGGACCCTGTGAACTCCCTCAGGCCCTAAAGGCTCTTGTGTTGTTTGCCCTTGCATGTTTTATGTGGGATTTGTCTGTGAATCCCCTGCACAGACCACTGGTAGGACCCTTCGTTAAAAAATACCCTACTGTCATAGGAGAGCAGAGAGCAGCACCTTCCCTTTTTTGTCAACAGCTGCCCTGAATATACATTTTACCTCAGGGAAGTACATTTGGAGGAGTTTGGAGTTTGGAGGAGTCTCTCTCTCTCGCTCTCGCTCTCTCTCTCTTTCTCTCTCTCTCTCTCTCTCTCTCCCTCTCTGTTTTTGCCTTGGAGAGGTGGATGTGTTCTTTTGACATGGAGGAGTTTGTAAATCCTGTCTCTCTCTCAATCAGTCTCTCTCTCTCTCTCTCTCTCTCTCTCTCTCTCTCTCTTTCCCTTGGAGAGTTGGATGTGTTCCTTTGACATTTAGAGTTGCAGTGATATTGTTCTCTCAGGGAAGGGAGACATCTAAATGCCATCTTTGAACTGCCTGTTGGCGTTGACAGAGAGGAGATGCATTTGTTGATGGGAAATCGCAATTGACATGGCCCCGCCAAATTGCTCCACGTGTGCCCTGCATTTGAAAGGGGCAGCCTCCCAAATCGCTTGACTATGCTTTGGGGTGTCTGACATTCGAGTCGAGTCAAATCAAGTTTGTGTGTGGCTGTTGTTTAAGGGAACCCAGGGGGACACGTGACATGTTGTGATACTGGTGTACATTTCGCCTGCTTTTGTTTGCTTTTCTAAAGCATTTCTTTGTTGCTGTCACGAAGAGGTATGAGTCACTGAAAGACCTTGAGATGATACACGCATCGATTTGGAGACACTTACTTTGGAGACGCATTGATTTGGGGGTTTTGCATTATGCAAACTTGGATAGGCAGGTGGTTAGAAGCTGAGATAAGACTACTACATAAAATATCCATTCTATGTGTCCATGCAGTAACCGTCAGCCTTTGCTGCGAGACAGAAGCCATGTTTAATTTATCACAGTTTGCTTTGCTTTGTGAGCTCATCCCATCGGTACACAGAGTGTCCCATCCAATGAAACCTTAATGGAGCTTTATAAAATCAACAAAAGCGGACCCTCTCTCTCTCTCTCTCTTTCTGTCTGTCTTATTCTTTCTCTCGCTCTCTGTCTCTCTTTCTTTGTCTCACACACACACACGCATACTCCCTTTCTCTTTCTCTACTCCCCTCTCTCTCTCTTTCTCTCTCTCTGTCTCTCTCTCTCTCAAACCCTGTGCGTAGAGCTTTGTCAGCATGCACCTGAGAGTAGAAGGCAGTCAAGGCCATCTGAGTGCCTGCTGGTCTGTCCTTTGTGTCGGGGCAGAGGCGGCCGGTGAGCATGAAGAGTACAGTGCCGGGCCGATGGCCACAGACACAGCTAAAGGACGGTGCCCACGCCGGGGTATGGATGGGTGGGGGGTAAGAAAAGCTTCAAGCCCCATGTTGTCTTTCTTTGTGTGGGGCAACTGGAGCAGTCAGTGGCAGGTTAGAAGTCAGCAGATTCTTTTGCTGTACAGTGCAAGTGGTACTTCTTATAAACAAACAGTGAGTAGGTTTGTGTGTGTGTGTGTGTGTGTGTGTGTGTGTGTGTGTATACAATGGTTGGGTGGTAAGGGGTGGGGTATCTTCACAGCCAGACACTGGGTTGTCTTTATCACAGTGTAAAGCCAAGCACTGTCAACCTCTGGTGTTTTTTTTTTCTAGCTTTGTTCCCATCCTGTGTATCATGTAATTAGTCTGTGTCTGTGTCTATGTCCTGTTGTATTCTAGTAAACATAAGCTCTTGCAGACATTCAATGCTCGACATGTAAGCAAAAACCCCCATAGAAATGTCAACGTTTCAACATACAATACCCATGCTATTATTTGAGAAGGGGCATTATTTAACTGTTTGTAAAGCCAGTTATCAACCATGTTTGGTTTTCTCAGGAGAGGGAGAAAAATGGCATTGGGTGAATAGTGGCCTTGTCAGTCCTGGTTTTCTTTGCATGTCAAAAGAGCTCCTCCTCCTGTACCATGAACTCTCGTTCAAGAGCGGAAAGCACTCGAGCGCCTCTTAAGACAGCAGCTAAACCAACACAAACCCCCCAGGCCATGTACACAACCTCTACTCGACCGCTCTTTACAACTGATCACACACACCCAGACAAATACACACACACGCCTGTGTACAGTACATACACATGCACACACATAAACATTTCTACAGAAGAAATCACACTCACAAATAAACACATGCACAGATACACACTTACTCAATCACACACACACATACATAAGCCCACAGAAAAAAATACACATGCACACACACATGCAAGCACACATGTACATCCGTATTTCAGAGCTGTCTAAGAGATGAAATCAAGATGCCATCTTTCGCTCCAGGACTGCTCAGGCGACACAGGCTCATCTGTCACATGTGCCCAGCCACATTCCTGCCTTTTGTGTCACACGACAGGTGGGGTGAGGGTGCGTGTGTGTGTGTGTGTATGTGTGTTTGTGCATGTGCATGTGTGTGTGTGTGTGTGTGTGTGCATGTGTGTGTGTGTGTTTACCTTCTTATCCTTACTCCCACATGCTGACCAGCACTAGGGTTCTGGGGATGTGTTGGTCTGTGCCAGTGGTTAAATTGGCTTTTGTAAGGCAGGAGGAGCCCTGCTTTACTCACGGTGGTCAATATCTCAGTCAATTGTAGTATTGCTATAAATACTGTAGCAGAGGGAGCTCAGCTCTGGTCTGGCTGGCTGTATTGCGGAGGTGAGGAGGCAGAGCTGAGCTGAGTTCCAGAGTGCTCAATTTAAACTCTGGTCTGTGCATGTGTGTGTATGTGTTTGTGTGTGTTTGTTTGTGTGTGTGTGTGTGTATTTAGACATGCATACATATGTGTGTGTGTGTGTGTGTCTCTGTGTGTGAATGTCTGTGTGTGTCTGTATGTATCTGTGTATGTATCTGTGTGCCTGTGCCTGTCCATAAGTGTGTGTGGGCCCCCGGAGGTCCCTGTGATTGAGGCCGTACACACACACAAAGGCTGGATGTGACTGTCACTCCATGGCTCTGAGCTGCTGGTGTGTGAATGGACGCTGCTGGAATGTACAGTGATCCCAGTGTGCCAGTGCATCAATACGCACATTCAAAAAACTCCACATTCACTCAAAGGCCTGCATTCAGACACAGGTTAACACTGCAAACTTTGAGGGCATGGCGCATGCTATGATTCAATATTTGCAAGGAAAGCAGCCCCTCAACACACACAAACGCACATGCACACACACCCACACCCACACACAGATGCACAAACAACCACACACACACACACACACACACACACAAATACTTTAGCAAGATTCACGATGGATTTGAAAGCAGTAGTTCATTTATTTTTTTCCTCTACATTTTCATTGAAAATTCTCTTTCAAGGTTTTTTTTTTGCCAAGATGATTAAAGAAAATCTATGGGCAAGATATTTTCACAGAGTACAGTTTTACATTTTTCAGGTGTTCCTGTCTGTGCTTGTCTCTAGACCAGTACTTTTACTGTAAATACCCGTCAAGACGGTACTCTTACCTTCGATGGCACACAGACAGCACGAATGTTTTATTAAGTAGTGTCTGCAGTCACAGAGTCGCTGGAACAAAGCGAGACCTTCCTGGGAAAGAGTCCTAGAGCCATATCTGCAGAGCTCCCCGAATAGAATAGAACATTCTGAATAGAACATTATGAAAAATTGATTATGCTTGTTTTCGATAATATGCCCATTGTATTACATGGCGACAGACCTAGTTCTGCCTCCCTGGATTGAGTGTTATGACTTGATGTTCTCTGGAAAATGTGTTTACCATTTTGTGTCTTATTTCCTGATTTGAGGACAGGCTCGGCTCGGCGGGGAGAAGCTATTTAATTCAGACATTTTGATTCGTTTGAACTGTCACCACTAATGCAACGTCGCACTCATGTTTTCTGTTTTGTCATATTTTTGTTGGCCTTGCTTGTCAGAGAGCGCCTCAACCCCACCCAATGGGAGTATCCGCACAAAACACGAGTCAGACTGGCTGGCTCTGAAACGTTGAAAGGACGCGGTTGGACTAGCGTGTTAGATTTGTGACTTTGTCGCTTGTGTCATGGGGCAGGTTATGCAAGTTGCTGTGGCAGCTACAGTAGATGTGGGCATTGTCCTCCCGTCCCCTCCACTCCTGTTGTTGTCAGTTTCAGCATGAGCGCTTCGGCTGTGCTTAGCCGGCGTGATTGTGGTCGAGATTGTAAACGAGAACACTTGGGAACTGACATGAAGGGGTAGAGCAGCACAGTCAGCAAACTAACATAACACATAAACACACACGTACACACACACGCACGCACACACACATCTGTGCACACACGCACAAAACCGGTGTGAGCTGCTGAGTTTATGTTGCCAGGGCGCAGGGAACAGGTGCAGTGCCATCACCCAAAAAATTGCTTGCCTGTTGTCGTGGAAACCAAGCTTAGCATGTGTGAGTGAAGTGATGGTTATGGTGTAGCACACCACCAAACACAAAAGATCATCATGTAAAAAATGATTATTATGACCGCCGCTAGCGAAGCTAGTGAAAGCGGTCATTATAGTGTGTTTCCGCGCCTTTTTTTTTTTTTTTTAGCAATTTTCCATCAACGATTTTCGGGACACTGGAAGTCTGGGGGACATCTTTGTAGGCATGTAGCCCTAGAAGTTTTTCAGCGACTAGAAGCTTTTGGCCCCCAAGGGCCACCCCCTCACTGTGCCAGTGTCCATCAAAGAGGGGAAGACACCCAAAAGTTTTTGCTGAATAACTCAATAAACATTTCACCCAAGAACATGAGATTTTTGTGACATGTCGGTGTTACAGAGGCGTATCGACCCTGCCTATAAACACTCACTTAAACCATAGCGCCACCTAGTTGTATGGGTAAATGAAAAAATTTGGATTTTGAGTTGTCAATATCTTGGACCGAGAAGGTGGGAACTGTACAAAATATGTCATGCATAATCAACACAAAGACCTCTAAAAGCACAGCACATGCCATAAAATTTGGTCCATAGGGGGCGCTGTAATAGTACAAAATGTCATTTTGCCTATTATCTAGAGAATGCTAACGTTTACAACCAATTTGTTTTTATTGTGAAATCTATTGACCCTCACCCATTGAAAACACTGGTCGACGCCCACTTTCAACGAAAACAATTTCCGCTAAATTTCAACACTGCGAAAACGAATCCAAACGAACTCGTCATAGGCCATTAATGTGAATCTCACCAAATTTGGTATATGTCATCTACAGACAATGCTGACAAAAAGTTATCAAAGGATTTATCTTGACATAAATCGTTTCGAAGTTCAATGTCAATGAACATTTACCACATAGTTTAAAATTCTTCAAAAGTCCATATCTTGGCTTCTAATTGCTCAAATTTGGTCAAAGTTGACATGCCGACTCTAAACAGCTTTCTTTTTATGTGTACTAAATTTTGTGACATTTCGTCATAGGGGGCGATGTTTATCATCAAAGCTAGGTGTCGAAAAACAGTTTTTGTTAAATAACTCAACAATTTTGCCCAAGACAACTATTTTGTGTTAGTATGTTGGTGTTACAGAGGCGTATCGACCCAGCCCATTTTGCCTATTTCTTTCACAAATCACTCCCACACACTACACAAACACACACAATGTCATTCATTCAAAACCCACATCCATGCCCACTTCCAGGAAATTATTTCCACACAATTTCTCACCTCACAACACTGGTCTACCACACATTCATCATACCAACAGTTCCCACATTTTAATACACTGCGGCGATCATACCATGTACCGCTATGCAGTACATCTAGTTTGTAAATTGGACAAAATGATGTGAAGTTCATTTTCTTTCCCATTATGATTCACCAGTAGCACCCCCCCAACCCCTCCCATAATCATACTTCTTTCCCCCTCCCCCACCCAAGCGTCTGACCAGTGCTGCCTTGGTTGCCTGCCTGCTCACCAACCTGAGTCAACCAACCCAAAAGCACTTCATCAAGTTTTCTTCAGCAGACAGCCAGCAAACACGCTCATATTAAACCACTTAATTAAGGCCACCGCCACAACACAAGTAGGTCATACTTGTTCTAAAGGATCCATTATGTACGTACATGCCTGGGTGTACCAGGCTAACACCCGCTGCCCACGTAGGGCAACTTGGAGAGGAATTATGTTTGCACAGGCCATTGTATCTCTGTTATATCACTCGCTTTATGTCAGCAACCATGTGCTGTCATGTGCCTCTGGAGGACGAGGCTAGATGGGAGACGGGAGATGGAGCTGCGCTGATGGCAGAGATAGGGGGTGGAATGAGAGGAATGAGTGTAGTGTAGGAGTGTGCTTAGCTTTTCTTTTCTTTTTTTTTTTTTTTAAAGGCAGAGTTTAAAGGTGTAGTGTTTGTGGAATGTTAAAGAGTTTAAAGGTGCTGTGTTTGTGAAATGAACGAAATGAGACAAACCAGGGAAAGCAATGCTGAACTCAACATGATGTAAGTCTGAAACAGCCAGTGTTTCCTGGTAGTGACCTTACGCTCTGGCTGCACTGCACACGCTCTGATTCTTTGACTTAACCTTTTTTCATCTATCTGTGTACATGCAGGAGGCACTCTAAATTGTCAACAAATGAATAAAATATCTATAATATGAAACTACCTGACCTATAGACCATAAGCTAGAATGCTTCTAAACCAATTAGTATCAAAATAAACAATACTAATGTCCAAAAATATTAAATATTATATCATTTAGACATCTAAATCATAGGCACAGTTCTCAACAAACTCCACTGACTCTATTATTTAGCATGAATTTTTATATTAATTGCAATGATATGTGGGTAGTAATCTGCAAAGTTTTAAGCTATGCTTTATAAGTAGGAGCTTTCAAGTGGCCACCTACAGTAGGCATACATAATTCATGCATGCTGGGTTAGTCATCCGGTAGTCGTTGTACACTCATCCTGGCTTGCATAGGTGTGATTGGATTACCCTAACACTGCATGCAGCTATGCCTCCTGTGTTGTGTTTGTGGATGGAGAAAAATGAAGGCTACTGTTTGTTTGCAGGCAGAGTGATGGTGTTTTATTCAGCGTGAAACAAATGAAATACAGGCAGCGGCTTTGTGAGAGATGCCGTATGTGCTCACACATAAGACTCCAGCCAACTGAGGTGATTACTGAGTGTTTGCGAAACGTGACGTCAAATCAGCTAATGTTAAACGTGACCTTAAACAGGCAGCTCCTCCATAATATTAAACAGTAGCAAATGTACATACATGTATAACCACTAAAACAGAACAAAATGAACAAAGAATGGATTGTTGTTGAAAAACTCATTTATACATTCTGCCATACAAAGCCAAAAAGGAGTAACTACCCATTTTGTAAAAAATGAGTTTAGACTGGAAATTTACTTTATAACACCTCCATTGTTTTGTGACTAAATCTCTTGCTTCTCCTTAAGAAGAAAGTACATAACAACAATAGGGTACGTGGTATTTCTAAGAGGCCCATGAAGACGGGGGGCATGTCTCTGCATTATAATGCTTCAGATCAGTTCCAAAGCTGTATGGATGTTCCTGCTAAGCCATCTTTTATTGTGTGGATTTATTAAGCATGGTGCATTACAGAGACAGTATTGGCTGCCCCTGTTCACTAATCTGAACCAAATTCCATAGCATGCACCGCATGTCCACACACACCACACACCCAAACACACTCCACCCAAACATACTCCGCCTTCAGCCCCAGAGAGAGCTGTTCCACCGCTGTAGGAATAAAGTCTGTGGTGTACTCCTGCGCCGATGTGACACACATGGTGTGCACCATGTGCTCATGACGATAAACAATGACAATTGCAGCATCTTTGAGGCACTCGGGGTCTCTCAAATGTTGCGTCTATTGCCAAACTGCATGTTGGTGTGTGGTAGTGCACGCTAAACAGAACTCCCATAAGTTCCAAATTCGACTATGATTCTTTGCAACATTTTTCCACTGTTTCTGGGATGATGCCATAACAAACTAATCAGGCCTGATCAACCTATACAGTATACTGTCCCTGTTCCCAAATCGTAGCTATAGGCTATGCTTTGTTGCAAGCCTTTTGGCTACACGGAGTTTCAACTCTCGACACAACAGAAAAACAAGTATGCCTGGGCAGAAATATTGTAGATACCCAGGAGATTGGCAGCCAAACACCCCCACCCCCAGTGGCCCTCCAGTAACCCCCACTGGGTGTATGTGGGCAGCTGAAGCTGCAGTAGCTGGTGGCATTGAGCCGGTTTGGCTGCTGTTTACAGGCAGGGCTTAGGGTGGACTAAAGGTGGCTCTCTGGTCAGCTCAGAGCTCAAATATGGTGCTCTGATTAATCTCCATGTACTCTCACTCACACACACACACAGACACACACACACACACACACAAACACAGACTCCAGAGCGTAGGCCAGCTGATGATGAATACAGGGGCTGTGGAGGGTCTGTGAACTCTCGCAGCAAGAGAGATAAACAAGCACACCCTTTTTGGTGAGTCTCACATAGATACATGCAAACACATTATTATACAGTAACATACATAGATTAGCACACACAAACACAGACAAGCACACCTGCATAATCACACAATATTTCTCTCTCTCTCTCTCTCTCTCTCTCTCTCTCTCTCTCTCTCTCTCTCTCTCTCTCTCTCACTCTCTCTCTCTCTCTTGCTGTCTCTCTCACACACACACAGAGGCACAGAGACAAGGATAATGAGAGAGGGAGAGTGAGAGAGGCTGAAATTAGAGAAGAAGACATAATGCAACAAAGACAAATGATTTATTCATGGAGTATAATGCGGTATAATCAGAGTTTAATAAGTAAAGCTGTTCGGTGCAGACGTCTCAACACGTCTCCTGCCCCCTTCCCCGTCACTCTATCTCTCCAGCGGAAGGACAGGAAACTGAACAGCAACGCCGTCCATCACTTTGACAGACTGACATGGTCTCCCTTTGACAGAAATGACAGGCAGTCGCCGTCTTAGGACGGTTCCCCTCATAGCTGCCATAAATATGTCACTTGGGAGGCCTGCGGCACATATATTAGCAAGCATGCCAGGAGACAGCATGCAGCCCAGACAGAGAGACGGAGAGAGAAAGAGGGAGAAAAAGAGAGAGAGGGAGGGAATTTAAATGATTTCCAGATTCATTTATTTAAATATGTTCCCTTTTTAACTAAGGTTAATTTATTATGTCAATCAAGGTTCTTTAAATTTGAGTTGAGATAGATAAGATAGAGAGAGAGAGACAGAGAGAGAGGGAGAGAGAGTGAAAAAGGTAGATAGATAAAGAGAGAGACAGTGTGAGAGACAGAGAGAGAGAGCAGGGCAAACAGCTTTAGCAGGTGTTTAGGTTGGAGCCTTATCTAGGTCTCAAGGGTGAAGAGCCACCTCGCCCAGGCCAGATTACATACACCCGCTAGGAATTGCTGTGCAACTGGAGATTGGGTGAGCCGCCACAATTAGTAGGTCATGGGATATTATGTTTGCACTGGCTGCACTCGTAGCTGGACTTGACCTCCTCTAGTCCTCCCCCTCCTCCTTCTCATCCTCCTCTTTCTCCTCCTCCTCTTTCTTCCTCACCACAACAAGATCCAGATGAGAGACATTCTAAGGCCCTCCCTGGGTCATTTTGCCCTTTCTCTGCCCCGTTGTCCTGGGAAGAAGGGCAAATAAACACACAGCCCATGTCCCTCATGTGATTGTGCTACAAGCCTGAAGGGTTCACGTCACACTCTTGACCATTGGGTGAGTCAGTGTGCCTATGTGCTGAGTTTTTTTTGTAAACACTGAAGAGAAGTGTTGGTATTGTTAACCAGCATGGATCAGAATGCCAATCATGTGACTCACTGGAGGGTGTGATTTGTAATAATACTGCTCCAGTCCCTGTGTGTGTGTGTGTGTGTGTGTGTGTGTGTGTGTGTGTGTGTGTGTGTGTGTGTGTGTGTGTGTTTGTGTGTTTGTGTGTGTGTATGTGTGTGTATGTGTCTGTGTCTGTGTCTATGTATGTGGATTTTACACATCCTGAGCATCAAAACACATCAGCACCACAACAAATTATTGCACTGATTTTTAATCATTTGCATAAACCAAAACAATGGCCCAGTGACAAATTAGCAATCATGACATTTACACAAATATCTGCCACCCCAAAAAATGTGACTCTTTTGCACTAATGAGAGGTGAATTGAAATTTATGAGATTCAAGAAATGACACATTTTATTTATTTTTATTTTATTTATTTTGTTTTGTTCAAATGATGCCCCTGTTTGTGCTTGGTATTTGTTACGGCAACCACTGAAATCACGTGACCCTAATGAGGTTATCGTCTGCACTTGTCATCAGTAAATGAGGTGTGTCCGTGTGTGCGGTTGTTCACTCAAAATGCAAGATTGTGTGCTGTGTGTTGTGTGTCACGTTTAACACTGTGCAAGACAGACATAGCAAGTCAAACATATCATTTTTATTTTTTCATTTTTTTTTTTTTTTTGCTTTTTCAGGGAGAGCGAGAGATTCAAATACAGATTTAAACTGTTACCTTTATTTATTAATTATGCCGCGTAACTCTTGAAAGATATCAAAGTGATCTCAGGATCATTTCCTAACTTGTTAATTGTGTTTTCCTCCTCCTTAAAATGCACGAGGTCATCTCCATATCTCTGTGATTGTCTGTGTGTATGTGTGTGTGTGTGTTTGTGTGTGTGTGTGTGTATGTGTGATGTGGTCTGCTGCTCCTGCTGTCATTGTCTTTGGGGCTTGTTCTAATTTGCATGCAGTCTGAAGAGGCTCTCGACAAGGAGAGAAATAGAATAAGTTGTTGCTGTAGCATTGGTGGTGTTAGTCACATAATCATCACCATTGTCATTTCTGGCTCTGCGATGAGGCTGGAGAGCTGGAAGGTCTGTGTCTGATTCATGTGCAAGAAGAGATTAGTGTATGCTGATTGGTGGAGAGTCCTCCCCTTGAGCGGCAGAGGGCAGGGGTGACCGTCCGAGATGTGGAGCTTCATTGTGGTGTTGTTTATCCTCCACTTCTCACCTCAAAGGCATCTGGATTTACAGTTTTTTTCCTCCTTCTTCCTTTTTTTGTCTGGAAATGTGTGTGCCTGTGTTATCGGTTGAGATAATAGACTGCCTGTCTGCCTGCCTGCCTGCCTGCTTGCGTTGGAGCCCGTGTCTGAAGTGGCCGAGCCTCTTGGCGGAGCCGTGACAGCGCTCCTGAGGAAGCGGGAGATAAAGGAATAGATACACACACAGACACACAAGCATGTATATACACACACACACACACACACACACACACACACACACACACACACACACACACACACACACACACACACAGCATGCATATGCACTCATACACACACACACACACACACTGACACACACAAGCATGCATATGCACTCATACACACACACACACAGACAGACACACACAGGCATGCATATGCACTCATATATACACACACGCACACAGACACACACAAGCACACATATGCACTCATACACACACACACACACACTGACACACACAAGCATGCATATGCACTCATACACACACACACACACACACACACACACACACACACACACACAGGCATGCATATGCACTCAGAGGCGGAGCCAGAGGTTGTGAACATCCGGGGCTTAGCCTGGGGGGGAGGGGGGGTGTTCTGGGGGTCCTCCCCCAATTTCCCCCCACATCCCAATTTCATTAACTCGTTAACTTTTTCCTCGTACTTCATTTCAGAATTCTGTACAAAATAAAAAGAAGTATGAGGGGCTGGTTTACCAGGCTAGAGCAGCCTAAACTAGCTAGCCGATGAAAACAGCCAAGCTGTGGCTAGTAGCCTACCAAACGTCAAGACTGCCGTGCTAACCCAAAATAACGTTTAATCACTGACCTGAAACGTGTGACAACTTACTGGCTGCTGCTGATGACAAGGTACCAGTAGTTTTTTCTAAAGAAATGTCTTATGTCCATGGTTGAAGAAAGACAGACGAGTTATGACAGACGAGCATAGACTGTACAAAGAAGACGTTAATGTTTAGAATTAGAACACACGCACGCCCTTGTTTTAGTGGGATTCTATTTTTCTAGTTGTGTCACGTTAGAATAACAGCATTTTAAGAATGAGGGAAATGGTGGTTTTGTTGTAGGCTATTTGCCCATCAATCGGTTTTAATGTAATTTACAGGGAGCATATTCTCAGGGTTGTCATGATTTTTTAAAGCTTAAAAAGATTCGGGGCTTTTGACGTGAGATTCGGGGCTTCAGCTCACAAACATATTGACTTATTCCCCTATTACCAGATGCTGCAGGTGTCATCCCACTTGGTGTTAAGGCCTACTGCTAATGTATAAGACATTACACATCCTATTTTAATACACATACCACCCACTCATGAGAACTCTCTCTCTCTCTCTCTCTCTCTCTCTCTCACACACACACACACACACACACACACACACACACACACACACACACACACACACACACACACACACACACAGATACATAATCAAATACTAACTCGCTTTTCGCAAATTTACATGAATGTGCATGGGCACTAATGGCTATCTTGCTAGCCTACCAAACTACGCACTTCTTATTTCTAGGAAAAGGGAAGTTATTTTCATCCTCTCTGCTTGTGGATTCTGTTTGGGTTTTTCTTGGTGAAGGGAAATCATGCTTTTACTTCCACTATGTGGCATTGGAGCCATGAAGAATTAACAGCCCGGCACTGCATGTAGAGCACATGTGACCATTTTTAATTAGAAAATATCTGAGTTTTTGATTACAGGAGTAGCCTGTCTGGAAGTGAGTCAGTTACATGTGGGCAGTTTAATCATTTAATCACTCCCACCAGCCCCTATCATAAGGACCTCATTCCAAGCAATAATTGCAAATCTGCCCTGGTCTGTTCCTGTAGACTGTGCATACATGCCTGCCTGCCTGCCTGCCTGCCTACCCACCTGCCTGTTCGTACTGTAAGTGGAAGAGTGAGTCAGGGTCTCCATTTGCCAGTCATTCACACACCCCCCAACACAGGGTGACACTACTCAGAGGCTGCCATGCTACCCAATGGACAGTTTCCCCTGCTCTCCTGCTGTGTGTGTGTGTGTGTGTGTGTGTGTGTGTGTGTGTGTGTGTGTGTGTGTGTGTGTGTGTGTGTGTGTGTGTGTGTGTGTGTGTGTGTGTGTGTGTGTGTGTGTGTGTGTGTGTGTGTGTGTGTGTCTTTGTGTGTGTGTTTTTGTCCTGTGTTTCCCACACATTGACGAGATTGTCAATTTCCCCACCACAGTCTAAAACTCATACGGATGTACAGCCAGTCTCTTTTGTTTGCTTTACTTTTAATTACTTCCGCTCAGAAACTACTATAAATTAGTTACAAAATGACAAAGATGTTGCCTATTAGTAACTGAGACTATCGGAAACATCTAGTTTGTTGGTCTATATTTACCAAAAATCTGATTGCATGTAAAACCGCTTGCATTAATAAGTCCAATGTCAGAGCAAGGAAATATTTTACCGACGTTTTCTTTCAATCGTTGGCATTAACTGGCATGTTTGCTGGTTAGCTATATTTACCTTGATAATTGGCTGAAGGAATAGGCACCCCAACTCCCCACCCCAGCGCCATAAACAGCGCCCTGTTGATCTGCGTGTGTCTGTGTGTCTCTGTCTGTGTGTGTGTGCATTCTGACTAACCCTGGAAAGATGTGTTCTTGGAAAGACGAGCCAGTATCCATGGGTGCAAGTAGTCTTGTTCAAACACAGCTGACTCCAAGCCCTGTCTGGACATGTGGACACAGGTCCCCATGTACTGTACAGTACATGTGAAACATGAGAGAGAAACACTGACAGGATTGAAACATGGTGAACAGCTGGCTAGAGAGGCCTCCAGCCATGGAAGAGGTGCGTGGTTTGGCATTGAAGTAGTAGTTCAAAACACATGAACAATAGAGAGATGATGCTGAAAGGCCAAAGGCAGACATGTATTTTTCTGTTTCTGATACACACACATCTACTTTAAACTTTGGGCTGAGCACACCTGCCTCTGTCATTTGTAATAGTTAACACAACCATACAGGCACTGCTAGAAATTGTGGGCTCCCTGAAAGAAAAAAAATTGGGCGCCCACCCCAACCCAACATTGTCCCCTGTCGGCCACCTGTGAAACTCTGTGCCCCCTGAATCATCCTGACCTACAACCCACCCCCCCAACGATGCCTCTACAACCATAAACAAACTTATGTGTCTTGTTTTCCTCTTCACAAGTGGTACTGTGTTAACACTGCCATCTAGTGGTAGTAGAAAAGTATCACCTCTGTCGATGTGTGTCCTGTGTGTGTGAATGCAGTGGAGGGTGCCTGAGGTAATTCCTTTCATTGGCTCTGAAATTTTGATCTTCTGAGCTCTGCCGTATCGACCCGTGGGTGTGGGTGCCAAGCGTCTCCATCTCAGTTCAAAGAGCACCAGCTTCCACCCACTCAAGCGCCTTCTTTGTGATTGCACTGCCTCCAGCCCCCTCATGGGGGTCCTCAATCTAGTCCGACATGCACTCATATCAGGAAGGATCTGCGCCATAAAATTTCTTTCTCTTTCTTTCTCTCTCTCTCTCTCTCTCTCTCTCTCTCTCTCTCTCTCTCTCTCTCTCTATCTGTTACACACACATACACACACTCTTTCTCTCTCACACACACACACACTCACACTTTCTTTTGTAATTCTGTCTCTCTCTCTCTTTCTCACTCTCTCTTTCTCTTTCACTGTCTACTGTATCTGTCTCTCAGGACTTGTGTTCCTTTACAGCTGTCCCTTCCTGGGGTAGTCTGTCATTCTACCATAGCCAGTGGCTGCTACAGCTCTCTTACTCTAACTGTGCTAAATACTGTCCATCCATCCATTCATCCATCCATCCATCTATCCATCCATCAGTCCAACCTTTTAACCATCCACCCATTCAACAATTACTAATCCCTTCTCTCTATGTCTTGCTGTTAATGGACTTGCTATCGCAGACAGAGACCCGCTGTGAGGGAGACATCTTGCAGGAGGGAATAGTTGGATGGGCTGTGGATTGGCTTGAGGGAGTCAAGCCCCCTGGCAGCAGAGGAAATGGGTTTGAGGTCCTTTTTTGTGCACATCAGGCTGCTGCCATGGAAACCTGTTATACTTCAGATTCTCTTTTTGGGGGAGGATAAAGTAGGGGTAGGGACAGAGGGAGAGAGAGAGAAAGAGAGAGAGAGAGAGAGAAAGAGAGAGAGAGAGAGAGAGAGAGAGAGAGAAAGAGAGAGAGAGAGAGAGAAAGAGAGAGAGAGAGAGAGAGAGAGAGGCGGCAGGAGGGTCAGGGTCATGGTGTTAGTCTCTGCCAGAGGGAAGGAGAGATGGAAAAAGAAAGAAGAGGTGGTGAAAGGACAGAGAGAGAGAAGGTGGGAGGGTCAGGGTTATGGTGAAGGAGAAGAAGAGAGAAATGAAGGAGAAAGAGGTGGTGAGAAGAGGAAGAGGGACAGAGGGAGGGAGAGGGAGAGAGGGAGGGAGAAAGAAAGGGTGTTGGAGACCATTGCAGACCTTGTCCTTGCATAGAGATAGAGGGCAGACAGACTGGGGACCCAGTCAGCACTCTGCATGCTTCATAAACAAATCAGTTTCCTGTCGAAGGTCATTGACAGCCACCTCTGCACAAAAGGCAGCGTGTGCGCGCCCTTGCCTGTCAGAAGGACACACAGACATTTATTTACTGTGAGTGATGGTTCCCAGGAACGCGTGTCCCCCGTCCTTCCTCTGTTTGTTCGCATGTGTTATTGGTTAACACAATAGTGTTGTGCTATTGATGTAGGCTCACTTTGGGTTTTCATCATCTTTATGGCATGTGATGTTTGAGTTTTGTTCCTCGTGTTCATTGTGTAGAACACAGCCCAGTTCCTCTGTGCAGCCACATTTGAACAAATAGAAACCATCAAGGCAATCTCTGAGAGAAATGATATACTGCTTGGGTCAATAGACTAATTCCACACAGCACATACTGTATATAACCCGCGTGATGGCGTTTTCACTGCTGATGCTGCACACTGCGCAGATTGACACAATAAAACTGAGAGGATTGGAAGAATTGATCTCTTCTTGTTTTGTGTGTTTTCAGGGTGGACAAGACCTTCTCCAAGGCCAGAAGTCTATGGTAAGAACTGATTCTAATAAAATTCCCCAAGACTCTGCCCCCTGCCCCAATTTAGCTCTTTCCCACTTTGTTCATGCAACTTCCTTACCTTTACTTTTTTTCTGTCCCCCTCCATTTTCTAACATAGCGCTCACCCAATCCTCGCTCCCAAACCCACCACAACTGCACTTTATGCACTTATCCACCCCCCCCCCCCCACCCCCCAACACCTATTGCCCTTCATTAGACAGCCATCCCCCAAATGCATTCTATGCACTTTACTCCCCCTCCACATGCACAGTATAGGAAGACAGCAATTTCACTGCATAGACAGTATCTCTACGCTTGTGTCCTTGTATGTAGGAAGCTATGTTCTGTCAGCCAACCGGTGATTGAGTCAGATTGTTTATATATTATGATTTAGTGCTGTTTATTGTGTCAACAATGAGGTGTTTGTGAATTATATGATGATCATTCACAGATCATACAGTGTGTCACATCATTTCAACTCAAACTAATGACATGTCCCTTCAAATTAAGTAAAGTTAAGGTAAGACAGTCTTCCTTGCTGTTCGAGCATACACTATTAGTCATCAGTATGTGGGAAAACACACTTGTATGTTAGCTCTGCTATTGACTGTAAGCATCCCCGTGGTCACTACCAGCCTTGGCATGCAGTGTGTGTCAGTGAGGGAGGGAGGGAGGGAGGGAGGGAGGAAGAGAGAGAAGGGTCCGGAACATGAGCTGTGCCGTGCCGCAGCCTGAGCCAGCGCCCCTCGCCTGCTGTCCCGTTGCCACAGTAACAGGCAGAGGCTTCTCTGCAGTGCTGGCACGGTAGCGGGAGGTGCTGGAGTAGGAGAGAGGCACGAGGGCTCCGTCTGGCCGGCTGAGTGGTGCTGCCAGCACCTCTACCAAGTAGCGGTAACTCTGCTAGTCCATCCGCAACTCACAGGCCCAGAGCATCTGGCCGGATCAGATGAGTGAAGGGCAGTCTGCAACTCAGCTTGGGATAGACTGAATGACAGGAGATGGAGATGCAAGATTGATTCCCTTCCAAGAACGCCGACACCACTGCGCCACAAATCTGGACTCTCCACCACAGGGTCCTGTCCTGCACCGCTCTCTCTAAACTCAGGGACAGAAAGAAAAGGAGTGAGGGAGAAGAGGAGTGAGGGAGAAGAGGAGAGAGAGAGAGAGAGAGAGAGAGAGAGAGCATGGAGGCGATGCAGAGCTGAACAGAACCGCCTACACACACCGGCCCAGCTGGGAACAGTGATAAATCTGGACAGAAGGGATTGAACGAAGGAGAGAGAGGGGTGAAAAAAGGAGAAGAGGACAGACAAGAAGGAGAGAGGAGAAAGAGAAGAGAGGAGCGAGGCTTTTGCTTTTAGTTCCCTGCATGATTTACCCACCGGCGAGTGTGCCAACTTTTATCCTCTTTGTTGCCTGCTGTTTGTGTGCGGACGGGGCTGGACTTGCTGATTTAGTGCCGTTACATTCTGCTTTATTAAGCCTCTCTCCTGTATTGCTCTGAGACGCTGCCAATCACAGGCCTGGCCAGGCCCAAAAGCTTTGCCAGGGCTAGTCGATGCCTCGAGACATGAGCTAAACGTACGTGATCAATTTGTCTGATTTCACGCCCCAGCCATGGCTGTGTGACTGTGAGGAGAAAACAGTAAAACAGAAGACCGTCCACAGAGAAGTTGAAATGTCAACTGTGACAAAGTGAAAAATAAGCGTGGGCTGAAAAAATAAACATCAATTCTAATTCACTTTTTCCTGGGTGTGATGCCACAGTGGTGGATGTGACAGCATCATATTGATTAAGTACAGTAGACTTGGGCCTAGTCTCCGAGGCTGATGCTAGGCTGGTAGGCATCTTTGTGATGGCCTACTCTGACCTCTTTATACCCTGATCTGCTCTGCGTGAGGCCTAAGATCATCTAACAAGCTTTTTTTTAATCAAGGCCTTCAGCAGCAACCAATAAACAATGCCTTGCTCACCATTCCGCATCGGAAGGCCAAGGAAGTTTTGGTGAGTTGCATTTTGGCTTAACGGATAATGTTTTTTTTTTATTGTCTGGAAACATATTGGTGGCGAGACATCACATGGATTTAAATAAGTAATCCCAGAAGCAACATGCTTCAAAATGAGGAGACTTGCCAGCAGGATGATTTTCTGTCTCTTTTTCTTTTTTTCTCGCTGTCTGTGCTGCTCCCATCTGTTTTCTGTTCTCTGTGTCTGTTTGTAGGTGTCTTCTCCAATGTTTGAGCTGAGTTGAACACTGTGATTACTGTAGAACACTGTGAAATTTGCTACCATTTACACCACGCCTGCATAGGCAGTGGTTAACACTGTAGACTTGGCCTGGTGCAGTGGCACCAAATGAGGCCAAATCTGCATTTAATCAGTGGAGAGCTGGTGTGTGTGTTTGTGTGTGTGTGTGTGTGTTTGTGTGTGTGCGTTGTAGTGTGTCTGCCCATGCCTGTGTGTGTGTGTGTGTGTGTGTGTGTGTGTGTGTGTGTGTGTGTGTGTGTGTGTGTGTGTGTGTGTGTGTGTGTGTGTGTGTGTAGGGATTTGCATATGCATTCAGACATGTCCTCATTAACATGGCTTGTGTAAAGTGATACAGGCAGACTGAGACTCTGCTTCCTCCAGTGTCACTCTGGGTCGTTCTCTGCCACATCCTGCATGCATTAAAGCCCTCTAACTACCTACCCCCTCACTACGAGTGTGTTCAGGGCTGTCGTTTGAGAAATAGAGTTGTACGCTGCTGAGACAAAAAAAATTCCAGCTGGTATTATATGATAATGATTATCATATCATTATCATATGCTGTAACATGGTGGTAAGATTGCTTCCACTCCAGCAAGGTGGTAGCCTGGCTGTCAAACCAACCATCGTAGATGGAGCTTGGTCTGGCAAAGATCCCATAGACAGGAAGTTCTCAGAGGTGGGATCAACAGGTGTCTATCCAGTGGCTTTTTATACTACCAGGCAGAGCTATAGCCAGATCACTGATTCCGATAACATATGTGTTTTTTATTGGTGCTGATTTCTCAAGCAAAGGAACAGCCGAGAATAGGCAGGTTGGCCAGACTGACATGAACACAAAATTCTATGCAGCGTTATAGGCAGTATGGGCAGGCCCAGGCTAGCAAGGTGATGTTTGGAAGAGGAAGAGGGGGAGGAAGAGTGAAATTCCTGTGTGCCCACCAGAGCTGCCCCCTTAACTCACTAGCACTCTACGACACTTATCTATTTAATATGTGCTGCCAACTGCCGACAGTGATGGGTAGACAAAAAGACGAGGTGCTGTACATTTATGCATTATGAGTCAAGGACTGCATAACAGAAAGGTGTGTTCTCTGTGTGATAATGTTGTGACATAATGTGTCATAAAGTGTCAAAGTATGACAAAAAGTGTCATAGTGTCTTAGTGTATCATAGTGTTTTGACACAGTATGTTAGTGGGTGTCAATGATGAATCTATCGCGCGATGAATCTATCGTCTATCGCGCAAGTTGCTTTGGGGGCGTTCCTGACACAGTTTGGTATTTTGACGGCGGGAAAAGCCAACATTGCGCCTGGCGCATGGTTCAAAAGGGTTGGTCCTAAGTTACCTAATTAATCATAGGTCTGTTCGGGGCGTAACATGCAATAAACCAATCAGAGTTTATACTTTCATTCCCTTTAAAAGCCAGCCACGCTTTGTCCATGGCCTGTTGCTATTACGATGGCGTGTTCCCCATCAGGAGCGTTTTTCTTTGAAGATCGATCTGCTCGTGCATGAGCAGTTAATCTTCGGGGATAGATATTTAGGTCTTACTTGTGTGAAACATAATTTCCGTTTGGTTATGAACAATGTGTATATTTTTATTAAAAAACAGATTGCTCAATAAGTGTGCATTATTGCAAAATATCTATTAGTGTTTATGTCTTTGCACTTAATAAATAATCAGATTCATAGTCGTTTGCAATTGGACATCTTTTTGGAGCTTGAAGACGTTTTAAGCACTGTTGTTGGCATGATGTATGTGTTAATAACCATGCCTTTAGGGGATAGCCAACAGCGACTCATCAAGAGGGGGATCCCTCTCGTTATATCTCAAAGCGTTGTGCGCCGCTAAAATACCTTTTCAGCAATGCGCAACTGGCGGATTTAATTTTTGAGTCCGTATAATAGCATCTGGCACGCTTTGCGCCAGACCATACCTCTTCTTTTTGCTGACACACCCGTGATGGCGCAGTGTCATCTGCTATCTAGACAATGTGATTTTTTGCCTGAAAAAATGAATGATGCGCTGGCACAGAATAGTAATGACACCATGCGCATGTCGTGAATGCACAGTGTGCCGCGGCATGATAGGGCCCATAATGTGACATAGAATGGCATAGTCAGGTGTCCTGTCATACTGTCATACTGTCATGTGTCCTGTCCAAAGAGTATGAGTTGGGAATGGATTGTAGGCCTACTGTAATGTCTGTAGGTGTGAGTGAAAGTTAAGGTGCATTGGTCTGTGTTGTGCTGTGTGCTGCCTGTGCTCTGGGTGGTCATAGTATGAGAGAATTGGGCACTACCACTGCAACCCCCCCTCACATAGACACACACAAACACAAACACACATGCACACAAGCCTATGCATGTGAGCACGCACGTGATGACACACACACGCACACACACACACAGAGAATGATAGGAAGAGAGATAGACAAAGAGTGAGAGAGAAAGAGAGAGTCAGAAAGTCAAGCATGTTATGTGCATGCATGATGCACGCAGACTCAGGCTTATTTGCACACACATGCGCACACACACTCAGACTACATTCCCTGCAGCATATGGGTGTCTGTGCCAGTCTGCTCTAGTTGTGTAACTACTCCCTGGCCCCCCTCTCTTCCCACTCATTTAGATTCCTCCACAGCCAAGCCAAAGCCCTCAGCATCTCACAATAATGCCAGCCTTTCACTTATCCCCAACACTTAAAGCAGACAGAAAAACACACAGATTGGAGGCCAAGGGCACACAGATAACTCTCTCTCTACACACACACACCCACACACACACACACACACACACACACACACACACACACCTCTGACATTAGCAATGGCCCCCACCCACCCATTCGTTTGGGCATTGCCAACTCAATGAGAAAGGCAAGAGACGAGACAAGACCTTTTCAAGCAGCTGTGGGGAGGATGCGAGGGTTCAGTTGTGTGTCAGTGTGCACACACACACACACACAAACACAAATGCCTTCATTGGGTTGAACTGAACTGCACTGCTCTTATGACTTAAGCAGTGTTGGCACCACCTGTCAAATGAACTGTGTCTGTTTTTATGTTTTGGAGAAATTGTGTTGGAAACTAATCAAGACGCACCGCCGTGTACTTTTCTCTCCCCTACCCAGAAATCAAAGCACTCCAATCTCCCTGCCACACACATACACACACACACGCATCCCACCCGGCTCTGATGCAGCAAAAAAAGCAGCCGACATGGCACAGAAGCTTTAAAAGTGAGGTCCTTAGCTATTTGAAAATGCACTCATGCTGAAAACTAGCTCTGTCATCCAACAGCTCAAGCCGGAGTGATGAGGAATTGCAGATGCGAGTAGGGTAGGATTTTTAGGGAGCGAGAGAGACACCCCTCACCAACCAACCCCAGACTCCACAGCTCACCACAAGCACTGCCACGGTTAAGGAGGAAGCGGATGAGGTGAGAGCTTCATCATAGAGGGCATAGAAGGCCTACACAACTATCTGACTATGTCAAAGATAGAGGCAATGCCTTCTCAACTATCTCACTATGGTAAAGATGGAGGCAGTGCCTTCTCAACTATCTCACTATGGTAAAGATGGAGGCATTGCCTTCACAACTGTCTCACTATGGTAAAGATGGATGCAATGCCTTCTCATCTATCTCACTATGGTAAAAATACAGGCAATGCCTACACAAATATCTCACTACGGTAAAGAAGGATGCAATGCCTTCTCAACTATCTCACTATGGTAAAGATGGAGGCAGTGCCTACACCAATATGTCACTATGGTAAGAATACAGGCAATATCTCAACAATGTCACTGTGGTAAAGATGGAGGCAGTGCCTACACATCTGCATATATCCTAGAGGAAAGAGTGGGGCTTTAAATTACTGCCATATTACTGCCAGCAGCAAGAAGCTGGAGAAAAGAAAGAAAGATCTGAGGAGAAAAAGGAGAATACCAGGTTCTGAACATGGCATAGTTTCTTATCAGTAGTTTTCATAGGATAAAAGTTGTCTATGGTAGTCAGTATTTGAAAAAACCTGGTAGCAGTAGTATATGGTAGTAATAGTGTATATACTGCATGGCTATTTACAGTAGTCACAGTGCCAAATGGATGCTCTACTTTGTATGTGTGTAAAGATCATGAGCAGTTTATTACTGTCTCATAACATATGGTATATACATTATACTATTTGGTAGGCAGTTATTTGCTTATTAACTCAAAATGTAACACTAGTGCCAATGACATGGGCTATCTGCCTTCTGCCTGCCTTCCAATTATTTGAATTGACAAGACATCACATTTTGGAGCCATCATTAGACTTGATGAAAATTACCTAAACATGCATTATTGACATAATTACATAGATAATCTCACAAATAAATATGTCATTGCTTCCACTGACTATGTGGCTCAATACAGCCCAGTTAAATGTTTTACCTGTAACAGATTGCAGTGCAAAAAAAATAAATAAATTCCACAATAGCATAAAGACATTGGTTCCCAGCCATTAGGGTATTTCCCTGTGGAGTGAACCAGTCTGTCCTCCAACTGCTGTGTTGATATCTTTGTGGGCCAGCAGATGTATGGAGATGGGCCCAGACAAGATCAAGTGGACCTTTAGTGGAGGCGATGTTACCCCAGATGGCCAGTTTGTAAAGTGCTGGCTTGCTGCTTGACAGGCTGTCTGAGTGTAGGGATGGGCTTGGCCTCCGCTGTCCTCTCCTCCCCTGCCTGATGCTGCTCTGGTTGCTGTTTTAATAGTCCCGCTGCAGCCTTGTGTGCCATGGAGGGGCTGCCCCACTGTGAGAGGTTTATTTTAGCACAGCCTGTGGCTTTGGCTCATCCTACGTGCACACGGAAAAAATATGCAACTATATGAGAAAAAATTGCAGGTGCTTCAGGGGAAGATCATCTAGAGTAGAAAATGGAATGTAATATATGTCTGCAACACGCATCTGGTATGATAAACAAAGACGTGAAGTTTACAGAACAGGTTGAATTTAGTTTCTATGTGCCAAGGATCAAAAGTTACAGCAGTTTGAAGTCAGTCATCAGAAACCTTATTACTTTTTCCTTATTTTACTGTTGTTTTATGTTTATTGGGGTTCATAAGGGTCTGTCTGTTAGGTTCTGTAACTCTGTTATTGTAACTCTGTTACACTTTTTTTCTTCTCCCCCAGTGGAATGAGATTTTCATCTCATGATGAAAATAATTTCCAAAAGAACGCACCTTGGTAGGACAGTTTGTTTAAGACTTCAAGACCTTAAGACTTTTAAGACCGTTGTTGTACAGTTGCCTGTACAACGAAACTAAACAGGAAGCATGAGATAGGATTTGTACCATATTTACCTGTACTGTAGCCCTCCATAGGGATGCTGGGCATACAAAAGGTAATAAAACACGAAAAGCTACCCTGAATGCAGTGCTATTACTTATTGTCTAACTCTCAGGAGGTCATACCAAAAAATACTATGAGCCTTACTGCCCTTGAATGGTACACATGGGCCAAATTTGGGGTGTCTGCTTCAAGATATTATATGATAACACCATATAATAATATGTCTTAAAAGCATTATAATAACAGATATTAAGACTAAGACATGATTATCCTAATTTGTACTGTTAAACTTTGTTTTATTAGTAGGAACATTTCTAACTTTGTTACCATTACCTTTGGTCATGTTTTTGACCAAGTAAAGAAACATCTATATGGGCATATTTTAAATAATATACTTCAAGAAACACATATTTGATCATGTTGACTTTTATGATAAAAAAAGTGATATCAATTTTAATTAACTGTCACCGGGCATCAGAATCATATAAAGATTTATTGAAATTAAACCATTTTAATTTACCATTTCATACATGTAGGCACATACAAACAGACATATTGTTCTTTAAATATTGGTTCATTATCTGGTAATTGTAATCAAAAAGGTAGTGGGAGTGTAACTCTGTTACCGCGTGATCTTTCCCTTCAGCTGGTTCTCATATGAGTAACGATAAAAAGATCTCAGGAATAACTAATATTGTTCAATATCATTAGTGTAAGGTCATCGCTTCCAGAACCAACGGCAGAACAGGAAGTGGAACACGAAAGAGTTCGCTGCTTTGTGTCTCCGGACACCGTAACAGAACATTTTAATAAAGAAACCATTTTACCTATATCTAAAGTATCTGATTCCACAACTCGGGAGCTCAGCCGACAGGTCCCACCTGTCATATCCTCTCATATCCTTGTTCTGGTGACACAATCCCACAACTCACTGCTTGCATGGCCCAGATAACATCACAGTGGGGTGTGAGCCACATATTTAAAGTGTTAAAATTAAAGAGTTCAGGGTCTGCCGTGGTTTCTCATGGACTGAAACAATAGGGCAAATGGCCTTTTGAAGGCCCTCTGTGGTTCATCAACAAGACAAAAAGATATATGGCAACTCCTCTATTTGTGCTGATTGAGTCACCAGAATGGTCGGAGCCTTACATTAGGCACTCCATAATACTGTCTGCATGGGGAGAGGCTGAGTGCGTAAGCAAGATTATCACTGTGGGAGTGGGGGACAAGAAAAGGGACGAGGTCCCTTAGAGGCAGTCCCCCTACACCTTCACACACATAATACATACTTTACAATCACTGGTGACGATGGATAGGGCAGGCATGTGATGCTGCGGTTCACAGGCGCTCCCTACTGAGTCCTAATGGCGGCCGCAATAAACAGTAAAACTAGTGCTAGTATCTTAAAACATGTTATTGTTGCCCTGCTGGTGTACAATAATGTCCCATTCATACTGGTTTCGTTGACGTGTATAAGCTAGTGGGTGCACACAGGACGTGGAAACCGTGCCAAACATTTCAAACCGTTCATTCCTGTTGTCCTGCTGCCTTTGTGATGCCACCCTTTAGACCGTTGACACTCTCCCTTTAACAAGGTGCAGTCCAAATGGTGGCATCAACAATTGTCTTTTCAACTGCCTTTGCATGGGGTACGACAGCACTATGAGCAATTAGAGCAACAAACTTGTTTACCATAGCACTACACCAGTATACTGTCGCCGCCTTGTTGTTAGCCTTGTTGTGTTAAGCCTGGCCAGAGACTCTTTACAAGGACAGACCGATGTGATTGGTCCGATCAGATTGCGGGGAATAGCTAATAAGCTTTAATAGATCATTGCTAGACTTTATCCAGGATAGAAATGTCATGTGCTGACACTAGATTTCTAGACTAGGAGATCCATGCCGTATAATCCAGCATGTAGACACACGTGTGAGAGAGCAAGCCTGCCTCCTCTTCAAAGCTGAGCTGAAGGAGAGCAGGCCTTGTTTGACAGTGCTGTTTGGACACCTTAAAGCACCCACAGCTGGTCTGTCAGGGCTCAGTCTGCCTCGGCAGAGCTACAGACAGGAGCAAGCGTCTTGTCATTGCCATCTCTCATCTGTGCGCTCAACAGCCCGCCACTCCTCTCCTGCCCACAGCTGTCTCCCCGCTGCAACGGGTGTCATGTGACTAAAGCTGGCTGCCAGGGAAGGAAGGAGCACAGAGAAGAGAGAGAAAGGGAGAGAGAGAAGGAGGGAGGGACAGAAAGGGAGAGAGAGAAAGAGGGAGGGAGAACCAGAGCGTAGAGAGAGAGAGAGAAACAGACAAATGAAAAAGAGAGAGATGAGAAAGAGATAGACAGATAGAAGGATGAAGAAAAATGGAAAAAATAGAGAACAGAAGAGAGCTACAAGAAGAGAGAAAGAAAGAGAGAGAGAGGTAGAGAGCAAGAGCGACAGAGAGAGAAAGGGGATGGGACACCTGGGCCTATGCTAGTCTCTACTTGTGTCCCTGTGTGTTTGTGTCCCTGTGTGTTTGTGTCCCTGTGTGTTTGTGTCCCTGTGTGTTTGTGTCCTTGTGTGTTTGTGTCCTTGTGTGTTTGTGTCCCTGTGTGTTTGTGTCCCTGTGTGTTTGTGTCCCTGTGTGTTTGTGCGCATCGTTTGTGTGTCAGGACACGGAGAGGACTGAGACGGGGAGAAAGTGAGAGGGAGGGAGGACGGGCGGAGGAAAATCTGTCATACTTAATCATCCCAGACAATATTCGTGCAGGCTTGTGTCCACATGTGTGTGTGTGTGTGTGTGTGCGCCTCCAGCATGACACTGTCTGCCTAAATATAGCCGCGCTCCCGCTCTCGAGTGACGCTCTGAGCCCTCCCAGTCTCCAGGCCCCACCCTTGCCTCTGCCAAACCCACTCGTCAAACTAATCCGCGGCGTGCAGCGCCAAGCTAAGGGGCAGCCACAGGCCTAGCGCCACGCAGGTGAGAGTTTTCAGTAGGCTGAAAGGGAAATAAGCCATTTGGTACTCGGTGGCTCTCTAATGAGGCACGATGCGCTTTGTTGGTTACGGTTAGGGAAGGGGAAAAAATTGGGGCTGGCTGTATTGTTCATTAGGTGTGGGTGGCCAAACCAAACCGGGGTGGCTAGAGGAGTGGAGGGAGGGAGAGGAAGAGAGAGAAAGAGAGAGAGAATGAAAGAGAGACTAATTTCTTTTCTTGACCCACTCTTGTGTCCCTCTGGAGCATTAGAAAGGAGCCTTTTAGGGGGATTACTCAGCCTGTGCAATCCATTACCATGCCCCCTTGACAGGGCTTGTTCCTCTGCTCCACTGGCTGTTATCTGATGGACAGACAGGATGCTCTGGACAAAAAGCCCCGGGGGTGGGGGTGGGAAGACAGGCGGGAAGGGGGGGGGGGGGGGAGTGTTGTGTGTCACTGGGCTGATAAATTGATCAGGGTGACTGTGCCCAAAAGCTTCATTGTTCCATGCCCATCCTCAGATGATAAGAAACACTATCATTTTGAACACTCTCTCTCTCTCTCTCTCTCTCTCTCTCTCTCTCTCACTCTCTCACTCTCTCTTTCTCTCTCTCTCTATCCCTCTCCCATTCTCTCTCTCTTTCTCTCTCATTTCATTTCTTTTGACACAAGTGATTGGAGAATGACAGTGCTTTAGGGAGGTGTAGACTACATCAATCTGCACACGTTCACGCTGTCTTCGGTCTTCCCATGAAAATTCATCCTTAAATTTGATCCCACAGCTGTCTCTCACCCCAGCAAGCGAGGACGGTTTTGATTTCCCACAGCGATTGTTCGGAGAAAACAACTGGTCTTAGAGGGAAATTAATCAGTCTTGTTAATAAACAAGAGCCACAACAGATGTTCTTTTATTTAAGGGGCCCACTTGCCTCTTAATGCATACTGAGCGCAGTTCCTGGCAGCTGTTACCACTGGCAACGCTGCCATCATTCTCTGCAGAGAAGGCATCAACAGAAAAGCCCAGGATCATCAAACTTTTATAAGTAAACTTTTATTAGTAAAATTCAGCAATATCGAAGTTGAAAACATATTTTTTATTATTTGAGAGAAATATTTCATTGCCTGCAATAGTAGTTGGCTTATGCACTTGTGCTGAAGAACATACTGTTTTGTATGAGCATGAAAATAAGAGGTTTATGCACAGGTGGTTGTTTTTAATCCAGTAGTAACTTTAAGAATGCACCCAGGAGGACAGTGTTATGATTCTTAAAGGCTTTTTCCCACAGTGGCGTGAAAACACCAGTCTACTTTTAATGCTAAAGAAGATAAATGACTTGATTACCTGTGGAGTGTGTAGAAAATTGTTCCCCCAGGGACTGATGGTCTCCATCCATCTCCTTCTGTGCCTAAGGGTGAAATATGTGTCACACAGGCTTCAAATGGGTAGGAGGAGGCAGTGGAAGAGGAGAAGGTGGAGGCGGTGACCAGACTGTGAAATGACTTGTATGCATGCTGAGAGCGGAGCTGACGTTCATGCAGCCAGAGCTAATGAACTCACGCTGAGCCCGGCTTCAAGTTTTCCGCGACGTTCTGGAGAATCAGGATGCATCAAAAGAACACTTTGCATGAAGCCATTACAGCGTGTAGGCGAGGAGTAACTGTATGGACTCTGTGACATATGACAGACACACACACATACACATACACGCACGCACGCACACTCACACATACACACACACACACACACACACACACATGCAAACACATACACTTATACACACTCACACATACAGAAAACAATAAATCCAAGAAAATCGACAGTGGTCAGGCCTAATGACACCGCACATCACTCTACCCTGCTCATTTAGGGCCGCACCATCACAAAGCCTGCAGGCTGCCATGCATCAAGAACATGCGCCAGCACGTGTGAGAAGGCTCAGCTCTGTCTCGGGGTTATTTATTATTTACTTTACACCTCACACAAGAATGCCACGGATGGATGACCCCAGACGGCCCGAGCTGAGTGTGTGTGTCTGTGTCTGTGTGTGTATTTGGGGAGGTGGCTGTAGCAGATGGAATAGGTGGCGCTGGTTGTAGTCTTGGCGTGGCGACCTAGTTTTTGGGCAAGATCGGCCGACGCGTGTTGTGGGAAGGAGAGGGTTTATTGGGGAGGGGCCAGTGCCATGCGCCGTGCTCTGTTGAATAAATGCCCCAGGACTGCTGCTGCTTGATGTGAGTTTAAGTGTAACAGTGGCCAGAGGGCAGAGCTGTCCTGTCCAGTGACTCCACCTCACTTCCTGACACCTTGAGTTGGGTACGGGACTGTGCCTGTCCTACACAGCGCAGACATGTGCGTTACCATACAGTCATGCTTTACATGCTTTACAGCAAAATGCGAATGAGAATTAACTTATGTTTATCCAATGAAAACGATTTGTCACTATTTTTTCAAAGGCAGCCTGTCTCGCTTGTATGATTTCAGAAGTTTGAAGTTGGAAGCCCTTCTAGGCTTGCCTTTTATGTATCTACACACTTTTGATATTTGTACGCTACACCCACAGGCTCTTCTATACAGGCTACCTTTCATGTATGGCCTGAGACAAAACATAGAAGCTCTGTCTTTTACAGGCACCAGACACAGGCTCTGTGCTCTAGGACTGGGTATAACTTTAGCTCATATGTCTGTGTTGTTACATCAGGCTGCAACATCTCTTCATCAACAAATCCTCTCCTCATGAGGGCCAAACACAGCGAATGGTGTCTGTTTTTGACCTGGAAAAGTAACAGCACTATTCACAGAAAGAGGCGAAATTTTTCTTTCACCATACTTTGATGTGTTTGCATCATATTTCGCTTAGTGTTGGCTGCCTGTGTTGTAACAGTGCTTTACTGTAATATCTGGCAGTGAGACATTCAGCCACAGTGAGTGTACAATCTGATCTTAGAAGTGAAGAAAGTAAAAAACAAAACAAAAAACAGAAAATAATGGAAGAACATCAGTAGCGCTGTCCTTGCTTGTAGAGGACTGGTGTTTAGTCCCCGCACTGCAGTTCACGAAAATGGAAATCAATGAGCAGAAGCCATTAAAGGGGCCATTAGGGGTGTGTGTGTGTGTATGCCTGTGTGTGTGTGTGTGTGTGTGTGTGTGTGTGTGTGTGTGTGTGTGTGTGTGTGTGTGTCTGTGTCTGTGTCTGTGTCTGTGTCTGTGTGTGTCTAAGTGTGTGTCTTAATCAGTATTGGCCATTCCAAATAAAATAATCAAATGTGTGGGGAAAGTACCTGTGGGCCTGACAGGTGGAGTCCTGATCGAACTGACACGTTCCTCCAAGCCTGAGGGCTTGTCCTGTCATCTCTCGAGCCTGTCGAAGGGAGTCTGGGAGCATGGGGTG
The DNA here is from genome assembly GCA_027475355.1 of Coilia nasus. Classification (NCBI taxonomy): domain Eukaryota; kingdom Metazoa; phylum Chordata; class Actinopteri; order Clupeiformes; family Engraulidae; genus Coilia; species Coilia nasus. The sequence goes on along the minus strand of CM050206.1, from coordinate 7,016,013 downwards.
AGTGGTGTGTCGCGCCCTGTCACTGGAGAGGGCTGCGTCTGATAGATATGGTTCCCAGTCTGAGAGACTGCTGTGCTGTCATTGCCCTCTGTGCTCTGTGCACTGCCACCCTCCCAACTCACCTTACCTCACATCACAACACAACACAACACAACACAACACTCACTGTCTCTCTCTCTCTCTCTCTCTCTCTCTCTCTCTCTCTCTCTCTTTTCTCTCTCTCTCTCTCTCTCTCTCTCTCCACTCCCCACTGGCTGTCCAAAACGTATTGTCTAAATGTTTAGGACATGACTCAGTTTGTTTTCCAGCTGGCCAGCCGTTAATCTTATTAATGCCCCCACATGTGATGATGTCACACTGCCCCAATAGGGCCACCGCCGCCAACACCTGCTGTGTGTCCACACCACCGTCGTCATGTCAAAGATGTGACACAGGCTTAAGATGTGACATAAGGACATGGGAGGTGGGGACAGGAAATGAAAGCCCTGCAGATACAACATTAAGGTCATCTTGGAGGATACTGCATATTGTGGCCTATGGGCATTACAACTACTGGTGTTGAGCCTGGTCCTCATCTGTAGTTATGCCAGGGCTGGAGGCTGGCATTTAGATGGGCAGGGAGGATGATCAGGAAGAGAGAGGGTGGATGTTGGAGGGGTTAGTGGGGGACGCGTGGCACTGACCCATGTTAAAAAAAGGAACTGGGGGGGGGTCACAGCATGGGAGGAGAAGGCACTGCTGACTGTCAATATTGTAAACCTCGTCCGTATCCACCCAGCAAAAACCCACCTGCTAAGCAGCATGTGTCACATTTGTATTCATGTATTCTAAGCCAGCCACTGTTATATTTAGAGTAGATTATCATGCATTATTCTGAAGGAACATTGGCCCAGTGCAGGATAGAATTTCGATTTATTCTTTACCATACAATACAGCAGGTACAAAAACAGCCTTGAAGATTACCGAATTACTGTTGTGTGCAATAACCTGCAACATCCAAACAGCTAGACTCCTCTGGGTGTTGATTCAGCATGAAAAGTGGTTGTGAGAACAGAATCTGCCATAGGGGGCTCCTACACAACCACTGCCTTTGGGGAGCCCCCTCTGTTTTTGGCTGTCGGGGCCTACCTCTGTTTTTGGCTGTCGGCCATTCCTAGCTTTGTCTGAAGGAGGAGTGTGTGCTTGTGTGTGTATGTATTTGTGCGTGTATATGTTTGTTTAACTTTGTCTGGAGGAGTGTCTGCTAGTGTCCGTGTGTGTGTGTGTGTGTGTGTGTGTGTGTGTGTGTGTGTGTGTGTGTGTGTGTGTGTGTGCGCGTGTGTGTGTCTGTGTGTGTGCGTGTGTGTGTGTGTGTGTGTATTTGGACGTGTATATGTTTGTGTGTGTGTATTTGTGTGTGTATGTGTGTGTATTTGTGTATTTGTGTGTGAGAGAGACAGAGAAAGAGAAAGAGAGAGAAAGAGAGGGAAAAAGAGATAGAGAGAGGACAGTAGGTGTTTGTTTGCTCCTGTATCAGTGTTACAGTGTGTTACTCTGCATGTGTCTGTGTCTTTATTTGTCTGAAAGTCTGTATGTACTGTAAGTCTGCATGCGCAGGGCTTTGTAATCTTCATGATTCTGGATCGTTTTGTGTTTGGGTTTTGCGGTGCCACACAAATCTAACAGATTAATTTAACCTCAGTCTGATGCTGGTTGCTTTTGGACATAGCATCATATTTATATGTGTTTGTGTGTGTATATGTGTGTACAAGAGAAAGGGAGCATGTGGGATGCTTGTGTCAGTATGACAAAATTACATTGTGTGTGTGTGTGTGTGTGTGTGTGTGTGTGTGTGTGTGTGTGTGTGTGTGTGTGTGTGTGTGTGTGTGTGTGTGTGTGTGCTCGTGTGTGTGTGTGCTCACGTGTGTGTGTGCTTGTGCATGTGTGTGTGTGTGTGACTGTCACATACAGTACTGCATCTAATGTTACACAAACATGGTTCTAAAGGAACGACTCCTTAAAAGTCAGCGCTGGTCTCTGTTCTAGTATTTCAGAACATATAACATTATCGACATGATGTTGCGTCTGGGAGAAAGCACAAGTCACACAGGCAGGAAAACAGATGCTTTCAGGCAGCGTCTCTGGAGCTTCCTATTGTAGGGACCCCTTTGGCAATCAGTGCAGCAACATCCATTACAGTAATGGACAGGGTGCCTCTTGTGGATGGGCTCAGGAAGTCTCTCTCTCTCTCTCTCTCCTCTCTCTCTCTCTCTCTCTCAGACTATCTCTCCGCGTCCGTCTCTTTTTCTGTCTCTTTTTCTCCGCGTCCCACTGTTTTGTCCTCTCCTCCTGTCTGTCTCTGTTTATCTTTCTGTCTATTTCTGTCTCTTTGTGTGTGTCTGTCTCTGTCTGTCTCTCTCTCTCTCTGTCTCTCTCTCTCTCTCTCTCTCTCTCTCTCTCTCTCTCTCTCTCTCTCTCTCTCTATCTCTCTCTCTCTCTTTCTGTGTTTGATTTTTGAAACTTTCTTCAGGTACTTGTTGAAGACATGTCTTAACAGCCACTGCAGTGACAGTTTGAAATTGTTTATATTTGGTTTCTGTGAAAATTGACGGGTCCCTACACAGCATGTTTTGTATCTTGCGGAACATGTCCAATCCTCTCTACTCATTTTCATGACTGCAATAGGTGGTATGAAAAAAAGATCTCAAACAAGGAATGCCTTTGTAAAAATCCTAAAAAATGGGATTCACATAAAAGAAAACAAATACAATGCATGTCTCCATGCACCAGTATTAAGGTTGCTAAGAAAACAACATTTCTTAACAGGCTCAGAAGGACAATGGGGTCAATCAATAATCAATCATCATTTAATCATCTATTAACAATTAAAAAAGGAGGTTGCAGGTCTTATTTAATCATATGCCCATGTCAGCACACTGATTTGGATCGATGATGTAACCAATTTGATTAATTAAGCAAATGCTGAATGTATGACCTGATAACTAAGCGAGTCAATTCATAGATGTCAGTCTTAATGTGTTGAGCAATTTCCTGTGGTAATGTGTGGCTGGCTCGTTAAGATCATATCACCGCTTGTCTTCTCTTATCAGTACACATGCACTCTCTAGATGGCATGAAAAGCAAGAGACATGTTCCTCTGTGCTTCCTCTGAATGGATGCAGTGTGTGTGTGTGTGTGTGTGTGTGCGTGTGTGTGTGTGTGGTGTAGGGTTTATATGGCCCAAGGGGATTAGACTTTGTGATTACTACAATACATGACTGCGGCGGAAGTGAAGTGGAAAGATTGCCATGTTAATCCTGTGTGATTTCATGAAAACAGCAGTCTCCCTCTAACTCACACAAACATATAGCCATAAATACACACACACACACACACACACACACACACACACACACACACACACACACACACACACACACACACACACACACACACACACACACACACACACACACACTCACACACACACATAAACACACGCACACAAACACACAGACGCACACACCCATGCATGCACACACGCAAGTACGCACGCACACACACACACACACACACACACATTTTCACTTTTCATGATAGGCTTTCAGCTGCAAATCTGTGACTTCTCTAAAGGCGGATATTTCATCAGATGTTGCCTACAGCAGGGTGCATGATAGCAGCACAGTAAGATGGGCTGCTTTCAAAGACATTCACTGTGTTGGAGGCAGACAGACTTGCCTGACAGCTGAATTCCTGTTGTGCTCGTGTTGTGGTTGACAGGCGTTGAAAAACCCCCACCATTTTTTTGTATTCCTGCACTGTCATTCACTTCAGTTTGTGAACTGGCAAACGGCAGACCAAAAGGTTAAATTCCTCATTATTTATGGGGATGGAGGGGCGGGAGTCTGTGTGGTGCTGGTGGTTTGAAGTTGATCGAGTAGGATACTTATAATTCACAGGGGGATTTCTGTTGCCTTTAAAATCCTCGCTGTGCGAAATTGATTCGCCTTCAAGTAGTTTTCAAGCTAGCAGACATATAAAAAGTCCTCTGCCAGGATTTTTATTTCATTTTCATTATTTTGATGGGCAGGTTGGCTGGTTTGTGCATTTACTCACTACTGGCTCATGTGACAGTTTCCCTTTTCAGAGTCATGCGGTGTAATTAAAGAGAGCATAATGAAGGCAGGAAAAAGCCATCATCATCACCCAGCCCTGTGGACAGGCAGGCTTCAGTCAGGGGGCAGGGGGAGGGGCAGAGAGAGAGAGAGAGCAGAGAGGGTGGTAGAGAAAGATAGAGTGAGAAAAATAGAGAGAGAGAGAGTGAGGGGGGGGGGATAAAGACCAAAAGGGTAAGAAGAATAAGAAAGGAAATGACAGAGAGAGAGAGAAAGAGGGGACGAGAGAGAGGGAGTGAGGGAGAAATAGCAGCAGAAAGAGTGCAAGTGAAGCTGAGGCAGTGAGAGAGAGACAGCGAGCAAGAGAACGAGAGAGCGAAAGAGCAATATGAAAGAGAGCAGGCTGTCAGACTGGGTATGTCTTAAGTGAAAATGTGTGAGATTATAAGAGTGTGTTTGTGAGGGAGAGAAAAAGAGAGAGAGAGAGAGAGAGAAAAGCTGGGGGAGAAACAACAAGAAGAGGGCAAGTGAGGCTAAGAGAGTGGGTGAGATACAGGGAACGGGAGGGAGAGAGAGAGAGAGAGAGAGAGAGAGAGAGAGAGACAAAAGAGGAGAGGGAGGGAGAGGGAGGAGAGAAACAGCGTCAGTGGCATCTGTCTGCACGAGGAGGCTCAGTGCAGCCAGCAGGTGTGGGAACAGACTTCAGACTCGGAGAGAAGCAGGACTTACACAGAACAGCAGAGAGAGAAAGAGAAGGAATGTGTGTGTGAGAGAAAGAGCGATAGAAAGAGGGAGGATCGTGAAAAGAGGCTGAGGCTGAGCAGGTAGTCCATCTGCTGATGCTGAGTGAGTAACTTTGCCCTTCGCGTCTCTCCACTCCACTACACTCCTCGTCTTTGGTGAGCACAATCTGTTTGATTGAATTTTTTAGATGCACAGATTGAGCGCATTATGTCCTGAGGTTGAGTCTGATGTATGTGTGTGTGTGTGTGTGTGTGTATTTAAGCACGAGAGAGTTTATCTGTGTGTGCATGTGTGCACGTGTGTGTGTGTGTGTCTGTGTGAGTGTTTGTCAGGGGCATGTGTCTGGCTTGGCTTAGTGGTTTAAACTGTCAGACGGGGAGTTTGGCTGGGCAAGCAGTGGCTAGCAGGTGCACAGCTTAAATCATGTGTCATGCGTTATCTCTTTGGGTAACGATGAGCAGCTTGCTGCAAAGCCCTCCGCTTCACTGCTGTTTGAGGCTTTCATGTTTGCTTCCTGATCACCATTTGACTATCAGTGGATTCAGTCAGCTGCTTAGGTGCTGGATCAACATGCTGCCAACTGTGTGTACATACACACACACATGCACACACACACATACACTCAACTCCATGCACAGCGACATGTCTGCACATATGCATCTAAACAAAGAAATATGCATGGATGCATATGGACACACACATACCCACACATATACACACCCTCACACACACACACACACACACACACACACACACACCCATACCCATCCAAATAAGCTTGGCAGATCCAGGGAGAGAGGGAGTTAGGAGGGCGGAACAGGTTTTTCTTGTAGCTGCCGGTTGAGCTGAGTGCAAACTGACCGTCTGTTCCATCCAGCCCTGAGCGCTGTGCTCAGTGACCCCTGTCTGTCCTCTCTGCCCCTTCACACCCCCAGCCTGCACCTCTCTCACCCCTCCGGAAGAGCCAGAGTAAGAGAGACGTGAAGGGGGCTGGAGTGAACCTATTCAATCCCCAGACAGGAGGACCAGAGGGAGAGAGACGTAAAGGGGGCTGGAGTGAATCTATTCATGCCCCAGGCGATAGGACTCTCATGCTGCCGATCACCCTGGGCAGCTCACTCTCCACCCCTACACCCTTCCACCCCTCCACCCCTCCACTCCCCTTCCCTGGATCACGAGCATGGCTCTCCTCTAATTAACTGTCCTGCAAAAGACCAGCGGCACTCAGAGGTCTTGCCTGTGGCTGGCTGTGGAACGTGGGGGCTTCGCCGGCCAGCTTAATCATTTACTCAGAGAGCCAGATGGCAGCATGTCACTTCACTGCCTCTTCCATTTCACATTCGCGCCTGCCTGTGAGAAGAAGTATGAATATAGATGTAGTGTGTGTGCATGTGTGTGTGCATGTGTGTATGTGTCTCTGTGTTTGTATGCGTGTGTGTGTGTGCATGTGTGTGTGTGCATGTGCGTACATGTGCGTAAAGTATGAATATAGATGTAGTGTGTGTGTGTGTGTGTGCATGTGTGTATGTGTCTCTGTGTTTGTATGCGTGTGTGTGTGTGCATGTGTGTGTGTGTGCATGTGTGTGCATGTGCGTACATGTGCGTAAAGTATGAATATAGATGTAGTGTGTGTGTGTGCATGTGTGTATGTGTCTCTGCGTTTGTGTGTGTGTGTGTGTGAGAGAAAGTGTGTGTGTGTGTGTGTGCGCGTGTGTGTGCATGTGTGTATGTGTCTCTGTATTTGTGTGTGTGTGTGTGTGTGTGTGTGTGTGTGCGCGTATGTGTGTGTGTATGTGTGTATGTTCAAACATAAATCTCTATACAGCTTTTGAACCTTACATGCAGGATTGGAATTACATTGACCTTTCCTTTGATTACCTGTGTGCCCAGCGCTTCCCTTGTGTGTGTGTAAGTGAGAGAAGGTGTGTGTATGCTTCTGAGTGTTTATTTCTTAGTGTGCGCGTGTGTGCCTGCATCTGTGTCTTTTTCATGTGCTGGCTTTTTGCAAACAACGTGACTGTTGGATTGTTTTGTTTTCAAGAGTCACACCAAAGCTGACAAAGAAACGTGATGCTTGTGACAGTTTGAAACAATAATACTGTGTATACGTGTGTGTGTGTGTGTGTGTGTGTGTGTGTGTGTGTGTGTGTGTGTGTGTGTGTGTGGTGTGTGCGCGCACACCTGTGTGTGTATGTGTGTGTGTGCACACCTGTGTGTGTATGTGTGTGTGTCTCTTTGTGTGTGTTGCACGCACCCGTCCGTTTTGTGCGTGCGTTTGTCTAGTTTTTATAAATATCCTTTCAGCAAACTCTAAGAGGTGGCTGTGATCGTGCAGCAATGCAGACGATGCTTTGTGTCTGTGCCTGGTATCTGTGTCTGGCGAGGCTGGCTGCGCGTGATAATGAAGACGGTCCTGCTGAGTTGAAATGTCACCGAGGTTGTTGCGGCGCCAGAGATAAAGGCCCGAGGCATGGTGCGTACGGTGCGGTGCAGCGTGGCGTGGCGTGGCGGAGCCATTCGGTGTGGTAACGGTGAGGCGTTGTCGTTCGTCTCTCCAGGAGCATCCCAGTCCGAGATTAGATGTGCTTCTTGCCCTGCTCGCGCAGGGCGGAACAAAGCACGAGGTGCTCCAGCGATGAGGGCCTTGTCTTTTTACCAAATATGACTCATCGCTTCCCGCCTCTCATTCACGGCTCCATCTTTTTTAACTCTCTCTCTCTCTCTCTCCGTCTCTTTCTTTCTCCCTTTCTCCCTCACCCTGTCTCACTCTCTCTCTTTCATTCTCTCTCTTTCTTTTCACCTCTCTGTCTCTTTTTTGACACCATTATTTTCTCTCCAACATCCAGCATGCAATTTAATCCATTCTAGAGCTCCACAGAGACCTGGCCAGTTGCGTGTGTGTGTGTGTGTGTGTGTGCGTGTGTGTGTGCGCACGCGTGCGTGTGTGTGTGTGTGCGTGTGTGTGCGTGTGCGTGTGTGTGCATGTGTGTACATGTATGACTGTGAGTGGTTGTGTGTGTGTGGATGTGCGTGTATGTGGGATTGCATGTGTGTGTGTGTGTGTGTGTGTGTGTGGTTTCAGTGTCTAGCTGTGATAGAGTTCTCCTGCCACCACAGGCCCAAGCAGCTGGATCATTGGTGTGCGTGGAGGCTTCAGTTGACCAGAAATTGATTAATGATTTAGTGGGCAGAAATTGGTCTTCATTTGTTCTGCCCCGCCATTCAGAAAAGCCGCTTGCACAGTGTCTGCATATTTAGCAGATCCAGCTTCGCTTTACTGCCCTATGGTCCCCAACAGAAGGAGCAATCCATTTCCCCAGTCTATGAGTCACTAAGTAACCTTAGCCACTAAGTCACTCATTTTAGTGACCCATGATGAATTCTGCTATCATTATTGGCCATTGATGACCATACTGTTTAATTGAAGGTGAGGAAAAGGATATGTATATCACGTAAAAAGTGCTGTGATTTTAGTCTGATGAAAGCCTTGGCTCCTGGTTAAAATTGTCCTGGCAGTGTGTGCATATTCATCTAGGCTTGGGGGCAAATGGAGCCTTAGTTGTTTACGGTTTGTGCTTTGGTCTCGGCATCACTCTGGCTGGGTACCCTTCTCTGTCCTCAAGCGAGCAATGAGCCTGCTTAATCAGCACTCGTGCAATTAAATGGACCACAGCTAATCGAGGACGGCACCATTGGCTGAACTCTGTTTGCTTTGCTGTACATAAACAGCTCCTCCTGGTGAATGAGAACTGCTGTCCCTGCCGTGGGGAACAGCAGACACGCAGTGTCCTTTCAGTCAGTTTCAGTAGCACAAAGTACTAAAACCCTTGTCAGCTGTGATTGAAATATTGTCATGCTTGGTGGACTCCTCCGATTGTGCATTTGCATTGGATTTGTTGTTGGTTTGTACTGCTTGCCAGATGCTGAAAACGTATGGCCTCTTCTGCAAGGATGAGTAGCATGGCACACCACAATACATCATGCTGACCCACAGTGTCTTAAGAGTTATTGCCATTGTCAGGGTTCATATGGTACAGAACACATTTAATAAATCATACGTTTTTATATGTTTCGTTCCAGTGTAAAGTATGGACCAATTTGCAGTTACTGCCCCAGTACCCCTGTTGCCCGTATCTGTGTCACACAGTGAAGGATGAGAACAGAATCTGTGCACCACTCTGCCATCTGTGACTCGGAGTGCTCAGCACACAAGCAACTTCATGTCTTTTGGGTACTGAGTTGATGAACCCACTTAATTATAAATGTCTCGCTCCGAGATTTGATGATATTGTTTGTCAAAGATTGTTCGTTTATTGCTCAGAGTTGTTATTGTTTGCCTTGCCTGCAAAGATAGCAGTTCATTGGTGCAGGTGGTTTGGATGAAATGTTTGATTTGTTTGCCTCCTCCCTTTCCTCCCTGAAGGAAAAAAGCTTAGGACTGTTGGTGGAAGGTTTCTTATTTATTATGCTCTCTTAAACAGAGTACATATTGTACATACACTTGCTCCCACAGGTCTGCAGCAGCAATATTATAAGTGCATGCTGCACAATGTGAAAGTGTACTCTCAGTATTTCTGCATTTGTAGAAGATTTTTTAATTTAAATCCTTCTCTATAGAATTTAACGATTATGTACTTTAGGTTTTAGTGAGTGTGTTTTTACTTGTCCCTCGAAGAAGTCCCTCAGTAGCTTCTAAATGAGCTTGGCATTTTTGCCAGGCAGGACTCATGTGTGGTGTTTATTGCAGTGGTTTGGGGATTGGACGAGCAACCAGAGCCCCTTGCCAACTTACACTCGATAGATCTCAATAGACTTTTCTCTTGCAGTTGCTTTTGGCTCCTCTCAATGAGGTCCTTTTTAAGGAGATTGCCCACTGTGAATATTTATCAGAGTTTCCCTCCACTGACACCTCCCCGCCACCAACCGAGCCAATATCCAGACATCATCATGATCATGAATAACCTCCTTAAAATTTAACTCTTTTCAATATGCGTCTGGCTGTCCACTTTATGTCATGCCATGAGTTTCATCGCCTCTGAGCCTCTCTGCTCTTCTTAATGCTTCATGGTGACTGCTTCAAGGTTAATGACGAAGGCTCACGCTGCTCGCCTTGAGCTGGGGAAGGTGGTTTGGGATGGTAATGTAGGATAATGCATTCACAAGGGCTCAAAGCCGCCCAGCGCTGGCTGCAGAATAATTCCACTTTAAAGTGACACTCTTTGATGGATGTCACTCATCAGGGGGGGACGTGGGACCCTGGGGAATATAATAAAGCAGGGGGAGATGAAGGCTGCTGGGTAGCACTCATTTATTAGGGGGGTGGTGTTGATGGTCATGAGAGGGAGAATCAGATAGATAGATAGATAGATAGATAGATAGATAGATAGATAGATAGATAGATAGATAGATAGATAGATAGATAGATAGATAGATAGATAGATAGATAGATAGATAGATAGATAGAATAGCTAAATGGATGTAAGCAGGAGTGAGACAAAGGCAGCAAGAAAGCAGGTGTAAAACGAACAGAAGAGGCGGCGAAAGAGATAGAGAAAGAGAGAGAGAGAGCTAGAGAAAGAGAGAGGAAGGGAGGGAGAGGCTGTACTAATGAGTCCACAGGCCCCAGGTTGACCCAGGTGACCCAGGTAATGGTGTGTGTGCCATGCTTAAGTGGCTGTAGTAGGAAATAACAGCAGCTGTCCTAGTTCTCCCCTCCGTCCTGTGTGGTGCGGGGAGAGAAGGAGCTGTGGAGGAGAGCTGATCTAAAATAGATTCCTGACACTAGCGCCACGCAGCCAGGCCGAATGAGAGTCTGCTATGGAGGAGTGCTGCTGGGGTTTCTATTGCTGACGTATTCTTCAACACTTTATATAGATGTTCAAACAAAACATGCAAGTAAATATTCCATGTGTGTGTAAATGGAGGTCCCAGGGGTTGTATTCACTTTGTGCCCAATTATGATGCCTTTTTTATTATTTACATTTTATATGGATAAAAGGAAAACATTTGGTGGTTGAACTGAATCATTTACAATGATTTGCCAAACACGAATAGAATTAATTGCATGTTTGGTTTGAACATTTATATAAAGTGCTAGCTTTGGTATGGGTTATTTTTAAATAATGATGTATTTTTGCTAATTGTTCCATTGAAAAGAATTGAAGGTCATTGTTCAGCTGCGCTGGAGTCCAAAAGCACATTTAGCTTGTAACAAAATCCAGTGCTTGTCCTCCTGTGACACGTTAATGGAAAATCTAATAACCGTCTTTTGTCGAAACAACAGAAGTCCCAAATTCGATTAGCCTTCCCCCCACATCGCTTGTTTGCTTTGGATGCGTCTGAGCCCCCGGGCCCTGACCCCCTCAGAGCAAAGGCTTCTGGGAGGGATGTCAGACAAAATTGGGTGGAGGTTTCTGTCCTCAGAATTCCACAAGGATGAATTCTGCTTCTCTCGATCTCTCGCTCTGTTTTTGTCTCTGTCTCTCTCTCTCTCTCTCTCTTGCTGTCTCTGTGTGTCTTTGTCTTTGTCTCTCTGCTGCTCGCTGTTCTTTCTGTTTTTCTTGCTCTCTCAGATTCCATAGTGAATCTGTAATGAATTGCCAGGACAGAATGACACAATCACCTATCCAATAAAGCAGGATAAAACTTACAAACAGAGAAGTGTAGTTACAGAGCTCTCATTTTCACACACCCCCCCCCTCCCGTCCTCCCTTCCTTCCTCCTTCCCTCCCTCCCTCTATCACTCTCTGTCTTTCTATATTTTTGTCTCTGCTTACAAGTGTGTTTGGAGCATCATGTTCTTCTTCTCTTGTCCGTCACAGGAAACAGGATGGAGGGGATCCACGGATCTCTCACACGCTAGAGCCGTCACTTTTCCCCACCTCCCCACTGCCGTTCACCTCTGCCGCGTTCCTGAAGGTAACCAGTCTTAACACCTCAGCTGAGCGCAGCTGTCTGTCTGTCTGTCTGTCTGTCTGTCTGTCTGTCTGTGTATCTGTCTGCCTGTCTCTCTCTCCCATACACCCCATCTCCCACTGGAGGTGGCTGTCTCTCTCTCTCCCTCTCTCTCTCTTTCTCTAAGGTAACCAGCTTTAGCACCTCACCTGACTACAGCTGTCTGTCTGACTGTCTGTGTGTCTGTCTGTGTGTCTGTCTGTCTCCTACACCCCACTCCCATTGGATGTGCTTGTCTCACTGTTTCCCTCTCTCTTTCTCTCAGCTGTCAGTACGTCTGTGTCAGCCAGAAGGCTACGAGTCAAGCTAAGGCTAACTTTAACCTTGGGGAATAAACACTGTACATTCTATTCTTGATTGGTGGAACTGCTGGCCATGACTGGCATCTCAAACAATTTCATTTGAGTGATTTGATTGAATGCCAGTCCTTATTAATTAACAAATGTCAATCCAGAGAGGTCAGAATTGGATTTAATAGCCCTGTTCCACTGCAAAATTGGAAGGGAAAAAAACAGCGAAGGCCTATTAAAATAACAGTGTGTGTAAAAACTTGTGGATGTTAGCCTGTTGACAAGCAGCCTGCTGGCTCACGCAGTGGGCTTTGCTAGTTTTTGCTGACACTGTGCCACTTACCAAGATTGCCTTGCCACTTTTTACTGCGCTAACTGCATCCATTGACTGCCTGGTCGTGAATGCTGGTCTGGTCAAAAAAAATAAAATACAGTAGGCCCCTAAAACACACGTATCAGTGACAGCAGGGAGTATGGCTCAGACTCCTGCCTTGGATCCCCATCCTGAGCTGTCAGGCAGCTTAAGTCCACAGCCAGGGCTTTGCATGCTAAAGACTAGCTCAAGGATTCTGCATAATTTTCTCACCCCCATATGGTGAATATTGAATTAGGAGGCTCTTAGCGTCGACCATATGGCTTTGGCATCTGCATTTCTTTCTTTTTTTTGTGCCGTCCATCTCAATCCTCTCATTATCAGCCTGAATCATTAGGCCAATGAACCACGTGGTGTTACATAATCATTTATCAGTCATTTTTAACTAGCTGCTGCTGCAGCCAGGACAGACTGGGAAGCCTGAAGTTATCATTTGTCTCATCTGCTGCCACACAGTCTCATTCGGTTTCATTTCCAACGCAACTATGAGAGTAATGGTGTGGAAAACTGTTGCATCCAACTCAAAGCATATCCACCGATATCTCAACCATCGTGGCTAAGGCCTCCCATATGCTTGGGGGGTTTTACAGACTCACCCTAACGCTTCAGCTAGTTTCAGTGTTCTGAGTGGAAGCCAAAGATTCCCCTCTCAGAGATTCTAGAGCCATAATGGAGGAGGAGGGAAAAGCTGTGCTGGGAAGATTAAAAGGATACAATCTGTGTGATGTCATAGCTTTAATGGAGCCCGCAAGTCCCTGGGAAGAGCTTACTCATCAGCCTATCTTAGGCACCGGGAACAACTGGCACTGACAGGAGGGAGAGAATAAGGAAGAAAGAAAGAAAAACAGAAAGAAAGAAAGAAAGAAAGAAAGAAAGAAAGAAAGAAAGAAAGAAAGAAAGAAAGAGTGAGAGGGAGATAGTGGAAAAGACAGATATAAGAAACAAATGATTTTCCCACTTCTTATAGGTTCTACGTCCTATCTACAGCTCAGTGTTTGACTGCCTTGAAGACCAAGCACTGTCTTGAGATCTCATGAGGACCGAGACCACTTTCATGACTTTGCCGTGTGTGTGTGTGTGTGTGTGTGTGTGTGTGTGTGTGTGTTTGTGTGTGTGTGTGTGTGTGTGTGTGTGTGTTTTAACTACTCTGGTCCCTATGACTTATTTCTTATTCTTATATAGAGAGCAGAAGGGTTTCTTGTGATGTTTTTTACTGCATACTATGCTGTTTTTGTTTGCCTTTAAACCTCAGCCCAAGAGGATCTCGAGAGCCCTATGCCTTTTTTTCTCCATGCTGACCAAGATGTGTCTAGCTGATATAACTCCTGTACTGTAGTGCTCGGTGGAGAGCAGAGACAGGGTACAGACAGTTCTCCTGTGCTGAGGGGAGGGTGAGAGCGGTGTTTCGAGGCAAAGATGACTGTCTTATCTTTTGTTGTTATTTTGAAAAAGCTGGGAATAGTGGAGTGTAAAGGTTCACAGCTGGCTGCCTGATATAAGACCGATTTACAGATGTTGCAGGTTGCTTCGACTAAGCCAAATGTTTGTTGTCAGTAAAGAAATAGTAATACGCTTGAATATTAAACACCAGCATCACCCCTAACCAGAAAACTCTATGCCCTTTTGAGCAGAGCTCTTGTTGGCACATACACATACGCGTACACACACGCACATACACACACACATATGCATGCACACACGTACACACACACACACATGCACAGACAGGCACACAAACACAGACCTACACACACACATACACACAGATAGATAGTGATTCATACACTCTGGCTTTAGCCGTCTCTGACCCCTGCAAGTGGTTCACTGAAGGGGCAGTCCAGGCCAAAAACACTGCAGTGATGATGAAGACTTCAGATGCGGCTGACTCTCCCTCTCACCACTGAAATCAGTACATCTCATTTCATTACACGCCCTTTTAAGGAGAAACGGTGACAGGCAGAGGGACGCATATGTAGAGAGAGATAATGAAAGGCGGGTAGAGGTATTGAAAGCAAAAGATAAAAGAATGAGAGGGATACAATGTAATGGAGCAAGATAGAACATTTCTTTAGAGAAGGAGAGAAGACAGAATGAGGGGTAAATGGAGAGAGAGAGAGAGAAGGAGAGAGAAAATGATATAGTGAGTTGGAGAAATACAGGGAAAGGGCAGAAAGGATAAGAGTGGATAAGGAAAGAGTCAGAAAGTAATATGAATAGTGAAATATTAACAGAAACAAACAGATTGAGACAGGAAATAAAGGGCATAGAAGAAAGGGGAAGAGGGAGAGATGGAGTGAGGTAGAAAGAGAGTTAGAGAGAGAAAGTTTGTGGGCTTAGAAAGAGAGAGAGAGAGGAAGTGAGAGTGGGTGCTTAGGGGGGGGGGCAGGAAGAGGGGGCTGCTAAGGAGCTTATTGGACTGATACAGTAAGGATGACACCACTCTAATCTCCTGTGTGAAGTCAGGTCAATTCCTAATTAATGCCCCCCTTGTCTCATTCACTCTAGTCTATGTACCATAGCATGCCTTACACACACACACACACACACACATACACAGAAGGGGGGTAAAAAGACTTACCATACAAACAAATTACATGCAAGAAGACAGATACACACCTAAACAAATATATGGCTACCCAGCTAAACAAATACTCTGTCCACCACACGAACACACACACACACACACACACACACACTCATGCAGACACATGCACACATACACAAAAACACACTCTTGCACGCACACACAATCACTCACACCAACACACACACACACATAGAAACAAACACACTCATGCACACACACGCACACACAATCACACACGCACACACACACGCACGCACACACACACACACACACACACACACACATACACACAAACACACTCATGCACACACATGCAAACACAATCACACACAAACAAGCACCGGGTCATGAACAATGCCAGTCAGTAGACAGCAGACACACACGTCCCAATGTGCTTATTGAATAAACGCAATTAGATTCCCAGCTCTCGCCCCGCCGTGGTACACTGTTTGCAGAGAACACATTGTGCCGCCTGCACTACACTAGACTCACCCCAGTACTGCTGGGAAATAAACCCAACATCTCCCTCCCCATGACCGCCATGGCATTTTCAAAGGGTTATGAATATGAATGGAGGCAGTGGAGGAGGGGTAGTACTTTCACTGTAAGACTTCTGGAAGATTCCCTGCAGGAAGGGCAAGGATAATCATCCATGTACTGTGGTGTTTTCTCCATCAATACCTTAGAAGTTCAAATAGGGGTGGGGGGAGGATGTAAGTGGGGCAGCATAACTGATGGGCTGTTTTGGTTTTATTGAACAGACCAGCCTGTGGGAGTTAACATGCGTAGTGGCTGCAGTTTCTCTCGCACTATCTTCAATAGGCAGCAGCAGCAGCTGTTACAGCAGCTTTTTCGGTGCCCTTGGTCCTCACACTCTCAGCTCACACACACAGATAAACACATGCACACATGCATTCACACACCACACACAAACAAACACACACACACACACACAACACACACAACCACACACACACAAACTAAGGAGTATTGCTTGTTGTTGTGCTCTTGGTGGAGAATGTTGTTTACTGTGTACAGATCATTTCTATGGCTATTTGTGGCACCCTGTGGGGCACTTGCAAGAAGCAGCAGCATGGTCCAGCTCTTTCCAACAGCACAGGTGATTATCAACAGTTACTCAGATACAGTATATGGTCTGTGCTACAACCTGCCCCCCTCCTCTCTATGCCTACTGCTTCATCTTCTCTACATGGGAATTTATGACGTGTGTCTTATTACTGTTGCAGATTGCAATGACACGACTTAATTGTCTGCTTTGGGATTAATGGAATTTGACTGTTGTGTTATCATGGCTCCGCTAGCGTGTTACTTCTGCTGCACCAGCTGCTTGTAGTGTATCCACAGATACGAGGCAGGAGTGATTAAAATTGGATTATAGTTTTGGGGTTTTTTCGCCTGCTCTAAAAAATCCATAGCATTCAATTTATTTAGCCTAGGTTATTGTGGTTGCTTTGTAAAATGATGAGCCCTATTTTTAGGCAGGCCAGATGCCATCTGCTTCTTACCGATCATCATGTTTATTGGCATTATTGACTGGCTATAAAAGTTCATTATGGCTTTCCAGATCATATTTTACAGCATGATTGCTGTTTATTCTTCATCAGCGACGGCAGGATCTCCACTCTCATTCCACATGAGCCCTCCATCAGGCAAACAGACCCTCCTGATCTCGCAAAACGAAACAGCATTACTAACTGTCAGTCTGCAATCAAATCAATCTTGCAGTGTTTTGGAAATGTAAAACAGAAATAAGATAAGCAACCTCTCCCCAGAAAAGAGTGTATAGGAAAAATGAGTTGATGTTTTTTGTGTAAGCGAGAGAAAGGGACTTTGTGGGTTTAGTGTGAGAGAAAAGGAGTTTGTGATTTAGTGTTTAGTGAGACAGTATTTTCAAGCTGACGGCCTTTGGGTGAAGGCCCGAGGCTGGCGTACGTGGCCAGTGATGGCTTTGACCTCTGAGAGGGCCGGGTTCAGACAAGCGTGTGACACTGTGACCAGGCGGCCCGGAGGAGAGGAGGGCAGAAGCATGTCATTACTTCAGCAGGCACATCTGGCCCTGGCAGGAGACATTACACTAATGATTGAGTCCAGCCGGCCATGTTTGCCAGTGACAGATCTATTAGCACTATGGAGGTCATGCGTCTCACTCCATCTCACCCCCCCCTCCCCCCCTTTTTTTCTCCCTCTCTCTCGCTCTCTTTTTCCACCTCTCTGTCTCTATCCCACTTTCTTTTTCAGTTTATTCTCCTAGTGTATTGTTTTCTCTCATACATTTCTTTCTTTTTTCCTTCTTTCTTTCTTTCCTTCTTTCTTTTTTCTTTCTTTTTTCTTTTTTTCTTCCCTTCTTTCTTTCTTTCTTTCTTAACTCTACATGTTGGTGTGTCTTTGGTGTCATTGGTGCCTCTGTACATTTGTCTCTTTTTCTTCCTCCTCTCCTCTCTATGGCTCTCTGCTTTGCTCTCCATTCTGCAAACCAATAGCACTTCAGAAGGTTGCCAATCCACACCTGATGTGCCAGCCAGCAGAGCCAGGTGCTTGACAGGGTGACAGGGCCTGGGTTGAGCAGTGCTAACCTGTCCCCCTGTGGCCACCATCCAGCTGTGGGCCTTGGCGCTGCAAGCTTGTTGCTGAAAGCAATGCCCTCTGGCAAAGCTTGGCTCTGTTCAGACTTGTCTGGGAGATGAGAGGAGAGATGGAGGAGAGGCAGAGCGAGAGACAGAAGATAGAAGAGAGGGGAAAAGGGAGAGAAAGAAAGAACTGAGAAGAGTAGAGAGAGAGAGAGAGAGAGAGAGAGAGAGAGAGAGAGAGAGACTGGAGCACAGCCCAGGAAGGCAGTCACAGCTTTGGTTCTGACCAATGGCCGGAGAGAAGGAGGAGGCAGGCAGAAGTAAACATGTACACACATACACACACACGCCCCCTCATACACCCCATACACATATACACACGCCCCCACACACAATAGACACTCAGATGCAAAACCAACCCTCCCTCCCCACACACACACACACACACACACACACACACATACGCCCCCACACACAGACACACCACATACACATGCACAAACACACACTCACATGCCCTGGAGGAATGCTCTTCGTGCATGTCTCTGCCTCCCTATCTCAACACGTATACACCAGCAGTCAGAAAGAGAAAGAGAGCAGTCTGTGTGTGAGACAGAAAAAGAGTGAGAGACAAAGAAAAAGAAAGACGAAAAAAGAGAGCGGAGAACAACAAAGACTCCCTGCAGGACTCAGGAAGAGAAGGTCCTTACTGCGAAGTCGGTCGTGTACACCCTGTATTCACACAACCGACCACGCTTTGCCACACCTGTGGGTTGGTGTGTGTGCGTGTGCGTGTGTGTATGTGTGTGGGAGGGGTGTTAATCCATGGACTGTTAGGGCACGTGCATTAGAGGTCGGTATCAAAAGTTCCACCTCCTCCGCTTAATGGATAACGGGAGAAGTCCCACGGCGTCTCCTCACCGTCGCAACGCTGCCTCAGGACGGCCCTCCCTGCTCCTCCCCAGGTGCTTACTTGCACCTGTACCGACTCATGTGTCAAACTGAAGACACCTCAGAGTGTCTCGTCTCCTGTCAGGACTTTGCCTGGAGTTTGGATTGAGTTTGCCAACCACTTCTGGACTTTGTTTTGGTCGACTAAAGTTTTTGTTTTGGTTTGGGTTGGGTTGGTTCGTTTCGATTTGTCCCCCCACCCTGCAGAAATGGCCAAATGTCGGTCTGTTTACCAGGGCACTGCTCAGGTGACCGTGGGGCACTGGAAGAAGCCAAGTAGAGTAAGTAGCCGTTCCTGTCACACACTGTTCTACAATAATGTCGTTAATCCACTTAGGTCAGGTGTGGCAAACAACAAAGACTTCAGCAACAGCCATTTGTCAGCAGCACAGTGCTTTATTTTTCTCTATCTGAAGACTGACCAAGACAGGCAGCTGAGGGCACACACTTTAAAGAACCCTTGTGCAGATTGTCGTGCAAGCAGGCAGTGTAATTGGCTTTTCCCTGTAACACCGGCCGGGTGAAAGCACTTCAGATGCCACTCATTATGTTAGAGCTCATTATGTAAGCTGCCACTCGGGACCATCTTATTTACTGTCTTCCAGTGATCGACTGGTGAGGATAAGAAAAGGCATTGCTCTAATGGATTGCAGAGTGTGATGGATGCTATGTTTTGGTCAGTGTCCTGTCTGGTATCTTCGTGACCTGTTGATTTCTGTGTGAGCTTAACGATAGATTAGACACACAGGACTTATTCAGGAACATTTTTATTCTTCTCATGGTACTGAAACGTGGACTGAAATATAAAACTATTGCCGACTGACCATCAAAGAAAAAATCAGTGGCAAATCCGAGTCATTAGTTATGGAGTGCATTCTGTGCTGAATCAATGCAACTGACCCGCTGTGCAGTGCTCTACATAATGACTGAGTGAACATTACGGACAGAGGCCAAGTGCCACACAGAAACGTCTGGCTCAGGTCAAGGATTTAAGTGTTTAGTTTGCTAGCACGGAGTGTCCTTGGTGTACTTGTGTTTGTTAAGGGAGGTGACCTGAGAGGTGAGGTCAGAGAAGGGATCCAGCATGAAGTGCAGCTGTTGGCTTTAGATACATGCGTGATAACGTGCAGTGTGTAAGAAGGCGCTGTTACAAACGTACTAACACATCTCTCACTTTTGATTATGAAGGAAACAAACACACACAAACCAACAGTAATGAGTTGATTATGAAGTAATTACAAACATGTAACGTTTTGCAGTGTCTTAGTGCTCCGTGCATGTTTCCAGTTTCCAGCGTTTCTTTGCATGTGTGTTTGCAATATTTTTAAATGTTTAATATGTATGCTAATCCAGAGTAGAGCATGACCCCAGGGTGCATAAAATTCATCTGAAATATGTATATTTGGAAACATAATTTGTTTTTTGTTTTTGTTTGTTTCATCAAAATAACTGTATAATTGGTGGCTTCCAACCTTATTATTTAGTGAAACTAGATTAATCTTTAACTGGAGATTTGTATATGCAGATGCAGATGTGCATTATGTTTCTAGTTTATGGATCCTGCTCTATGAAATGCTACACTTCTTTTTGTCCAGGCATAGCTCTTTCTTTGTCTTATTTGTTTTGAGGGCAGTAATATATTTGCATATGGCGGAGGGTTTACTGAGAGATCTACCCTGTTACACCAAGCTGCAAACTTTGCCGTCTGTTTTGACAAATAAGCCTGGTGGTCTGGTCTATAGTGTGTGTGTGTGTGTGTGTGTGTGTAAGAGAGAGAGACACACACACATACCGAGAGACAGTGGGGGAGAAAGACAGAGCGAGGGAGAGTCAGTCTATGAGAGACAGATTGAGAGAGAAAGAGAGAGAGAGAGACAGAGAGAGAGACAGAGAGAAAGAGAGTGAGTTATGCAAAATGCCACTCTCTTTTAGATGGTTCAGATTAATTCATCCTCAGTCGTTCTCAGTAACTCATCTTTCTCTTAATCACTCCAGGATCCAGGATGTACCAAGTATAATAAAGTTGGTCAGGTCTAACCCCCTGTGAATTAACAGCGTAACGTACAACACATTACTGCAGATAAGTTGGTGTACTTTGCCTGAGCAAATAAGACCCACTGTTTGTTCTGATATGGTAGGGGATGCAAAAAAGGGAACTTGGATGGTTGCAAGGAGAAGCAACTCATTCAAGGTCATTTGCTGCTTTTTCTCATTGACTTACCTCTATAGATATACACAGCTGAAGGCTACGCACATTCACACTCACTCCCACACTCCCACATTTACATGGTGCCTTTTCTTCACATGCTTCTTGTAGCATGGCAAAGCTGTGCTTGCTGCCATTAACACTGCATTCAGCCTGAGAGCACGAGCTCACCGCAGCCAGTTCTTGCCCAGTGGCCATCTTTAACATGACACCAAATCTTCTTGTTGTTGCCACACAGCAATGTGCGCCTATACTGTGTGTGTGTATGTGTGTGTGTGTGCTTGTGTGTATGTGCATGTGTGTGTGTGTGTGTTTGTGCGTGTGTGCGCATGTGTGTGTGTGTGTGCATGTGTATGTGCGTGTGTGTGTGTGAGTGTAAGTGTGAGTGTCCAAGGGTTTTTTTCTGCAGGCTTCCGGAACAATCTGTGGAACTCAATAAGGCCAGTCACAGGCAGCAGGATGGAGGGCTACAGTCCTTATTAATTGTAACAAATGAGTTTAGTGTGAGCCACTTCAAGCGTGAGAGCAATGGCATGTTCACACATTACTAGCCTGCTACTGGGGTACAATTAGCATCCTTTCATCGGAGCTGAGTCATTTGCTCTTCAGGTTATTCGTTCGTTCATTCGTCTGTTCATGTGTGTATTCATCACCTCATCTCATTTCCCTCCCTTCTTCACAGACCTCAGATTTATTTGAAATGATTGAGAGAATGCAGGTAAGGTGTTTAAAAATATCTGTCTTTTCTATCCCACTGACATCTTTATTTGACCCTAAAGTGACAGGGTATGCTAACCCCTTCAGTCACTCTTTTTTTTTTTTTGGCTGTCGTCTCTGTTTTCTATCGTCTCGCAGGCATGATTAACACACTGAAGGTCGTTCTTTTTTTTTCTTGTGTGTGTGTGCTCTCTCCAGATCTCCCCTCCCTAGATAATGCTGGACGCAGGGCAGGCAGACTTTGTTTCTTTTGTTTGTGTGCCACAAGAGTCTGGGAAGCACCAGAAGTGTATGAAGCTCGTAATGACATCACGAGCAAGCAACACTAAATCAATCTCTGTCCCCTGTCCCTGGGCATCCATTACAGTTGCCCCTCTTCCAGGAAGTGGATAATGGAAATATGGGTCAGGACAGATTGTCTGGCTATTGATCCTCATCGCTGCAGTCCGTTTTATGGTGTGCTTCTTGCACTCACTAAATGGATATGGTGTATACCCTGGATTACTTTCAAACACACTGAATACTGTGTGTGTAGGTACACACTGAAATTGATATCCTGACATTTAGGTATTATTGATTGTTAGGTATTATTTTGTAGTTATTATCAGGAACTTATGAAAGCTATCTGCAGAGGAAGATAGCTATTTTACTACGTGTAACTTCTGAATCATGGTGGTGCAGTGAAAATTGTATTGATTCAGTGGGCATCTGTTAATACAATGTTTCCCCATACAGATGTTCAGTTTATACATCAATTATCTGTTGAAACTTCAATGTACCGTATGGTTATTATGAAGGTACAGGTTAGGTTTTGGATTTGGTGATGTTACATGGATAATTAGAAAGACTGAAGTTGAATGTCAACAAACAAACTGTAAATTCTTTGCAGGCGAAATACGCATTATAGTGTTACTGAATAATTACTGCATTCATTCAGTTTTTACACACATGTTTAGAGGTTGGTCCCAGAGGAAGATGGTCCCTTTTTGTTTAAGTACAGCCTACATCAGGAATCCTTATCATACCTTTTTTGTCTTGAAGAAATCCTCCTCTCCTGCATCACACTGGCACATTCTAATCCTAACTGACAGTTATCAGCCCCCATGACGCGAGTCGCCCCACATTTCACCGTCACGCTCTGCGTGGTATCTGGTGAACCTCCCTAGAAGTGTCCGACCCAGAACCATTCCGCCTTTAGGGTTGATGTCTTCATAAGTGGCACAGTCACAGTCGCAGACTACTTCCATCTGTTTCTTTGTCCTCACCTTGTGGATGTTTTTTCAGTCCCATGTCTCTTTCTCTCTCTCTCTCTCTCTCTCTCTCTCTCTCTCTCTTTATATCTCTCTCTGTATGTGTGTGTGTGTCTTTCTCTGTCTGTATTTTTCTGTGTATCCCTGTATATTTACCTAATGTCTGCTTAAGTGATGTTGTTCCATATGAAATGCACTCCTTCTGTCTCTAAAATCAGTGCACTTCAATGAGCATCAGTGCCTCTTACTCATTTGTGTGTTTCTGTGTGTTTGTAATGTTTATATATGTGTGTATAATGTCTATGTAAGTGTGTGTGTGTGATGTTTACATATGAGTGTGCAATGCTCACATATGTGTGTGTAATGTTCATGTATGTGTGTCTGTGTGTGTTTTTATCATATCCTCAGGGTTCCCTCTCTGTCCTTTAAAGTGTTCTATTTTAACCACTGACACTCTTAGTTGGAACACAACTCTGAATGATATGCACTGACGATGCCTACTGTGCAGTAACATCCGTTTAACGTTGTTATTTGAGCATGTTAAAAACTTTGAAAATGAATGATCCTGCAGCTCTGCAGCGTTCATCTGTTGCGTCCCACATCTGTTGCTGTGACACTATCTGTCTCAGTGAACACAGTGATGTGTGTAAATGCCATACCGAGCCATCACTGTGCAAAATGGAGGGGAGTCATCAAGTCAAGCCCTCTCCCATTTGTCTTTGCAGGGCAACAGAATGGATGAACAGAGATGCACCTTTCCTCCCCCGCTGAAAGTAAGTACTGTACTCCTCTTCCCTCCTGACTACTTGTCTGTGCTCCTCTCCTCCTCTGTGCTCCTCTCCTCTCCTCATCTCTCCTCTCCTTTCATCTCCTCTCCTCTCCTCTCCTCTCCTCATCTCTCCTCATCTCTCCTCTCCTCTCCTCTCCTCTCCTCTAACCTCCTCTCCTCTCCTCTCCTCTCCTCTCCTCTCATCTCATCTCATCTCATCTCATCTCATCTCATCTCATCTCATCTCATCTCATCTCATCTCATCTCATCTTCTCTCCTCTCCTCTCCTCTCCTCTCCTCTCCTCTCCTCTCCTCTCCTCTCCTCTCCTCTCCTCATCTCCTCTCCTCTCCTCAACATCTCTACTCCTCCTTCCTTTGCTCTTTTCCACAGACCCTCCCCCTAAAGCCCTGCACAGAACCATCATTGTCACAGCTTAGAAACATTTTCCTCTTATCTCCAGGCAGACAGCCAGTGAAAGAAAGAAAAAAAACACAGAGGGGTGCAGTTATCTACTGGGACGTGCTCAGCCTTCAAAAGGCAGCTCTGTCCGTGCTCATGAGTAAAGACAAATGGAATTAACAAAGCAAAGAAAAGCAAAGAAAAGCGGGGTGTTGTGGGGTGGGGGGCACACACAATGTGCCGGGGGCTAAATAGGCACAGGGTCTCTTGGCCCCTGGCCATTGCCATGTAATGAATCAGAAATGCTGCACATGTTGGGCTTGATTGGGTTGTGATTTAACGTGCATCGGAATTTCAACCTCATTAAATACACAGCAAAACTCTTCTTTCCATCCCACCCCATCTATCCATCCATCCACCCCTTTCTCCGCCAACCCCCCCCCTCCCCGCACACACACACACACACACACACACACACACACACTTGTTAGTCTGTTCACTGATGTGTGTCCGCCCCTTCACATTCATCACAGAGGTGTACTGTACAGTGCTACACACTAATGAGCATTTGTACTCTCTGCAGCCCTCTTGTTTTTTTCCTAAAAGAGTGCACTAGGGTGCACCCAGTTTGGGCCCCCTTTAAAACAAGTTTGAAAGCAGCACTTGTGTGCTCAGTGGAGTTGCGTGGGTGTGTTATCATGGACAGATAAGTACACTTTTTTGTATAGTTTTTTTAAGGTCTGTTCTGCTCTTCCCTCTCTTCTCACAGACAGAGGAGGATTATATTCCTTACCCCAGTGTCCACGAGGTGAGGCAGAAACTTATTAAGGGAAAATGTGCTGTCTGTGTCTGCTGCCTGTGTGTGTGTGTGTGTGTGTGTGTGTGTGTGTGTGTCTGGAGGAGCTGAACGATGTTATTTACGAGGCTATTGTGTGAGCTTTTTTCCTTCTCATTGACAATGCAATTATAAATAAAACACTGAATCAGAAGTGTGTGTTTGTGCATATAGTGTTTATGTTTTTCATAAAAGTGTAAAGAAATTACTTTTTGGCATAAATTTATGAATGTGTGTGTGCCATTGTGACTGTTTGCATGTATACTTGTGTGTGTACCTGTTTTTGTGTGTGTGTGTGTGTGTGTGTGTGTGTGTGTGTGTGTGTGTGTGTGTGTGTGTGTGTGTGTATGTGTGTGTGTGCATGTATCTACTAGGTGCTTGGAAGAAAGAGCCCGTTCCCCCTGATTCTACTGCCCCAGTTCGGCGGCTATTGGATCGAGGGGACCAATCACGAGCTGCGGAGCGGGGGTGACCCCGAGCAGCTGCTGTCCCCCACGTCAACCATCAAACTGGAGTGCAACACTACAGCCAAGATCTACAGGAAGCAGTTCCTGGGCAAGGTGAGCAGCCGCAGAGGAAGTGTGACAGTCCGAACAATGACCTGTCGCTTTGCCGGCTCTCACCATGATGAGAAGAGTGGAGAGCACAGGGAAGAAGAGAGTGGGGCAGAGAGCTTGTCATTTTACCTGAAATGAAAGCGTTGCTTCTTGGCTCGGTCTGTCTGTTGGCCTGTCTGGGCTCCCTGGCCAGCATTGTCTGCAGTCTGCACTCGTGGATCATTCTCAGATAGTATTTTTTCTCATTTAAAGCATGTATGACGTATCCTATTAAAGTTTGCCCAGCGAATTTGTCCTGGAAAAGTTACGATTACTATTCATTGATGTGGTGTAATGGTAAAAAGAACCATATGTACACCTGTAAAGAATGGTGGGTAAACCATATGTACACCTGTAAAAACAGTGGATGAATTACATATGCATCTTTTAAGTTTCCAAACACAAAAAAGGCGAGTGAATTCTAATTTTATTATTATTATTATTATTATTATTATTATTATTATTAGTAGTAGTAGTAGTAGTAGTAGTAGTAGTATTATCATCATCATCATCATCATCATCATTATTATATAATAATAATAGTAATAATAATAATAATAATAATAATAATAATAATAATAATAATAATAATAATAATAACAATAATAATAATAATAATAAATAATAATAATAATAATAATAATAATAATAATCTCCATTTGTATAGCACATTTCATACAAAAGATGTAGCTCATTGTACTTCACACTTTGACAAAGGAACCCATGACAGAGATACACATGACACACTTTGTTATAGCCAGTAGTGCCAGAGATCCAGTAAGGGTGCTGTGGAGAGCTCCGTTAGGAGAGCTCCGTTAGTGTCCCCCATAATCCCCAGGGGAGCTTGTTTGCCGGGCTGGTGGAGGGAAACTCTCTGAGCGTTTGGGAAGGGGAGTCCCTCTGTCAGGGTTGGCAGGGGGAGGGCGACAGTTAACACTCCCCTACACCACTGGCGTCCGCCATTACCATACACCCTCACACATGTGACATGATAGATAGATAGATAGATAGATAGATAGATAGATAGCACAACTTAGACATAATAAAGCGCACACGCTTTTGATTTTAGTCATCACATGACTGTCGTGTTATCTAAATCCCCTGCAGAACTGATTAATGACTCAGTGCTGATTATTTATAAAACCACCAGTTGTAAACATTTGTTTCAGAGAAGAAAAGGAAATTATAAACTGTAACGTTTAAGGTGAAGTACAGTGAACTTGATGATTGATTAGCTGCTAAGCATGGGGTAATGATATTGGTAAATAATACAAGATGTACTCACTCTGCAGGTTAAGGATTCTAGGATAAGCATAATTAATGAGTGACACTACTTATATGAAAGGTACATAGTGGTATTTCATATAATTACGGCCATGTATTAATTATATAAAATTCTATATGGATTTATATTAAGGTACATAGTGATATTTATTCACCTACCTAAGCACCGGAATTAATTACACCTAGTATATTAACTACTGATTAGAAAGGTATCGGAATATTTGTCAAGGCTTGGTACAATTATTGTTCTGGCCTCGTGTAATCCAATGGAAAATAATTGGGTGGTATGCCACCCTTAATTAATGACTCTCCTTCAGCACTTTGCTGTGAAATTGCAAAGCGCATAATGTAATCACTAGTTGGAGTTTGCCTCCTCCGTGGGTAATAATGAAGATATTAGAGCAGGTATTAGATTTTTTTTTCTTTTCTGTTTTTCCCGTCCTCTCCATCCTCAAATGTCTTGGTGGCCTTAATGTATTCTCATGTAATATAATAGATGAGGCAGCAGGCCTGAATAAATTGGGGACTGATGGGGGTTGCTAAGAGTTTGCCAGGGACTAGCAGCAAATGAAATCATGAAAAGGGAGTTTGCTGTGGAGGGTTGAGAAGTAGAGGTGTGGTGGTGGAAGATATGTGTGCATGTGTCTGTGTGTCTGTCTGTATGTGTGTCTTGTGTGTGTGTGTGTGTGTGTGTGTGTGTGTGTGTGTGTGAGAGAGAGAGAGAGAGAGGATGATGAATGTTAACTCTTGGTTCGTTCATTTCCCTGGTTATTAGGAGCACTTTAATTACTACTCAGTGGACAGTGCCCTGGGCCACCTGGTGTTTTCTGTGAAGTACGACGTCATTGGAGACCAGGAGCACCTTCGATTAATGCTCAGGTACTGCATTTACAGTGTTCATCAGTTACTTACCTTCTCTTTCCTCCCTCTCTCTTTCGCTCTCTCTTTTTTTCTCTCTCTCTATCCCTTTCTCTCCCTCTCTTTGTTTTGTCCCTATCTCCTCACCTGCCTCTCTCCTTCTCTCTGTCTCTCTCTCCCTCTCTCCCTTCCTTTCTCCCTCTCCCTCTCTCTCTCTCTCTGCCCCCTTCTCTCTTTCTTTCTCCGTCAGTCTGCCTGCGTGTCATTGTGTTAGCCACCACAGCCTGTGCCATCCTCTCCTGTGCCTCTGTAATCATTATGCCTCACAACACAATCATCTCCTCCTTTCCTTTCGCTTCCCTCGGCCCTCCGTGGGTAATAACAGTGTGCTTAATCAGGAGCCTTTCAATATGAAAAAAGAGACTAAATCCTTTGAAGCAAAAGGCCGGATGTAAACAAGGCTCTCATATCCGCATTTCACAGCAGATGGACAATATAGGCCAGTGTGTGGGTGGATGGATGGATGGATGGATGGATGGATGGATGGATGGATGGATGGATGGATGGATGTGGTCAGTGGCAAAGAGCTAGAGGTCCTTTCATGCCATTTGGCATTATGAGTTTCAATACAGTCAAATGCCTGACCTAGTGGACCTAGAACATACAGCCATCCACACAAACACACACACACACACACACACACACACACACACACACACACACACACACACACACACACACACCAATGAGTGGAAGTAATTAACACCAGTGACACGAGTAGGAACAAACTGACAGAGGCAGCATGGCGTTGTAAACACTGTACAAGATAACTAAATAAAATGGTGGCTTTCTCTCCTCTGTTCTTTACCCTCTTTTAGAACTAAATTGAAAACGTACCATGATGTGATCCCGATATCGTGCCTGACAGAATTCCCCAACGTGGTCCAGATGGCCAAAGTGAGGGTGCACACACACACACACACACACACACACAGATACACACATATATACACCTACACACAGACACTTACCAATACACTTCACTACACACACGCACACATACACACGCACACATACACACAAACACGCACACACACATACATACATACACACCAGGGTGGAGTGGAGTGTCAGGGTCAGAACTATTATGTCCAGACACCTCTCATTTGTCTTAGTCTCTCCTGAGTGACATGACTGATGCTACGTCCCTCTGTGCTGTCCTATGAGCAGGGAGGAAAACAAGAGTCTCTGCCCTAGCAATACTTTAAGAGAAGGACTCGCAAGGACACACATACACATACACGCACACACACACACACACAAACACACACACACACACACACACACACACACACACACACACACACACACACACACACACACACACACACATACAATCAACAAAAATCAATCGGTTTGTGTCTTTGTCCTCTGTTTCAAGCTTGTCTGTGAAGAAGTGAACGTGGACCGATTTTTCCCAGTGCTGTATCCAAAGGTATTGTGGGCTCAGTGCTTTTTCTCTGTAGTCGCCCCATTTAATTCCAGTCACATGCCATTTTTACAGACCACACAGATTAGGTAAATGCTACAATGTAATGCTGAACAGCCTCATCGAGGGAACTGTTGTTGTAACAGCCGTGGCATTTTGCTTTACTCTTGACATCCGCAATTAAATTCTCAATCACTACCTCCCTCTTCACTCTCCTCCAAATGTCCCCTCTCCTCAGGCATCGAGGCTTATTGTCACTTTTGATGAACATGTTATCAGCAACAACTTCAAGTTTGGTGTCATCTACCAGAAATTTGGACAGGTAAGCCCTGATTACATTACAAGAAGCCTCAGTGGTATTAACATGCATCGAGCTTACTTACCCCCTGGGCCACTTTCTCTCATCTTCTTGTCTTTAGTCATACTAATGTCCCTGAGGTCTTGGGAATTAGCATACATTTTCATAAGCATCTTGTTAAAAAGCACAACCATATTGTTTACCCAGTGCTCTTGCTCGCTCGGTTGACCTTTAAGTCTGAAGTGGAAGATGTGTGTGCTTTGTGAAAAAGCCGCCCTGTTTGGCTGAATTATTAGCAGTGATGAGGGGCACTGGCGATCTGCATAGAGGGGAACATCTCAAAGCCCCCGCAGTGCATGAAGGACGCCGGTCAGGAGCGTATCTATTCTCCCAGGGGCCTGTGCTCCTTTCTATTTGGCCCTATGTTAGAATCTAGGGTCCTAGATTCTCGATGTTCAATATTTTGAAAATTGGGAATATTTTGAACTGTGAACCATGGTGAATTGTGAAATTGTGAACCAATATTTTGAACACATTTAACCACCTGTTGAGTTCAGGCAAAGCTGGTCCATTTTCAATTGAAATCTTTTTACAAACATACAGTTTTATACTAGGACAGGTTTCCAAACCAGCTACACAAACCCAACATTAGTCACATTAGGCAAACACTGACATGCACAGAGCTGGGAAACATTCCCATTATGCTAATTATGAAACAAATGGCCATAGTGCACTGTAATGAGCTGGGGAACATAGGAGTCTGGGTAGATAGAAGATAAGACATGGGAATATACGTACGACCCTTGTGAGCATATAATCAAAAACAGTGACAGTGAAAACATATCGCCCTTTGACATATTTTCATTTGTGCTATATAAATATGAGGGAACCAAGGCCATTGTGAGCATGGGGCTTCTCAGGGAGTATAGACACTGTTTCTACTTCCTTGTTGCGTCACTCAGTTAAATTATATTTCACTGAGTAACAACCCAGCTTGCTTTGTTTCATGACTGACAATAGCACAGCCATGGGTCCACGCTCCTAGCCTGATGTTGATGGCCATTTGAAACCACATTTGACTTGTATGTTTATTCTAGAAGGGCATTAGCATTCACAGCGGGGCTAATTGGTTCCAAGAAACACGTGTGAAACAGCTTTTTAGATTTGCTAATGCCAGGCTGGAGTGGCTTCAGCTTTGTCTTTTGGACGAGATCTTTGTTGTCGTTGCGTGCTCCGGATGTTTCATTGCACTCCGTGATTTCTTTTGTATTTCATGCGACACACTCCAGTCGTGATGGCAAACAAGAAAACATCGCCATTGCTCCCTGTTGTTATTCTAATCACCTGCGCCATGCCTCCGACCACTGCTCTGCCTCTGATTTGCGTGTGTGGCGCCGCTGGGGGCTGTCAGTGCCTGCGTGAAGCACACATGTCTTATTGTGTTGCATTGTGTGTGTGGATGCGGCCTTTGAAAATGTGTCAAGGTTTTAGAGAGAGGGCACAACTGAATGTATGTGTATATTCTGGTTGTTGTTGCAGACCTCAGAAGAAGAGCTCTTCGTGAACAATGAGGAGAGCCCGGCCTTTGTGGAGTTCTTAGAATTTCTCGGCCAGAAGATTGAACTGCACGACTTCAAAGGGTAAGGTTGTCTTCAGTGTGTAAAGCAAAAAGCATCTTCCAACACCTTCTTGTCTAAAGTCTGGGTGCTGGACCACAGAACAGGCCTATACAAGGAAGAAGATAGTCCACAACACTACAAATATGCTCCCAACAGTTTGCTCCCTTGATCAGTCATAAAACGCACAGTAAAACACACCAATAGATAGTGTAAACAGTGTCTTCAAACCAACAGAAACAGGAGGGATCAGGGCAATTGATTGAGCGGATTTGGGCCAGCTCATGGCCACATAAGCGCCACATCTGCTTCCGAGATCAGGTGCCAACTGGGATTACAGCAGCACTCACTGCAGCCCATTTAAAGGTGGCCTGTCATTCCTTTAATCCAGCCTGTCTAGAAAAGCAGAGATTGGTTAATTGGGTGAAAGGACGAGCGGGGCCACATACTTCAAAGGCTCCTGCTAAGTGATTGCAGCTTGCTCTTCATTTTAGGATAGCCGCTAGATCAATGCTTAGCAGGCACAAAGTGATTAACACCGGCGCAGATCAATGAAGCCTGATTGAATTCACAGCAAGCCCAGGTATCGATACATTTGCCAAATGAGTCTTTGTTGCAGTGCAGCTTGGGCACTAATAAACGAGAATGGAAAGCTGTGTTCATGTGGGTGTAAGTGAAACTGATCCCTGTGGGACCGTACACACACACATACACACACTTGTCAATGCGTGTCCATGTTGCCCCCTAGTTTCCGTGGAGGACTGGATGTGACCCATGGGCAGACGGGAACTGAGTCGGTCTACACTAACTTTCACAACAAAGAGATCATGTTCCACGTGTCCACAAAGCTGCCATATACGGAAGGGGACACACAACAGGTAAATACCACAAACACACACCCACACACACACACATACACACACATACATCCAGACACACACAAACACAAACACACACCCACACACACACACATACACACACATACATCCAGACACACACAAACACAAACACACACCCACACACACACACATACACACACATACATCCAGACACACACAAACACAAACACACACCCACACACACATACACACACACACAGACACAGACACACACAAACACACACACACACATCACGTCTAACAGGCACACACACACACGTGCACATGTACATACACACACACACAGAAATACACGCACATTGCACACACATACACACACACAGATTTCACAGGGCCCAAATTGATAAATGGCCCTAGAGTAACGCCGGCTGTCTATGCATCTGTTAATTCCCTCAATCCCCAGACCATGCGCTATGGATGTTTTTGTACCAAACTGACAGAGTGGCTTGAAAGGCAGTGAGTGGAGGTTGTTTTAGATGCTCATATCACATCTCTGTTTAAAATTCTGCCCATGCACCCACAGATTGATGGGGTGCTGTCAATCACAAGAAGTTTGTTTTAGTGCACATACTCCTCTGAGAATGCAAACTGAAGTATGGGGCCATACACACACACACACACACACACACACACACACACACACACACACACACACACACACACACACACACACGTACTGAGGTTGGTTTGGCACCAGCAGTATCCTTCCATGGGGACAAGATGAAGGCTTCACGTTAGCCGTCTAGGCTGATTTAAGAGGGCAGCATTCAGCCTTCACTTGTTCCTGTTTACCACACCACGCACGCACACTCACACACTTTGTGCTTGTGTGTGTGTGTGTGCGTGTGCGTGTGCTTGTGTGTGTGTGTGTGTGTGTGTGTGTGCGTGTGCTTGTGTGTGTGTGTGTGTGTGTGTGTGTGTGTGTGTGTGTGCGTGCGTGTGTCTCAAACTCAAGAAGTTTGCATTCTCAGGGGAGTATGTGCACTAAAACAAATTACTTCTGCGTGTGTGTGTAACTGTGTTCATCAGAAATGTAGTCCGGAGCTTTTCAAGATGCGACATTAACACTTTGACCAAAGCCTTCTCATTACACACTGGCATACACACGCTCTCACTCATGAGGTGACTAGCATGGATATCTACAAATCTAAATAATTCACACAACCCCCCATCCCCCAACATAGACAAAAACACACATACACATACACGCACACAGCACTAGCAGATGGACAGTTTCATAACCACATGGGTGAATTATGAATTATTTATTTATCCTGATGTGTCCTTTCCATGCTCAGGAGCCCAGCACAGCATTTCCCTGCAGGAGATCTGCATTAAGCTGCAGTCAGAGGGAGCCCTGGCCGCCAACACACAGATGGAGCCCTAAGATAGCTCTGCCCATTGATGGCATAACACACACACACCCACACACACACACACACACACATGAAGCATTGCATTACACAAGAATGTCTTCTAAGTCTCATCCGGAAGTTTGGTTTTGATAGAGGCGTGTGGGAGTATTAGGTTTTAGTTCTAGGTCACTTAGTTAAAATGTAATAGGTTTAAATAAACAGGTGATGTTTTGAAGATGATTTTAGAAAATGAAGTGCTCAAGATGTCTCCAACATAGTAGTTCCTGAATCCTGGGAAACCGATTAGTATTTATGAGCGAACACTGTTGAGCGCAGTTAGCTCGCCGAGTCACTTAGTTTGGAAGTGCGCCGCAGGTAGCGATGGCTGTGGTTGCCGTGGTGACGCTCTTGTTTGTCATACTGCTCCACAGCTGCAGAGGAAGAGGCACATCGGGAACGACATCATCGCCGTGGTGTTCCAGGACGAAAACACACCCTTCGTGCCTGACATGATTGCCTCCAACTTCCTTCATGCCTATGTAGTGGTGCAGGTGGAGAACGCTTGCACTGACAATGTGCTTTACAAGGTAGATGCCCCTCAGAATCAACAACACGCCCTACTGTTATTCATACTTCTATATGCAGTCAAAATAATTTGCTTGAAATAATTTAGTTTTGTTACATTTATTCACCTAATTTATTCTATATGCAGTTGAAATAATTTAGTTAAGATAATATATTTTTTTACCTAATTTATTTGCATACAATGTAATAACGCCTAGCAGAAGCCTGCACAAGGTCGATCTGATTCATACTCCTACATTACCTCCAGGATCAATAAAGTATCTATCTAATATGATCTACTTCTGTATGCAAAACATAATTTAAGTGAATAAATGTACCATTATGACTATCATTATACTGTTTGTAAACATGCTATTTTGAAATGTGGCACCCTGTGGTACCATGTGGTACTGGATTTGTGCACAAATCTGTATCCTCATGTAAGGTGACTGACTGTGGACCATTGGGCTATTTTCATTTCATTTAGTCTATTTTGTCACCTGTGCTTGGCTGTGGATCTGTAGGTGTCGGTGACGGCGCGGGATGACGTCCCGTTCTTCGGCCCAGCCCTGCCAGACCCAGCCATCTTTAGAAAAGTGAGTGTCTGCCATAACTGCCTTTGGTTACACTTTATTTTACTGTCCCTGATGCATCAGTTGTGTAAGTACATAATATTACATAGTTCACATAATAAGTTCATCATAAGACACACTTAAAAAGGAACTGTAAAATAAAGTGTTTTTGTCTCTGTGTGTAACGGAAATAAGATGGATGAGCTGCAAGACCCAACAATTTAATAAATCCCCAACAATGTAATAAACCACCAATGTAATAAAAAATATGCACGTTGTAGACATAATGATAATATATAACAACAACAACAACAATAATAATAATAATAATAATAATAATAATAATAATATGTAATCATCACATTCCAATGTAATACACAAATTTCCCACCAGTGTAATTATTATTACTTTTGCAGGAAATTGTTACGTTGGTGGGAAATGTGTGTATTACATTGGAATGTGATGATGCATTGGTAACAAAGAGATACAGAACTAGTCAGCACCTGGTGCTCAGCTTGCGTAACCAGAGCACCAAAAAAACCTTTAATGGGTTTTTAATGGGGTATTTTACTGCGCCATATAGATACCAACAAAGCCTCTGTCTCAGAGACATGATATTAATCTGCAGTGTTTATGGCAATAATCTCTTTGCTGGATAATTTCATGGTCATCTGAAACTAGGCCGACACAGTCAGACACGTAGCCATTGGCATGATGGGACATCTCTGTTAGCTGTGGGACATCTGCCAGTGCCTGCTGTGTGATGGACTGCTAATGGGCTCCTAGTGCCCCATAAAACCCTGTGGGGTGTAGCCAGCGGCATTGTGGGTACTCACAGTGGAGTGGCGCCGCGAGAGTCTCATCTGTCGCCGCTTTGGCTCTGTCACCTAGGGACCGGAGTTCCACGAGTTCCTGCTCACCAAGCTTATCAACGCTGAGTACGCGTGCTACAAGGCCGAGAAGTTTGCCAAGCTGGAGGTGAGTCATCTAATGACTTGGGTCAGGAAGTCAGGCCACCCTGTGTTACCTCCTCTGACTGAGATTATAATTAGGGTGGGAAGGGTTACAGCATTAGCTGTGTGTGTGTGTGTGTGTGTGTGTGTGTGTGTGTGTGTGTGTTTGAGTGTGGGTGTGTGTGTGTGTATGCATATGCGTGTGTGCATGTGTGAGTGTGTGTACACAATGTGAGTGTGTGTGTATAATTATCTCAGTGTGAGTGTGTATAAGTATGACACATGTGTGTCTGTGTGGTGTGTGTCTGTGTGTGTGTGTGTGTGTGTGTATGCTTGTGTGTGTGTGTGTGTGTGTGTGTGTGTGTGTGTGTGTGTGTGTGTGTGTGTGTGTGTGTGTGTGTGTGTGTGTGTGTGTGTGTGTGTGTGTGTGTGTGCGTGTGTGTCCCAGGAGCGCACGCGGACAGCTCTCCTGGAGACCCTTTATGAGGAGCTGCACATCAACAGCCAGGCCATGATGGGTCTGGGTGGAGGAGAGGAGGACAAGCTGGAGAATGGAGGAGGAGGAGGAGGGGGCTTCTTTGAGTCCTTCAAGGTAACCCTCACCCAAACACAAAGCCCTCATCATGGGTGCAGCCAGAACTCCTCATCCTACTCTTGGTGACTGGGTCTTCCTTTCAACTCTCTCAGGGTTACCTGCCAGTTCAGTCGGGATGTCTGGCAACTATCTATCAAACCTGCCTATTGTAAAGAGATGAAGGTGGTTGCTTGGTTGGTTGCTACTGTAGGTTACTTATGAACTCATAAACAGCATGTTTACCTGATGCTCCATCCTGATGCCCCTGATGCTCCATCCTCAAATGGAGGGACTGAGAGGAAGGAGAAATCATCCCATTATAATACAAGACAGTCCCATTAAAGTGGCTGAGAATATTATCTGCACTAATGACTGGGAGAGCCGCTGCCCTACCCCCCCCACCCCCTTCCTTAACATAGCGATACTCATTCAGCGCCAGTCTCTGCTCCTCAGGGATCACATTCACCACCATCTCGTATACCTTAATGATCTTAATTTTTATCTCATTAATTCTAATTGCTGGTAATTATGAATGTGCAAATACTCTAAGCGCAGTGACAATTACTGTTAGTCCCTCAGAGGTTTCCTCCAACAAGATAAATGGCCCATTTTCACAGTCACATTCTGTCTGTGCATGTGATGTGATGTGTTCCTATTAAAATCTATAGGCACTTAGACGTGTCACTGGTGTAGCTATGCGTAATTATCGCAAGTGTAACTATGCATAATTATTCAGGGCTCATCAATTTCAGTCTCTTCAGTGAACATGCTGTTTGTGGCCAAATACATCGCAATCAACCTCTGCTTGTTGACAAATTCATCAATCCTTTTGTCTTCTTTTTTTGTTAAAGATATTATAAGCAATGATGTAAACAGCATGGTGGTTCTCCAATCAATATGCACTCACTCTCTTAAATTAGGTTACTGAGATTGTGAGCCACTTTTCTGGCTTGTTTCAGCATATGTCATGAGTGTTGTAGGGTGTAACAGAGAGCACTTCCGAGTGTCCTCTTAAGCAGCCCAGGACACTGGTCCATTCATATCCATTAGGAGTCTTGTCTGGAGAGCAGCGCTGTCCTGTGAGCTGTCCTGCTATGGCCTGTCCTCTCACCTCTTCTCTGCTGTCCTGTCCTCTGCTGTCGACTGGCTTCCCTTCCTCCCACGCCTGGGTGACAAAATGTCCACCGGGCTCTTTCCATCATCATCACCAGGCTTTGGAGGGACTGCGGTCCACTCGTGCATGCCTCTCTGTGCCTTATTGTGCAAATACGGGTTCCAGGCAGGCTAGCAGCAGCTCAGGTTTTAACACTGGTGCTTCTCCTCTCTGTGCAGTACTCACAGGGGCTCATTCATTCCTTTATCTCTTTTGGCTCAGGGAGGTTTGACCTGAACACTTTTGGGGACATGGTGGAAGCTCTCTCTTGGATCGGTGGAAGCGCTTGGGTTTTGGGGTGTATGGGTGGTGTGGGGTGGGCTGATTTTTTCCCCAAAGCAGGAGCCTGTCCCTTCCCAAATCAATGCCATCTCAAACAGCAACCCCATGACCCCGTGACCCCCCTGACCCCATGCCCTCTCTGGCTTTCCTCCACTCACCACCTCAACCAACAGCTCAACCAGCTTCCCCCGTCTTGTGCGTTTTCTCTCTGTAGCGGGTGATCCGCAGCAGAAGCCAGTCAATGGATGCCATGGGCCACCTCACTAGCAAGAAGCCGCCCACAGTCTCCATTAGTCACAGCGGGACCTTTATCCACACCCTGCCAGAGGCCCCCAAAGTCCCCGTGCTAGTAAGTAGCCCCCACAACCCACCCAACCCCCCTAAACCTACAAACCCCCTACAAACCCCACCAAAACTCCCCTGCCTCGTCTGAAACCACCAACCCACCACCCCATAAGGTGTCGAAACAGAGCCAGTGTCACTTTACCTGAACTGGTTGATGCCTGACTTGGATGAGGCCCTGTTCTTCATACCCCTGAGCCTTGATACCCCCACTTGCCTGTTCCCCTCTCTTCTTCTCCTCACTGACACACACCACAGCAGCCTGCCTGTTGGCAATAGGCACCACAGTGATACCCAGAACACGCATAGACAGCAAGAGTGACAGACTAGCCTGGTTGCTAACCATGAGATGATGTCAACCACCTTCTCAAACTAATGCCTTTAAAAGAGGGATTTTTTTATTTTTACTCACTCACCCACTCACTTACTCAGATCGTTGAGATTCAGTTCACATCTGCAATGCGTCTTTTCCATTTGCTGTTGGCCGTGTGGACAGACAGCACCCCCCTGCTCTCCATCCTCCCACTCCACACCTCCACACAGCTTGCCTCACGTCTCCTAGATGAACTCCTGTGCCTTAAAAACATGCCTGTTTACAGCAGGGGGCCTGTGTGTGTGTGTCTGTATTTGTGCCTGTCTTAGTGTGTGCATGTTTATGTGTCTGTTTGCGTGTGTCTCTATCTGAAAGTGTGTGTGTGTGTGTGTGTGTGTGTGTGTGTGTGTTCATAAGTGAGAAGCGGGAGAGAGAACAAGAGGTGTGTGTGTGTGTGTGTGTGTGTGTGTGTGTGTGTGTGCGTGTGCGCGCATGTGTGTGTTTGGGCAATGTGTGTGAGCAGCATGAGCACCAGAGAGCTGGAATGTGCCGCATGCTGCCCCGAGGTGATGAGAATTGGAAAACACGAGCACAGCACAGAGTTCACACACATGCACACACTCCCACAAAACACAAAACACACTTGTCTTCTGCTTTGAGAGTCATGACCCGCAGCCAAGTTTTGGTCATGATGCAAGAGGGTATGTGTCTGTATGTATGTGTGTGTGTGTGTGTGTGTGTGTGTCTGTGTGTGTGTGTGTGTGTGTGTGTGTGTCTGTGTGTGTGTTTGTGTGTGTTTGTGTGTCGTTGTGTGCATCTCAAGTTGGACGGGATGTGTGCTGCAATGTAGCCATACACCTCTGATATTATGCTGTAGTACTACTGCCAGGGACTCTCCAGACCGTCAGTCACTTTCATCTCTACATACTCAGGTCAACCCAGAGGTCCCTGTGCACTCTGTCTGCACTCAGTGTAAGGTGTGTCAGTGATAGTATTGCCTTGTGTGTGCGAACGTGTTTGTACATGCTACTGCTCTTGTGTGTGATTACTGCTGTTTAGTTGTGCATGTCGAAATGCTGTTTGAATGCATATTTAGACTGAACTTGTGTGTGTGTGTACATGTGTGTTTGTGTGTGTTCGTAAGTACACAAGTGTGCCTTCACTTTTGACTTTCTGCTAACTGTATGCTTCAGTATATACCAAAGAACGTGTTGGCTTAGGTTTGTTCAACTGTGTAGTAGTCTTCATAAGAGAGCTTATAAGCCACACACTCACCCACACACACCCATAGGCCTTGTCTTCATCATGGGCGAAATCCCTGAGAACGAGCAATGAGTTGAGGTGTGTGTGTGGGTGAGACTGCTGGTCCGGCTAAAGCTAAAGCGGGGCGCCAGTGTTCTTCTCAGGTGGCTGCCTCCTGCTGAGCGGCCCTGTGCTGTTCTGGTCTGGTCTGTGCCTCCTCCACTCTGTCTCAATGTGCCGCTCTGTCAAGCACAAGCCCTCTAAAGGACGGCTGAGTCAGGGCGCACAGCTCAGGGGACCTGGCTGCTACTGAAAGCTCTTTTTTTTCTCTTGTGTTTTTCTTGTTTTGTGGTTTTTTTGGGGGGTTATTTTGGGGGGTGGGGGGGGTGGAGGGGGGGTGGAGGGTGCGTGTTTGGGTCCTGTTTGACCTTCAGCAGATTCTAGTTTTAATGTCTGTTCCCAAAAGCACTGAACTATTTTGGTTATGTCGTCATGAATGTCACTGTTTTGGTCAATTGCAGATGCTGAATCTATCCTCCGTGTCCTCCGTGTGTGATAGTGCCCTTGTGTGTATTGTGGTGTTTTAGTGACTAAAAGTGAGTTTTAGAAAACCACCTACTAACCTTCAATATACCTGAGTGCACATCAGTGCACCACATAAAAGTAGAATTACATCATAATAATAATGTTACTCATAAATGTTTCTGCATAATTTATAGCATAATTTTAATGTGGTAAATGTGATATATTTCAAAACTCATATCTATGTATAGGATTAACAGTTTTTTTCTTTTATTCATGCACTATCAGTCATATAAATCGCGACACAAAATAAATTCACTAATGGAATAAGGACACCATAGTCGTAAAAAAGGAGCTTTTAAAATGCAGCCTCTGATTCTGGCAAGGTGTTCTTTAAAAGCATGATTAATGTCGATCGGGCACACCACTATGCTTGAGAGTGTCCTTTGCTTCATTAACCAGCCTCCTGTTTCGTCTAACATTGCGCCTTGTGTCCTCTTCCTCTTCCTCCTCCTCTTCCTCAGCTCTCACACAGGTCCTAGTCCTTTGAATCAACTTCCTGTCCCAGTGACTGCACCCCTCGCCACCACCCCGCCCCTCAATGCTGCTGCTCTTTCGTTGTTGCCTATGTTGTGTTTGTTGTTCTTTTAAATATGTGTGTGTGCTTTGGAAATGCTCTCCAGTCATGGGATGTGTGGTACATGGTTTTATTTATGACATAACCTGCTGCATGAAGTCTCATGTAATATCTCTCCCTCTCTCTCTCTCTCTCTCTCTCTCTCTCTTTCTCTCTCTCTCTCTCTCTCTCTCTCCTGCTTTCCCTTTGTGATTCAGTCATTGCTTGTCCCAGGGAAAAGTCCCAGTAAATATGGACGTCGAGGCAGCGCCATAGGCATAGGAACCATAGAAGAGGTTCATGTATAACCCTTACTTACTTTCTTTCACCCACTCACTCACTCACTCACTCACTCACTCACTCACTCACTCACTCTTTCACTCAAACTTCATCTCTTGCTGTCTTTGCGTGTACTGAGTACATTTGAGGTACAACATGATTTTCTCCTCAAGTCATGCACTGGTGCACACTGGCTGGCAGTGTCAGTACATGGCACCATAAAATGGCACTGTACCCTTGAGTAGACCTGCCAAGTCCACAAAACCACTAACTGTCTCTGTGGAGACAGCGTGTATTTACGGATGTGGCAATACTATTTAAAAATGTTTGGCTGGCATTCTTAAAAAGAATTTTCCCAGTACATTCGCTTTAAAGGTAGCTCATTATAGGTCTTCCGCAGTGCTAAAAGGCACAGGCTTCACTGTTCCCTCCTCCCACTCCCTCTCCTGGTGTGTCAGGTATGCTCTTGTGTTGCCGTGGAGTGTGTTGTCGACCTCCGTGCCACCACCAGTGTGTACCATCCTCAATTGCCATTCTGTCATCATGCATACGCTACTCCGCTAGTTTCATTTCCAGCAAATGGATGTATCACTCAAACAAAACATGAAACAAAAGAGACAGTGTTCAAAAAGCCTTTTCAAAGGCACTTTAGGTCATTTATTTTTTTCTATCTTTATTTTTGTATGCGTGTGAAAAAAAGAATAACTTTTCTGAGGCAAAAGCACTCAATCTGTGCAGAGTGAGAACAAAGGGGCGCTTTAGAGGAAGAGGAAGAGTAGCTCCGCTTTGACTGCCAGCAGCTTTCTCTGATCTTTCATCTCCGCTGCTCTGCCTCTGACGGCCTGATTGGCGCAGGGAGGCCTTTTTTTTAGCCCTCAGGCCTCTACCTGCATGGGCATCAGAGTGCCAGAGAGACACATATACACCCAAGCACACACACTAACACACACATGCACACACACACACACACACACACACACACACACACACACACACACACACACACACACAGAGAAAGAGAGAACGATTCTCCCACATACACATGAAAACAGAAGCAAATAGAAAAATATAGACTCTTGCACATACACACACATACACATGTATATAACCACAACACACACACACATATGCATGCACACTTTGAGAGCGGCAGCTGTAGCTGATTATGTTCTAGTAATTTGTAAGCACATTGACATGCACTCAGAAATGCTTTACAGCATTCAGGTTCAAGTCAGAATAAATGATAAAAGCCATTATCATTATATGACTCTCGAATTGGTGTAAACAACACATTTTTTGTTAATCTTGTATGGGTTTTTTACTTGTGTTTTATACTATGTAAATTTGCAGGGCTCAAAACAAGCAAAAAAGTGATAGCTGCATTGGCTTAGCGTAGACAAACAGTGTTAAGATGAGTTTGCAACTGTCAGCTTATTCATATTCTCAATGTCTACTTCAGTCTCTTATCATTCCGGGGAAGAGCCCGACCCGGAAAAAGTCCGGTCCCTTCAGCTCACGGAGGAGCAGCGCTATCGGCATCGAGAACATCCAGGAGGTGCAGGAGCGGAGGTGAGGCCCTGTGGGAGAACATTGTAATTGTGTAGGAGGTTCCTGCTTGTTACAAAGCTTTGTCAGAATGGTGTCAGTGCATCAGACAAAAATGAGTTTCCTTGATGATGGCCTTGGTTTGAATGTAACTGTGTGTGTGTGTGTGTGCATGTGTGTGCGTGCGCGCGTGTGTGTGTGTGTGTGTGTGTGTGTGTGTGTGTGTTAGTGTGCGTTAGCATGTATATTTTTGCATATGTTTTGTCAATTGTATTCAGGCCATGTACGTACGCACGCCTATGATTACCATTGAAGTACCAGAGAGACACTTACTGCCAAATAACATATGTAGAGTTTGATTCTGCGTACTGTGTTCATTTTCTTTTGTGTCTCTGTGTGTGGGCTGATATGTGTGTGTGTGTGTGTGTGTGTGTGTGTGTGTGTGTGTGTGTGTGTGTGTGTGTGTGTGTGTGTGTGTGTGTGTGTGTGTGTGTGTGTGTGTGTATGTGTTTGTGTGCGTGTTTGCATTTGACATGTGTGATCATGTGTTTATTGTCTTTGTGTGTGTGTGTGTATGTGTGTGTGTGTGTGTGTGTGCGTGTTTGTGTGCGTGTTTGCATTTGACATGCGTGAACGTGTGTTTATTGTCTTGTGTGTGTGTGTGT
This sequence comes from Coilia nasus, assembly GCA_027475355.1. NCBI lineage: Eukaryota > Metazoa > Chordata > Actinopteri > Clupeiformes > Engraulidae > Coilia > Coilia nasus. The sequence continues at coordinate 6,973,238 of CM050206.1, read as the reverse complement.
GTGTGTGTGTGTGTGTGTGTGTGTGTGTGTGTGTGTGTGTGTGTGTGTGTGTGTGAAGGCTTGCAGCTGTGTGGTCAGAGGACAGGACAGTGCTGTGTGTGGCTCTGCCCTCTGTGAGCCTGCGGAGTAGGAGGCTAAGCATCGACCCCTCAAAGTACCAGCCCCCTCAAACTCAAAACAAGTAGAGTTCACCCAGTAGATCAGCCTAGACAAAGCCTTCTCTAGTCCTCTGTAGACCACAGTAGAGAAGTACCACTCTCTGAAATCATATATGCTGTAGTGGAAGCCATACATGATTTCATGTTTAATCTGTGAAAGATATTAGCAGTGCATTGTAGACCCAGAGTGCCTGACAGTGCATCCCACATGTCTACAGCCTGTTAGTGTTTCCAAAGCTTTGTATTGACACCGCTGTAGGTGACTGTAACCTAGTTCTTTTGATGCTGTTATGCTGAGCCGAGGAATTCCTAACAGCTCCAACTAACATTGCTTCCTCCCTAGCTTGCATCTTCTTCTCCCTTTTGTAACTAGTGGACCTCTACTGAGATGTTTTGTGTATGTGCTGCCACCCAGTGGTCTAAATATGTCATTACAGCAGCCGGGAGTGCTCACCGAGCACACAAAAGACACCGGACAGTGGTCACGCCTCCCAGGACCCCAAGTCAGACAACTCCTCCAGTCAGAGTTCGCCAGAGGTGGTCACAGCCAAGAACAGGTGAGCTCTAGAATGGCGAATTCATATGTCGCCCTTTAGAGATACATTCATTTAATTGTACTGTATTTTTATGTACAGTTCTCCTTTAATGCAGGGTTGCATTATAATATACAGGCTGTTTCTGCCATCAAACTATACAGATAATATTTCCAAGTCCACAAGGTTGACAAGAGCGCTGAAGAAGCTATGATCATAAGTAACCATTTTGCTGAGTTGTGGGAGTTGAGAGTTGGAAGTTGGGAGTTGTGGTAGCAAAAATGTTGTTATCTCCAGTCTCCATTCACCTTGATTCAGCTGGGGGGCTTAGGTAGTGCTGTGTGGTGATGGGGGTGTGAGACACACAGGTAACCCAGGTGTGCAGTTCTGCCCTGTGTTGCAGAGCTCCATCCATCCCCGAGGCCCAGGACCTGTCGCGCTCCTCGTCCAACGCCAGCAGCTTCGCCAGTGTAGTGGAAGAGAATGAGAACGAGGCCACTGAGGACTATGACACGGGCATGGTGAGCATGTATGTGTATGTGTGTGTGTGTGAGAGAGAGACAGAGTGAAAGAGAAGAGGAGAGAGTGCTAGATTGTTTCCTAGTCTGTCTTTGTAATCCTTCTTGTGGCAGTGGCTTTTGTCTTTCTGCCACATGTTTTTGCATATGTTTACATGTTTAAAGAGTAAAATGAATGGCATGTGTGTGCGTGTGTGTGTGTTCTTCAGGAGAGCCTATCGGCAGCTGGGACACCACATAAGAGGGACTCTTTCACATACAGCACGTGGCTGGAGGACAGTATGAGCAGTACCAGCAGAGGGAGCTCTCCCGGTAATAAGACACTGGCACCCTCCATAGCCATGGTCACCAAAAATATGACTAAATGCTTCATTAAAGACAATGTTATGATAAACCCTAGCACAATTAGCATAGCCTGATGTTTTAATTAACCATGTAAAATATCAATAGCAACAGTTTCATTTAGGTATGTGTATGGGAAATCAGACTGCACATAGATATTATAGAGGTGTCATAGCCATATGTCATAGCAACAGTTTTAAGTAAGTATGAACAGTGTTGTGTATAGGAAATAGGACTATGTTGTTTGGTACATGTGCATTGGTAGTATAGAGGTGCAGTTAGTATTTGCACATTACAGATTAAAACAAAATGTCAGTCTTTCTTAGTGTGCACTGTAACACCTTTAGAGGTCAGCCGATTTAGCTCCTAGTACAATTCTAAATGACTCTTCTGATATTTTTTTTCATAAATACTAAAACTTAGTGGCAATGTATTCATGTGCTGTGGCCACAGTAAGAGAGATACCAAGCACTGCAACACCATAGAGACACATATGGGTTCTCTTCTCTGGCCATGTAGCATCCAATAGGAACCAGCAGTCTGGAGGTGCAAAGAGCCCCGAAGCAGCGAAGACAGAGGCCCGTGTCAAGCTGGAGCGGCCGCACAACCACAAGTCATCATCATCATCGGTGAGAAACTGTATCATTATCCCACATCTCAGTCACAGAGAACGATGATTTAGCATTATTTGGAAACCCCAGATTGTACACAGACTGATGCCTGTATGTGGTCTTAAGGCAAAATAGCATAACCTACTCCATTAGTGGTTATGATACCCGATTACTGGTATGATACTTGGAAATGAGATACTTTGAATCACTGCTGGTGTGTACAGAACATCTAGTATGTACATCTCAAATATTACACTTGAAGGAGCTCTCTAAACTCCAGTCTCCTCAGGTTAGACTCAAAAGGTGCTTTGATCAATTCTGGCAGGTATTGCGTTTATGTAGGTTTGCGTTTGAGCTCCTTAGCAGACAATTTTGTCCAACACAGTTAATATTTATTTGTTGTTTTGCTGCTGGGTCTCTGATATCTCCAACTGCTTGTGTGTCTGTGTCTGCTGTTCCTCTGGTTAATTATTTCTCTATGCTTCTGTCTCTCGTGAAGAACTGCTAGCCTCTCCCACCTAATTGCTTCATGGATGTCCATCCACAGGTAAAATACAACTCTGCTCATATTGTTGAATGTTGAAAAGGCAACCTCTGCAGCAGTTATGTTTCTCCTTTAGGGTATTTCTCATTGATGTGTCCTCACTGTCTGACTGTGACCCTATTCCCTTTTCTCCAGCAGCATTCCCATAAGAAATACCCCCCTCAAGGAGACTAGGAGCACTCGGGTCTTTGCTGTAACCATGACGACGATGATGAGGAGGATGCCCGTTGGCCGACGGTGCTGGCGTACCAAGAGGGCTGGGAAGAAAGTAACCCTGCTCCCTCAACAACCCGACCCCCTCTGGGACAGCAATCATGTCACCTTGCAGCCATGTGACCCAGTCCCTCGGCCCCAAGCTCCTCTAGGCTGAGTGCCACAGCCCCACCGCCGCCCATCCCCCGCTCCTACACCCCGCAGGAGACCGAGAGAGACCTCATGTGCACTGTGCTTTTTCGTTTTCTCCTCCTGTCCCTCAGTGGCCTGTTCATTCCATATTGTAGCTTTCTTTGGCTCTGTTTAGGTTTTCTCTACAGTTGTGGGTCTGTTTTTCTGAAGGCACTTCTGTCCATGCAGTCAGTCGTTAGAACTGACACTCTTACAGTGAATATGCTGGTAATTTATTGTCTATTGTGAATTAATCCATTGCACGAGGTAGCGAAGGAGCTTCACTGAATTGTCAAAATATGTAAAGAAGAGAAAAGAAAGGCAAGTTTTTCATCAAATACATATCTACTATGATTATCAGTGATATGTACCTCTAATCATTGGTGAATATTACATCAAGGTTGTTGGGATTTACTGTAACTGGATATGTTTTGGCTGGTAAGGTCACAGTAGCCATATTTTAACAAACTGGATTTAAGTGTACAAATCAACAAAACATGTTTTTAAAATGTACATTACACTACATGCCAAAATCCTGCTAGTATATAATGGAAATTCTTTTGTGTTTGTGTTACTGAATTGTTTATCATTCAAAGAAAAGAGATTATGTTGCCTTAACTGTAAAAACTGCAGTTTATAGATCCTTAAAAACTACCAAGAGCCAATTGTGCATCACACTACTTTCCCCCCAGCCGGCAGGGAGCTGGAGTCAGTATACAGCTTACTATGAAGTCTACGTGAAGTGTTTTTTGTTCTCTGCGAATCTCAGAAGTACCATAGTAGTGATGTCCCACCATGGCTTGTCATACTGATTTGGTCTTGGTCTACCGCAACTCTTAGGGATGGTTAGAATACACCAAAGGTAGTTGTGGGTTATTTTTTCCCTTCTGTACAGAACATGATTCCTTTCTGGTCATGATGCACCACGATACAGTGTTAAAAACAACATCAACAGACCTTGTGTTGTCAATCCAGTCCTTTACAGGAAGAGGGCTTCCCTATCCTATGTGCCATCCACTTGACAGACTATACCAGAATTATATTAGATTTGTGTTTCAAATGTTTTGGAGACCTAGTGCTACTTCTACAGTGTGTTCCTGTTTCCACAGGTTTGTGAAGCTTCTAGAGATGTTGTCATGCAAAACAGAGATGCTTCAAATGTGTCACTATGTGCTTCTCCCACTCCTGACCAAACCTTCCAGTCCAGAGCCCTCCTCTATAGAAAAAAAATAAATGCCTGGGTATGGTACATACCGATGATAATGTCATAACTGCCAAAATAGTAATAATGAGCAAAATGTGCAATGTGATGTGTGCCCTCAGAGCTTATTTAACAATAATTTAGTTGATTTAGTGATTTTCTTTTTACACTTTATAAAATGACCATACAATTAACTCAATACTGAGAAGTGAGAAGTTAAGCGACCTCACCATTCAAATATCATGGTAGTTCCAGTAAGTCCAGAGAAATGAAATCACCTTTGAATGTAGCAGATTAATGTATTGGTTCGTGACTGATATTATTGATTGCCCTAATGCTTTAAAACTGAACTGCCTTTTGTGCTTTGTATGCTTTGATTATCGTTTTAGTCTCTTGTTTGGAAAATGCCATAAAATGAAACATTGGGCTTAATGTCTCAGCTCCCCTTGCTTTACCTGTCAACACAGAAGGGTCGTGCATGCTGGCATGAGTGACACGGTAACCAGAGACTGTCCTCTATGCTTCTCAAGATTTCATTTAATGTAATGTCATTCACAAAATGAGATGGTCAATAAAAAATGTTGTTGAAAATTTTATTAATACTATTATTATTATTATTGTTATTATTATTGCCGATTTTTTTATTTAATGGCTGTAAGCATTAGTTTCTATTGAATTAAATTTCAGTTAAATCTGTCTGTGCCCTTTCGTGGTGATCATGCCTGTAATTTATGGATCATTGCCCTGTTTGTGTGGATTAACAAAGCACAAAATTCATGATTGTAAAACAGGGTAAGATCGGGATAAATATAGAAAATACATGAAGCTGCCCTACATTTACTGATGTTATTTGTGACTTTATCTCCTGTAAGATGTTGAAATGTAAATACTGCTTTTTGTATATATTGCAAAGAATTAAAATAAAGAAAAGCAAGCATATGATGATGTTACTCAAGAAAGATGTTTTTGATGGTACTTACTTATCATGAACAATTTCTGTGGTCTATCGTCTTGTTTTAGAGTCCTAATTGTATTCATATGAATACAGAAAAACTTGAAGCACTTACAGGTTTGTTACTGACCACCACACCAGACCATTGCTGTTACACAAAGCAACTTTGTCTTCCATCTTTTCTTTGTCAGCACAGAAGGCACAGTGAGCTGCACCCATAGCAGAGGCAGCAGGGAACAAAACATTTAGCCTGAAAGGAATGTGGATATGTTCAGGGTTCCTGCTTTCCAGTTAGGTCAAAATTGCAGATTTTAATTCAGAATTTCAGATTGCTTAGCCTATAAATCGTGGAATAATTTTGGCCATGAGCATACCAGGGGATGACATGGGCCTGCATACAGAAAATGGAGGAACCGAACCAGAGGTCCATGATGACACTGTTGACAAGTCAAGTATAACCAGAAAATGACATGGCAGCATACTGGACAATAATGCACAGTCAGCAAGTAGTTAAGTAGGCCAAGCTTGAGAGAAAGAGGTGAAGTGTGACAGTCTGTGTAAGCCTGCTCTAACAAGTTGCTAAATACATTTTGCCAGTAAATAATGTAAGCAATAGCTTCCTATTTTTGAAATACATACAAGTGATGTTACACTCTGAGAGTTGTTATGTTATCAACACTTTCTCTGCTGCAGCTTTAGTCAGTTCTCAGTCATTCTCCATATCACATTTTATGATGTTAATTTTCAAAGGGGCCAAAGGTCAGCTCAGAAGAGAAACCAGCAACCAGACAAAGTTTAGATGACCGTCATCGAGATCATTTTCATCATTATCATCGTTATCACCACCACCACTGGAGCTGATCCTGTTTCATTCTCTGGCATCCCTCTCTGCGTGGAACCGACTGAAATCTGGGTCTATGCTTTGGGGAATGTTTTACTGTACGGACAGGAAGTTGTTGTGGTTCGCCGAAGCGGTGTCACATTGAAGTCACCAGCTACCTACCCGTGTAGTGGCTATCAAGTAGCTTCGGTCATTAAGGTAAGAATATTGAAGATATTTCCATCATAAATAAAGGATAACGTGTATTGGATTGTTTGCCAGTCGTGGTGTTGCTGTATAGGTAATACCAAATAATGTAGTACAACCACAAAGTGAAATTATGTTGCTAGCATAGCTATCATAGCTTATAGCTAATCAGGTGCAAGGCAGCAAACCTTAGATATTTATATAGCTACCAAGCTGTCTACCTAGGCAGTCATTGCCGCTTATCGACTGTATTGTTGGTAGAGATGATAAAATATTACCAGAAAAGTAGTGATAAATATTCATTGTAAATTAGACCAAAAAGTATACTACTAATGGCCTGGCACCCTTTGTCAGTAGCGTCTGGGTAGCATTTGTTTAAACGTCAGCGCAGTTTGTTAGAGAAATGTATTTCCCTCTGATTAAAATGACTTTGCCCCTTGAGAATTTTCAGCACGTAAGTTGTTTTAGCCTTTTAACGTGAACCAAGGGCAAGGTATATAAGCGTACATGTTAGAACTGTTTTGTTTGTATAATGTTATAAATAAACTTGATTGTAGCTAACCATGCATTTTACACCCATGTACTGTCACTGTCCGTTGATGGAATACGAATGAATGAACCAGCTGAATCAGTCTTTTTGTCCACCGGAGCAGGGGATCATCACAAATTTGACTGATGACGTGTTAAAGAAGAACATGTTACTCTCCAAAGTAGCTGCACGCTTAAGCCTGGTATCCAGACTCAGTGGTATGACAGTTTTTTTTCTTATACAGTGTTTGTAACCCCACCTTTTAAAACCAACAAATGACTGCTGCAGCCTGATTTATGCAAAGCCTCTCTTCTTTTATGGAAGGTCCACTTCAACATCAGACGCAGGCACTGGGGCGCACTCTGCCAACGCGATGTCAGCCTTCGTCCCTCACACATCGAAACTTCAACTCGGCAGCAGACAACAAACTCCCCCCTAAGCTGTGGACGCCCCTGGAGCCAGAGCTGGAGGAGGTGCTGGTTCCCCGCAAGCTGTCCGTGTCGCCTCTGGAGAGCTGGCTCTCCCTGCGTTACTCCCTCCCTCCTGTAGTGGAGGCGGCCCAGCCGCTGGAGGAGGCGGACGTGGTGGTGGAGGCCGTAGTGCTGCCCCCTGCCACTTACCCCGTGCAGGAGGCGGAGGAGGGCAGCGCTCCGCTCAGCTGCAAGAACGTGCTGGAGATCCGGCGGAGGAAGATGAACAGGCACAAGTACAAGAAGCTGATGAAGCGCACCAAGTTCCTGCGGAGGAGAGTCAAAGAGGGACGGCTGAAGAGGAAACAGGTGGGTGGTCTTCCCACGGCACAGCTTTGTTCCTTTTGCTGCTTTTCTAGATGTTGTTAAAACCATCTAAAATAAATACTGTGTAGTTTTGAAGCAAACATGCTTTTTCCAACCATTCTTACAATGACAATCAAGTGTTACCAGTTCTGCTATTAGCTTTATTTGTTGAAAACGTAGCAGTGCAATACTACGTCATAACTTATAATGTGTCTTTCTAATCTTGTAGACAGTAGGCCTAGTATCAGTTGTAATTACAAGTTTGATTCATGTTTCAAAGAGGTACAAATTCTGCTCTTATGTGGAAAACTAGGCCTACATTCTCTGTTATAATGCTATGGGAACCTTACCCCACATTTAGCCTGTAAAGAGATAAGGAATCTTATTTTTAAGACTGCAGCTTTTCTACCTCTTTTTACCTCCAGTGAATGTAAAATCAGTGGTCTCTTCAAATATTGTGTGAGTTTGTAGCATAAAACAGTTAGTCATGGTTCATAATGTAGTATGCCTGTTTAATTGATATAGCATAGTTGCAATATAAAGATCAAAATGATTTTATAAGAAACAGGTTTACTAGCCCTGCTTTCTGTTTTCTATACAACTCTTTCCTTTTATTGTGTTATGCCTAACATTTTTTTCCTCGTTCACTTTTTTTTTTTTTTTTTTGGCTTTCACAGACACGCTTTGAAAAAGATCTAACAAGAATCTGGAAGAGGGCTGGATTAAAAAAGGCACCGGAAGGATGGACTATGCCTAAGATATTCACCAAGCAATACTAGTGTTGAAAAAGACACTAGTGTGAGCTTCAGTTTGCAGATCATCTGGTTATACTTGACTTCATTGTCGTCATTGTCATCATGGACCTCTGGTTTTGTTCCTCCAGCCAAGACCGATGTGGAATGGACTGATCACTGGGTCTTGTTGGAACATGTAATAACTCAATAAAGAAAATGTGAACCATCCTCCATGTTGAAGCTCATTAAGCACGTTTATTGTCCTCGGCAGAACGTTTTGCCTTTAATGTTTACGATATTTGGCACATCCTTTTCTTCAAATATTTCTTCCAGTAGAGGTCAGCAAAGCGCCACAAAAATTGGGTGTTGGGGCCAATGTGTGTTGTAAAGCAGGGTCTGCAAGTTTCTTCCACTTACTTAAACATATTTTGGACTTTCTTTCTGGCTTGTTCTATGTTTTGGTTGGGCTGGCTTGCCGCTAGACTAATCGTTTCATTAGAACTTTCCAAGGGACAGTACTACATAAAGGAAACTTGGTTATATTAGAGTATTCCAGAATGTGTAGCAGTACAGATTTACTGTTCTCTGAAAATAGCTCTATGACATTTTTGAATAAATAGCAGGCAACAAAAGTGACTACACCCTGAGTGATACATGTCATTCAACCATATAGAGCTGCTTGTCTTGACTAGACCCTACAAATTTGTGTGTCATGTATTAGAGCTGTTTATTTCATTGCTTTGCCTACAATTCTCTTATACTCACCACTAGATGTCCAACATGGCTCCTCATTGCAAAGCTGTCTGAGGATTTGAGAAATGGAATCATCGCTGTCCACAATGAAGGTCTATGCTATAAAAGATTAGTAACACCCTAAACCTGTGCTACTGTGGCTAAGATCTTAAAGATGTTTCCCAAGATGGGTTCCACTTGGAACAAGTCTTGCCAGGGTCGAATTAAGGATTTGAGTCCTCATGCTTATTGTCAGATCCAGATGTTGGCTTCAAAAAAAACTAGGGGATTACTGATGCCAGCACTGCTGCAGAGGTTGCAGAGTGCTCAGTGCTCAGATCCTATGCCGCACAGTGACAGCAGTTTGGTCTTCACGGCCTCAGAGGGAAGCCTATTCTGAAGCTTGCAAACTGTTTGCTAACCATGCCGTCTTACATGAGTAAGAGTATTTGGCTGTTTTCCAACATGATAGCACTCCCTAACACACCCCCAAGATGATAACTGCCTTTCTAAAGAAGTTGATAGTGAAGATATTGGAGTGGCCAAGTACAGTATGTCACAAAAGTGAGTACACTCTTCACATTTCAGCAGAAAATGGGCCATATCTTTTCAAGGGACAATACTACACAAATTAAACTTCAATATGTTTTTCAGTAGTCAGTGTGCAGCTTGTGTAGCAGTATTAATTTACTGTCCTCTGAAAACAACTTTACACACAGGCATTTTTGTGTACAGAGCAGGCCACAAAAGTGCGTACACCCCACAATGAACATGTCCACATTGTGTCAAAATCGTTATTTTTTTGAGTGAGCACCATTGTTATCTACCACTGCCTTAATTGAAATTCACCAGAGCTGCACAGGTTGTTTTTGTGGTTCTTTTCTATTCCTCCATTATGGTATTACGGACCTAGGAGATGTTAGACACTGGTGCTCCATCTCCTGTTTAGGGATGTCCCACGGGTACTCAATAGGGTTCAGGCCTGGAGACATACCTGGACACTCCATTACCTTCACTTTCAACGTCTTCAGCAAGGCAGTGGTCATCTTGGAGGTGTGTTAGGGGTTGTTATCATGATGGAAAAACTGTTGTGTGTCCCATTTTCTGAAGGGGGGCATCATGTTTTGGCTCAGAATGCCACAGCACATGTTGCAATCCATGATTCCTTCAATAAACTGCACTTGCCCAGTGCTGGCAGCATTGAAGCAGCCTCAAACCATGATGCTACCACCACTGGGCTTGATTGTAGGCAAGGCACAATTATAAGGGTACTGTTCAACAGGCCGCTGTCATGCATGCCTGACATCATTTAAGCCAAAAAAGTTTATCTAAATCTCGTCAGACCACAGGATATGGCTTAGGAATTCATGCTTTTGGACTGCATGTCTTCAGCAAACAGTTTTCAGGCTTTTTTGTGATCAAGTTTTAAAAGAGGCTTTCATCTGGAAGGATGACCATGAAGACCGAGTTGTTGCACTGTGTTGCATATTATTTTAGCTCTGTCAGTCTGACCTCTCACTTCTGCAACCTCTGCAGCAATGCTGACTGCACACATGCATTTATTTTTTGAAGACAACTTTTGCATCTGACACCGAGTGTGTGGACCCAACTTCTTTGACTGATCCTGTCAATGCCTGTTCTGACAATGCACCTGTTTTGGAAAACCACCTAATGGCTCAAGCCATGATGGTGTAGCTCAGTTTCATGGTGTTGCTGATCTTTTATAGCATATAGGCCATCATTCTGTAAAGCAACAATTCCATTTCTTAAATCCTGAGTTTTCTTTTTTGCCATGAGGAGCCATGTTGGTCATCCAGTGGATAGTATGAGAGAATTATAGCCAAAACAATAAAATGAATAGTTCTAACACAAGACACACGAATTTGTAGGGTCCAGTTGAGCAGACAAAAACACAAAAATGACGAATTGGCCAGGTGGATTTTTATGGTTGAATGATATGTACAGTTATCATTCAGGGTGTACTCAATTTTGTGGCCTGCTATTTATACAAAAATGCCTGTGTGTAAAGTTGTTTTTAGAGGATGGCAAATTAATACTGGTACACAAGCTGGACATTGACAACTCAAAAACATATCGAAGTTTCACTTGTCCCTTGAAAAGATATAGATTTTTTTTTAAATGTGAAGGGTGTACTCACTTTTGTGACATACTGTATGTCTCCAGACCCTTTTGAACAACTGTGGGACATCCTCAAGTGCCCTAAGTGCCTTAAGCTCTGCTGACCTGTACTGACCCCCTGACTTTGCTGGAAAGTGTTCTTTACCCAGTGTGAACCTCTCCTATATAAGGGGGTTCAGGTCAAGTTCAAGTTTGCAGAAAGGTGGTTAAAGTTTCATGGGCAATGCACATCAAAGACCCAGCTAAAATGTTGTGGGGCACTGAAATCAGCTGAGAATCCTTACAAGTGATTTTGGCATAAGATAAGGCAAAAGTGCTGCTGCAGAGCTGTAAGTATGGTAGGCTTTCATATTGGAAAAAAGGCTCAACGACTGGCAGCTGTGTACCACTCCCACTCGTCTTGCCTGAAATTCTTTGGACAGGCTTGCAAGCTTTTCACAGCTGAAACAGGACTTTTCCAAAACCTCACGGTATACTGGTTTGGGCTGTATCTAAAAAGTGAAAGGTTTGTTTGGGAAAGATCTGTTTAAAGCTGTATAGAGTGCAAGTTATACTCCTGACAGTGCAGCTAACTTGTGTTTTTTTTTTCCTTTCCCTTGCAGACAGTCATGCCCTTATCTCTGAATCTGCATTTTCTCCATCATTTAACACTGTTCATCTTAGGTGGTGGACTCCAGGTTTAACTTAGACTCAAGTTAGACTTCCCCTCACCGAGGGTTAACTTGATCCCATCCATGACAAAGTTATTAAAATATTTAGACCATGTGTCATTATAATAGGGCACATCTCAAAATCTCAAAATGTAGCCACCCACCCCGCCACCAAATGAAGTCCACATGCTACCACCATAAACGATCTCTAGCAAAGGGCTTATTAATCAGGAGAGTATCTTATATAGTTCTCTGTGAATCACTACTACTATTTCCCCTCAAACACACAGCAGGCAGCACATAAAACAGATGCCGATTTCTCTCTCCAAACCGGAGCAGTAAGATCACCCAAATAGTCTCATGTTTCCCTGTGCAGTGCTTTTTCTGGCATGTTCAGACAGTGGACAGCCGTGCCTTGACACCCTCAGCTTGGTTGACCTCAATCTCACCGTGCCAGCCTCTGCAGTGGTTGTTGATTCGGATAGATATTGGAAAAAGGCAACTGGTGATCATTTTGCTCAAAAGCTATTTTATGTCCTGATATATGATGTATTTTCTTTAAAACCATTTCAGAGCACACACACGTACATACACACACAACACACCCTTGGAGGAAGGAGGCTGAGATGCCTGGCTCACTACTGTAGCGTGTTTTGATTGTTGTGTATTGTGCATAAGAGGGGGCAGCCGTGCTGCTGAATTAGCTATTGCCCTAACACCTTTACACCCACACCTTACATCAGTGGCTCTGGAAAGACCCATCATAGTTACGCCAGGCCCCGGATATCCCTTGGACCCTTGGCCATGTGGGAGGTGGCAGGTGACCCAGAGATACGGCTGGAGAAGAGGCCTGAAGAGGAGGTGGTGATTGTCCATGTACATCGGCATACGGTCTTTGTTTTCGTAAGGCTGTGCACCAGAACTGTTACAACTAAACCAGGTGTGCCTGTTTAGAATACACACAAAATGAATGCTGACATGACCAACACATCTGAAAATTCATCAGACAGATGTCTTCATGGAACAGATGTAATTCAAACTTGTTATTAGTTGAGTACTTATTCCTATTCAAATCTAAGCCTGTGTAACCTCTAGACAATACAAAAGTAACTGTGCTTCTTAGAAAAACGATCTAGTCTATTTACCTATGAAGACAATGCATATACCGGTCGACGTCCCGTCTGAAGTACACGAGAATCAGAGAAAGTCTGTGTAAAAAGCAGCGCCCCCTGCAGGTTACAAAAATGCAAAACAGTTGGTAACCTCGGTGAAGATTTTTCCCATATGCGTATTAATTTTCTCCTTCTTGAAGGGTTCAAAGCCTACATCGTGTTCTGGTTCACTGTCCAATCCACATGCCAGCTACGTATCTGTAACCTGTTATTTTTTAATGGGCAGCAGACAAACTTAGCTTTGGAAATACATGACAAAGTCAAGTTTAACTCTAGGAGAAAGGACATACACGTTGCAGAATGACAATTATTTGTCTGCTCTACGCTTCCCCTAATAACGTGTAAGGCCGTACGACATATATTATGAGAATTAACAATACTTAACCATAGGATAAAAGGTGATGCGCAGATGGCACGAGAGTGCATTGTGCAGATTTATGAAATCCATATGTGTCAACAGAACAACCAGCTGTTTCTGTATTCGCACGCAGCTTCCCTTTGTAGTAGTGTAGTGGAATCGTTTCTGTTCTTGTTTGTTGATAACAGCACAGCAAATATAATGTGGTTGCATGGTGAGCTCTGTCAAATCGGAGGACAGATGGTACATAGCCTTGTATATGGTTTCAGTAATATGGTATTTATAACAATTCATCTGCCTATAAACAACCAGTGCATAAACTTTCGGTGGGTTGGGCAAGTGTTGAATTTCAGACTGTAGAGGAGGGGCTCTGAGCGGCACTACCAGACCGATCTAGACAATGATTTTGTTGTTGCAGGTCGACACAGGGTTGTCCAGGTGATGCGTGCCATCCTGCGACGTCTGCAACAGTAGCCCACCGCAACTGCCATCCCAGTGTTGACTTTTTGTGCCGATTTTAGACAGAGGAGCGAGGATTTATTTCAACAATGTTCTTGCAAAGTAAGTAAACATTCTTTTATTTGATGTGCAAATTTCAACCTTTTCTTGAAACTTCGCTTGTTTACTTTCATTTTAGTATCATCTTGCAAAGTCTGTATCTCTGAGATGCTATTGATGATTTTTAGCGCACTTCCATCCTGAAGAATAGAAACTTGTTTATAGGGCAAATAAACAGGAAACAGAAATCTGGTCCAGAACTCCTTATAGTCCGACTTTTAGGTCATGTAAACCAGATTGTTTTTTAAGTGCCTTCTTTCTTTTAGTGTATCTGCTAGAAATTGATTTTTGTTGTAAGATGTTAAAGGATACCATGTCTTTGTTAATGTGAAGAAAAAGAAAAGAATGTACGCTATTTCCCTGATGTCTTTGGTTGGTTCTGTTGGAGGGTTTATTTTTTTTCTTCTCTTTTTTTTTCTTTTCTCGTGTGTGTGAATAGTAGGGATGGCCGATTCATGTGTTTTGAATTCAGTCCCAATGTGTTTTGCATTAGGCTAGATGTATCTGCAGGATGCTTATGGGGGAGTTGTGCTGAGTTAGCACAAGACTTGTAGCCTAGTCATTATCCAGTTTAATCACCATCCTCTGACTATGCTATTGCTCAGCACGAATCAGTATGTAGTCATTTGGACTCGATACACAACAGCAGAGAAATAGAGAGATGACCCCTAACCCCTAAAGAAAATAAGCATTCCCCTCACCGTCTGTGTCAGTACTGTAGCCTAGTTTATGTGGAGGTTTTGTTTGAGTCAGGAAGTAGTTGGCAGAAGTCAGAGAGAGTCCACGGTCGTGGCATGTTTGGACAGCGAGCAGACACAACCCAGAGCTCCTCCAGCCCCAGCGGGAGTGTCAATACAGCCTCAGGCCACAATCTCAGCACAGATAGGGCCTGTTCTCATGTGTCTTTTGTGAAATACTGTGGACCAATTATTATGTCACTTATTATGTGACTGCATATGTGTTTGTGCTCTATAACAGTAACATTGGTGGTGTTCTCTCTGAAAATGTTTTTTGGGGGAGAAAGCCTTCTAGGCTAGTACTTTACCTATTTTTTACAAGCCTGTGTTTTCCCTGAATTTCCATATAGCCACACATTACCCTTGGAAAAACTGCTGTGGCTAATGTCTCAAAGGTATAGCTCAGTTTGGGGTGATTTTGGTAATGATAGTTATTAAGTCTTGGAGGTGTTGTTAAGTCTTTAGCAAACCCTCCCGTCTTTTAAATTTGCCACTGTCCTGGTAAGAAATACTGAGAAGAAAATTACAGGGTCTGGTGATGCTTCCCCCAACCCCTCTCACTCCCCCCCTATTTCAGCACCAACTTTCTTCAGAGCCATTGAAATCTTCACTGCGTTACAGACCACTGGGCGCTCATCAAACCACTTCATGAAATGCAGCATGTGAACAGCGTTCCTGAGTTAATTTAACAGCTCACGTTTGCTCAGCCGGGTATGACATATCGTCTTGGCTATGTCTGCACGATGGCTTGGGACAATCTGGCCTCGTTAAAGAGAAAAAATAACAAAGTGGAATGGCAGGCACTGAGATTGCATGTTACACAGCAGGTTAGGTATGTTCTCCCTTCAAATTCTGATCACCAAACCATCTGGCCTGGTCGCACACACACACACACACAGACGGCCCTGCGCTTGTGGATCTCTGTCACACAGACCTGATGCGCCACCACAATTTTTACACTCTGACCGCTCAGTCGCTCACATGTGTGTTTGATTCTAGCTTACCGCATGGGCCCCTTGCCCCTTAAGTCATTTTAGACAGTAAATGTTTACCTCAGCGTGGGAGCGTTAGGCCACTGCAGATCTTTTTATCATTCACATTGTCTAGCCAAAAGTGATGGGCCTTATTTCAGCACATTTTGAAGAAGTATGCCCCAGGTAACACAGATGATTCATTATGAGTACTGGTAACAGGGAGCCGTAAATGCTGACAGTGAATGTCTCAGCTGGCGGATTATGGGTTTAACAGAATTGAGGCCTGTGATGAATGAAGGCTCTGTGCTATGGGTAGGTTTTGAGAGTTTCAATTTGACAAACTTAAACCGAACCCACCAGGTCATAAAGTTTGATGAATGATACAAACCTTGAAATATTGTGACAAAAAACGAACTCTCAGACTTCAGCTTGCTTTTTCATTCTATGTCTTGTTCTTTGTCTGAGCACTCTTTAGCTCTCCTTTGCGGGAACAGTAAAAAAAAAAAGCATTAAAGTTATACAAGCAAATTCTGGTTTTCTTGTTGTTGGCCTGGGAGCACACAGTTATGAGGCAGGGCTTAGTCAACATCTAGAGCTAGGAATAGTACACACAGATGGCCCCCTGGAAATAGACAGTGGGGGGAATAGACAGACAGTGATAGTTTACAGTGCTGACATATCTATGAATCACAAAACTGCAGTTTGATATTCCCTTCTGTTTTACTTTGTTAGTTATAGGACTGTACCATCTGAAAGAATGTAGGCCACTGGAGAAGAAAGTTCCTTTGGTCGACAGAGAGCTGTTATTTAATACTTTTTAACATTTAGCAATGGTAGTAAAATTACTCTTTGTTTTTCATTTCACAGTATTTATTGCCTGCTTGTGGCTACAGTGTGGTAAGTCTTTTACTGAACAATGAGCAATTACTTTCTACATAATTTCCTTTTTTGTATTTTGAGCCCAGACGTTTTACCAGGAAAAAAATCTGTCAGGACTTTTAGACTTATAAATGGTATGATAATACCAAGGGGTTTTCCATTGTGATGCCAGGTTGAAATACTTTTTCTGAACAGTTGTTTGTGCTTGTTAAATCGTGCATAACGTTTAAATGGTACTTAGCCTTTTTGATGTGTGTTGGACAGTTTATATATTGTGTGTGTGTGTGTGTGTGTGACAGAGAGAGACTGAGTTTGTATCTTTTTTTTGGTCTGTCTGTTTTTTTTTGTTTGTGGTTGTGTATGCCTGAGTCTATGTCTTTTCAGACCGTGTCATTCTCCTCTGTGTGTGGGTGTGTGTCTTTCTTTTAAATTTGTCCCATTCTGGGGTTGTGTGTGTGTGTGTGTGTGTGTGTGTGTGTGTATATGTGTGTGGGCATGCGTCTCTCTATCTGTAAATGTCTCTCTCATATCTGTAATGATATATGTGTGTGTGTGTATTGTCATGTGTCAGCATTCGCCCAGAGCAGGACGCAGGGCTTAGTGGTGGAGGCTCGTAATATCACGCTGCCAGCCGGCTCCAACGCAGTGCTGCCATGCCACAACCAGCGCATCGTGTGGCGGCAGGACCGCCTGAGGGACCGGCAGCGCGTGGTGCACTGGGATGTCTACCGCAGCCGCCCGCACGAGGGCGTGGAGCGTGTGCTCGACCTCTTCCCTGGTGGTAGTGAGCGCATCTACAACAACTACAACAAGGGCCGTGTCACCATTGCGCCCGACGCATTTGAGGATGGCAACTTCTCCCTCATCATCCACAGTAGGGCAATGCTATTATTTCTGACATAAAAGAGTACTTTTACTTCCTATTTGGGCCTAAATTGTTTACTGTTGTTATTATTTTTGTTGATTTTCTTCTTCTTCTTCTTCTTCTTCTTCTTCTTCTTCTTCTTCTTCTTCTTCTTCTTCTTCTTCTTCTTATTATTATTATTATTATTATTATTATTATTATTATTATTATTATTATTATTATTGCGCATCATTAATCCGTGTGTATGTCCAGTAGCTATGTACAGTAAGTATCAGCCAACATGCTTTACATAAAGAATGCACTTGGCTTGCGGTTGCAGTTTGTGGTTGTATAGTCATTTTTTCATTCCTTCCAGTGCTTTGTTTGTAGATCTGACTCTGCTATAAATTATAGCCTAAAATGTTGATGTCATGTGCAGTCAGACTTGTCCTTGACATACTGTAGGAACTTGCTAGAGTATAAATTATTGCCTCGCCCCCACACCCACCCACACCTCCACCCCCTCTGTTTTCAAGGTCACTAGTCCAATTCCCAGGAACTTTGTCGTATGCTAAGTGGTTTCCTGTATTGTCTGTCTTTCTAATTAAAAGTGATACATCTTCTTCAGCATCGTGCTGAGATCTCGCAGACCACATGCGGTGAGCTGGGTAGTGATTTTGCAGGCAGGCAGCATCTGTTGATGTGTTTGTTTTGTGGTTATGCAGACGTGGGAGTGAATGACAGAGGCCTTTACACATGCAATCTACACCACCACTACTGCAACATTCACCAGGCTCTTCAGCTGCAGCTCAATGTCACTAAGTCAGGTAAGTAGCCCCCACCTTTTCTAGTTGCCTCCAAGGCCTTCCAATTAGTTTGTTTAATACAATTTCTTCTCCTCCATGCTAATGATATTGCCACTGGGACTTTGAAGGATTGCAAAGTGTTACATCATATGACAAATTCTTCATTTCATACTGTACTGTGTGTATTTAGCTAAAGACAAATGATGTTTCCATATCCTACAGCCCATAAGGAGAAGCGATTTTGGGATGGAGAGAAGTCCGTGTTTGTGGTTCTGGCAGGGAGCACCGTGGTTCTGCCTTGCATGAACCGGCGGGCCCTGTGGACCGAGGGGAGCCAAGAGGACCAGCAGCAGGTGGTGCACTGGGACTGGCAGCCTCCGGGCGTCCGTCCCGACGCCGCTGAGCGCCTGGTGGACCTGTACGCCTCGGGTGAGAAGAGGAAGTACGGCCCGCACTTCATGCAGGAGAAGATGAACATCACGGCCGACGCATTCTCGCGGGGAGACTTCTCGCTCAGCATCTCCGACCTGCAGCCGTCTGAGAAGGGCCTGTACGTCTGCCACCTGCACCATCACTACTGTGGCCTGCACGAGAGGCGCATCTTCCGCCTCATCGTGGGCCCCCCCCTCCAGCAACCCGTCCCCACGAGCCACAACGAAATACTGGAGGAGGTGCCTGTCAACAACGAACCTACCAAGAGGCTCACTGTCGTTGAGTTGCCTAGGGATACTCAAGATGATCGAAGTAAGCATTGTCAAAAGTCGAAATCAGTTTTATTGTCAGTGCTGAAATATGTACTGGACATATGCAGGATTGAAATTGCTTTACTCTCAACCCTGCAATACAGTAACACAAATAAGACACAAATTACATATAAAAATAGAAAAAAGAAGCATTCAAGTAAATATTCATTGTGTTCTTATAATATTCAAATTGTTTTTTTTAGTTTATATGTAACATTCTCCTTTGTCCAGAGACCAGCATGTGACATTCAAATTTATAATCGCATGTATCACTATTTGGAGTTGCTGACAGTACACATGTAGCTACAGTTACTAATTTGTACTCTATTCTTGAGGTGTGTGTGTATGTGTGTGGGAGGTAGATAGATAGATAGATAGAGAGAGAGAGAGAGAGAGAGAGAGAGAGAGAGAGGGAGGGAGAGAGAGACAGAGCTTGGTGCAAAATAAACAGTGTGCAGACTCTCATCTCTTCTTACAGTATATATTTTTTGGCTACAGCACCAGTGTGTGGGATTGCCATTTTTTTGTTTCTTTCTCTCTGTTAAAACGAACCATTGCCATTTTCACAACTTATCTGAAAGAGAAAATACATAAAATTGATAACTCAAGCAGCAGAATTTGATCTAAATTTTGGTATTTTTCCCCTGCTCTCCTCAGTGCTGTCTCCTGGGATTGTAGGTGGGGGTGGTGGTGTGGGTGAGGCAGTGGGTGTATGTGGAGTCTGAGAACTGGGTTATATTTAGATTTTCCCTTCAGACTGTGTGTATCCATGCACCCTCTCTGTTTCCACAGACCACCCAGCCCCCAACTCCCCTTCAAAAAGGAGCTGCCCTCTAATTTGGGGCAAAGGGGGTTGGGGGCGGTGGGGGTGAGAGGCCTGTATTGATGATGGGCTTTCTGCTTGGAGTTTTTTGTTTTGGTTCTGGAGACTTTCATCCAGGGATCTGAGTCACTTTGTCTAAATTCAGACTTCCCTCAGACTTCCCTCAGAAATTCTTGCATGCAATGGCTTCTTCGGCCAATATCCTGCGTTTTTCTTCCAGCTGGGGCTAGACTGTGTGTGTGTGTGTGGATGTGTGTGTGCATGCACTGTCTGCCCTGTCTGATCTGCAGACAGTTAAACCACCAGGATGGGAGTTGTGTTTCAGTTTGGAGTTTTTGTCATTTTTCTTTAGTTAAGTAATGTCTTCACTGAAGCTGCTTGAATGAAATGGAATTCAACACATCTTGAAAGCCAGGGGAAGAGGCAGGGAAAGGGATAGAGAGAGAAAGAGAGAGACGTCATTTAGGAAGTCTATTGAAGAGATTTTTTGACTCCAGTCTTTCTTCATTTGTCTAAGGTCGGTTTATCACCATGAGGAGGAAGTTGGCTCCACATCTGTCTGACATATGTTCGTCTGCACATGAAGGGGACACACTGCTGAAGCCTCTGGCTTCACTGTAATCCTTACCATTTCACATGTGCCACTTCAAACCTGCTCATGTCAATCTTCAAACGCTCACTTCCTCCCAATCTGATGTGTTCCCCGACAACAGTCACCTCAGTTTTTTCATGTGTCTCCCTTCAGCGTTGTTCAACAACTTGATTGAAGGGTAATCTCCAGAGTGTGCAGTCTTCGTCACTGCTGTGGAGTTCTGATGACATGTGATGGGACTTGGAAGTCAATGTGAGAGCGGCTTTCCTGACCCTCACAGTAGTGGGTGTGTGATGCAGCTATGGGCTCCACCCAGCAAGCTGGAGTGTCAACAAGCAGGGGTTGATCCAAGGGCATGTCACCATAGGATGTGGTCAACAGACCTCTCTCCTCCAGACGACTTTGGCATCTCCGGCCACAGATTTATAGCGCATGCGAGCCAGTATTTCTTTTTTAAAGGCCAACCCCCACTGGCCATCCTGCGTTCATTTCATGCTAAATGTCCCAAATAACAGCTTGACAACTGCAGATCACCTTGATTTATTTTGCAGGGCATAGGTCAGTTTATGATGGTGCACCATGCATTCTTTTGTATTATATCTTTACAATTTTCTGCATTTGTGAAAACTCTGGAATGTCTCCTGACAAAGAAGGCGTTCTTTATTTTGGTTAATATTTTTACTTTAATGATCAGTAATTGTAGTATATAACCTTTTAAGTCAAAACAATCCAGGCAAGGCATGTAAGAAATGTTGTGCTCATGCGTTCCAGTGGCTCCATATTGTGGGTCAAGAAGAAATCCAGTCCCATTTTACTCAAGCAGCTATGGGCAATCTAAACAAATGGAAAAGTTTTTAAGCAGGCTGCCTGACCGAACCACAGACTAAAAGCCATGCTCTCCCCTCGCTCTGTCCTCTCGCGGTGATGTTTTTCCCCGTTCTCCTCAAGGAAAAAAAATAGCTACTGCATGACATCAAGTCTGGAACTCATTAGAGCCCAAAGGCACATGTAAACGGCTGTTCTCTTGCCACTCCGAGAGAAAGAGAGGGAGCAAAATAGAGGGAGAGAGAGGATGTGAGAGGAAAGGGGTGAGGGGAGGGGAATGTTTTTGTTTTCCGAAGTTAAATCATTGTAAAATCATTTCTTTCTCTGTAGTATCCTCCTGTGCAGTTTAGCACAGTGTTGTTGTTTTTCTAAAGATCTGTTCCACAACATAACTCACTATGACAACTCTCTGCAAACTATTAGGCTTGGATCGGATGTCTCCTCAAACTGTCGTCCCTCCTGTTAATTTGTTTCTCAGACACAAATATGGTGGAGACGGCGCGAGTCTTCATCGTGCCCGAGCCACGCAGTCACTTCCTCAACCAGCTGGGCTACGTCTTGGCCATCTTCCTCCTGCTCACTGTCATCGTCACCGCAGTGATCCTGCTCACGCGCAGCCGCAGGAAGCGAGGTACCACAGGAAACCGTCGGGGACACAGATACAAAGAGTGTGTGTTTGTCTGTTTAACAGACACAGCAACACAGATACACAGACTCTGTGTTTCTGTAACAGGCAGACAAACACCAATACACAAGGTTTCTGAGTGTGTGTATGTGTGTGTGACACAGAACCATAGACACATTAAGTACTCAGTGTTTAGACATCTGTGTTAAAATGTTTATGAAATCAAACATGCCTACAGAGTGTCTGTTTATATTCAGTGTGAAAGGCTTCTTCTGTGGTGCTGATTCACAGCCATGAATGCAACACTTGTCAAAATTTTTACAAGGCAATAAAATGAAACATAAATAAATACTGAATACTAAATTAGCTATTTGCTACAGTTTTTAAAGGGGCAGTGCAAACAGTGATTATCACAAAAACAGGTTGGCAACACAAAAGGGGAAAATATATTTTCCACTCATGGCTTTCTGCTGTCTTAGAACAAACACAATTTCAGACATCTGTGTTCCCGCACATTATCATAAATTTGCCTATTTTTTTTGTTTCAGAGCTGGAATCTGATGTGCGCAGATCTGAGCGGTAAGAACTTGATTTTCCTAACCTAGATTTTCCTTAACATGTGTAACAATAATGTATATTTTACATTACATACATTACATATGCTTGAAATTGTACATTAACATATGAAATTATATTTACCATCATAATGTCATACATAACTTATTGCATCATGTTTCTGTTAAAAAGGTGTAATACAGAATAACCATAATTAAACTCTTTGGAGCCATATGCATGTAGCGTACACTCTTTACAGATATTAATGAAACATCTGTTGGACACATGAAGAATGATAACAAAACTCAACCCTTATTTCTGAAGGGGGAATAGGACATCTATTGAGATGGAGCCAACTGGAATGAAGAACTGCAATCAGGATGATATCCGGGGTGAGAGACATTGACTGACTGTGCGTTATCATTATTTTATGAAGCTTTCAGTGTGGTATAGGACACGGCAGCATGCATTCTTGCCTCAGCTACCTTGACGCCTCTGATCTGTGATTTTGTTTTCACTGGTGTCTCTCCAAATGAAAGCTACATTTGATCTAATTTCGGATAGATCTTTCAGAAGCACTGCCAGATAGAAAACCTTCATTAAAGCAATCTTTACTTTCTTTCTTGTTGCAGACTACAAGAACAACATAATGAAAGAGCAGGCGGAGATGTCCTACGCGTCTTCTTCACGAGTCATAGACCTCAACAGAGGTACAAGTCACCTCTAAGATCAAGATATTGAAGCCTGAAATAGACAGACAGGCAGGCAGGCAGGCAGGCAGGCAGGCAGGCAGGCAGGCAGGCAGGCAGGCAGGCAGGCAGGCAGGCAGGCAGGCAGATAGGCAGATAGATAGATAGATAGATAGATAGATAGATAGATAGATAGATAGATAGATAGATAGATAGATAGATAGATAGATAGATAGATAGATAGATAGATAGATAAAATTTCACAATTATTATGCCTTACTTGAAATAACATTGACTTAACCATTCCTCTGTCAATTGTGTTGTTTATTTTTAAGAAATGGAGAAGATGTCATGGAAGTGAGATGCTGCCTGATAGGCTGCTGGCTGGCCCAGAGCAAATGGAAATGGAGATGAGATGACCAATCAGAATGCAGGGAGACGGATGAAGCCATTAAGGAGGTGTTGCCATTGTGTCTGCTCTTCAATAAGCTTCACGCTACCAACTTTGCTGTTTTAGCTGATACCCTATGTACTTTGTTTATCACTGCTAAAGCTATATATTTTTTAGGATATTGTATGCTTTAGGTTGTAGTGGCATACATTGACATTAGTGGTCAGGCTTGCATTAGTAGCCCCTTCGATGGTTATGGTTATGGTTATCAATACACTGTGTCCTTTTTACTGCATTTTATTTTTGTTGTATACCGTTCCTGTTTTTCTTTATTCAAAAAAAGAAATAAAAGAGAAGCTGTCGATGACGGACAATGATCGGTGACTTAAAAGGGGACGTTCTGTCTTTCAAGCTGCATTCATGTTGCACAAGGCTCTGATGCTCTGCATAATTTTGTCCTATCTCAATTCTCGGACGATCTTTTAGACACAAAAGAGAAGGGGCTTTTTAACCAAGGGAGGCATTGAATTTCTCAGGAATCTACTTGCACACCAGAACACCTCTGAATGTGTGTTCATGTCTCTCTCTTGAATTGTTGGGACAGGCAAGCAGAGAGGGTGCTTATACATTCCTGTTATTACTGTATGTTTTGTATACTGTTACGTACAATATATTTCAGCAGCCTTTCTATGGAAATGGCCAGATGAGATAGCACAAATATGACTTTGCCACTGTTTTGGTCTGCTGTTGAAATCTGCTAGTTGTGCAAGCAAAATGAGGAGTGTATATCAGCACATAATTTTAGCCATGAAATTAATTTCTTACCTCCTTAAATTCTTTTCATGTGATGTCAAGTCCAGCACCAGCACTAAAGCCCCACCATGCTACATTCACTGCTAAGTCTGTGTTCTGTAAATGATCACTCACAAAACTCAATCCAATATTTTCAAGAGCAATCAAGAGCTTTTTAAAATCAAGATCAAGTTTCGTTGATTTCATTATTTTTCACAGTTTTATTTGGTGTCAAATCTCATGTGACTAACTTTTGCCAATATTGTGAACATCTGAATAATTTCCACCACACTTAAATAGAAGCCAGTGCACTTATGATGCTGTAGAGAGGGAGGTGTCATTCTGGTGATATCACATTCCCCTTAGATATTAGTAGGTCTGTGTGCTGTAACACAACATAGCTGGCAGAATGATTATCATGCAATATAGTTAACCATTTAATCAGTTTTACTTTTGTGATTTTGCTCTTGTCTTTTGTATTTTTTCTATTTTCTTTATCTAACCAAAATGTTTATGTTTGCAACACAATTGTGTATTTTGTATCCGTTCAGTAGGCTTGCTTCAGTACTTCCCTTGTAGAGAATAAAAGAGAGAGGGAATGCCTTTTAGCATTTAAGGCCAGCATTATACTACGTTCATCTTTCTACAATTCTACATCTTTCAAGTAATGCATTTTTTCTTTGCAGTGACTGTGTTCTAGTCAATTTTGTCAACGTTAATATCTCAAATATGTTTGTGTTGGGAGAGAGGAAAATGTCAAATATTTAGTGGACACCTTTTATATGCCATTAAAAATTCTGAAAATGTCACATAATTCATGTGTATACCTTACATCTCCCCAGAATGAATTACATTCACGATTTTACATGTGTGAATGGATTAGGTCAGAGAAGCTAAGCTATACAAAAACCTGTTTAAGGATCCTTCAACTTTTCATAAAGACTATGGCAGTTTATATAGAAAAAGTCTTTGGTTGGTCTTAAATTTAGGATCTTTTTAGGGAAGAACTAGCAACAGCTTCAACAGTGATGAGGGCAAAGATGTTTTCATATTTCTAAAAATCCACTTTTTACTTGATGTTGCTACCGATCATCGATACAACAGAGACCGTCTTATGTTTCACGAGAAAGTTCAACAATGGCCCACTGTCCCCTGTTCATGCCTCCTGTCCTCCTGGGGCATGGGTTGTGAAAACACATTTTTTCCACAGTTCCAGCCACTTTGTTTAACCTAAAGTGCCACACGCGGCTTGGTGGTTCAGGAATAGATTTATTTTGGCGTGCACTTTCGGAGATAAAAATGGAGTTCACTAAAACCATTAGAACACTGTAATCCAGTACTTTTTTTAAACAAAATATGATATCGAATACATAATTTGAATTCTCACTTTGTATGCCAGGGGGACAGTACATTAAGTGTAAGGTAGCTGCACTTGTAAAATGACATCAATATTCAGATCAGCATGAGCAATTAATGCAGTTTTCTACAGTAGGGGAAATGTCAGAGAGAGTGTGTGAGCAGGCTGAGCCCAACATATCATATCATGGAGTCATTAGTCTTCTAGTTACCCATAACAACAGCAAAAAATGACATTAGGCCTAAATGTGCAAATTAAATGGCAAGGATAAAATTGAAGGATGTAATGTGTGGTTATATTAGGTACAATATTGTGGGATGACCTGGAGCTGCCTTGTGCTCTTGAAAGCATAAATTAAACCCTTTAAACTTAGCCTAATTAACTACTATGGTTTGGTAAAGTAGCCTAATTGAATCAATTATATAGGCTGATGTGTCTTTATTGTGCTGAAACTGTCTTCCTTCTACATAGGCTAAACTGTGGCTGTCCACATAAAGTTCTAAACCCTCATAACATTCATACAAGACGTTGCGGACGTTGTTTTCAGGGTAGGTTATTATTGTTTTATTACAAATTAGATGGTCTCGTTCAATACACTATGCCAATAATAAAGCGCGTCGCTAGATGGCAGAACGTCCTTGAGAAACAACCGGAGAACGGGGAAATATTCCAAACTGAATGTAGCTGGGATGTGAACCGTCCCTTCCTGTTTGACTACCGACCGAGCCACCGTACTGAGAGGCACAACGAAGCCGCAATAGACTCGACAATGCCTGGGACCCAATATGCTGTCAAAGACGGGATTATCTGTTTTCCGACGTGAAATTGACAGTCGTACACGTTGACATGTTTGATGTGCGATATTTACTCGACAGATAGCTAGGCTATATTTTATATTTCGCTGTCACTGTCCGTGTTCCCTCCGATTGTCCTATTCACATTCTCATGGCGGAGACTAAAATTATATACCATATCGACGAGGAGGAGACTCCTTATTTAGTGAAACTGTCGGTTCCTCCAGAGAAAGTAACGTTGGCGGATTTCAAAAATGTCCTCAACAATCGTCCGGTCAATAGCTACAAATTCTTCTTCAAATCTATGGACCAGGATTTTGGGTAAGTCGACCCTTCACTTAAAATACACCTCGATGTGTTCCTTTATGCAGGCTACACCTTTGTTAATCGCATGACAACCCAAATGACAAAGACATATCCTGGTCATGACACCATTTCGTCTGAAGCCTACACATTGCTTGGCACCTGCTCTGTTTGCGCATTCTGGCTCGCTCGCTCAGCTTTGATTCTTATCAGCCCCGTCTCAAACCTTACAGGAAACATATCGCGGTTGTGCCAATTGGTCATGCAGGCTACATAAATATAGTTTTCTCTGCGGGTTCAGAACAGAACTCGTGTTGCACAACCGCCCTCGTGAATTCATTAAACATTAGCCACATACTTCACTGATAGGGGGATATCTGTATCACCTAACACTTTGAGTTTGACACCGACAGCATGGGTTAATAAAACGAGACAACCCAGATAAGTCTTTGTCACTTTGAATTAGTAGCTTGATCTATTATTTCCACAATTATATTGTTGAACTATTGTGGTGCACTGACAGTAGGTCACATGTAACAACGCTATTTACATAGTATTCGAATGTTAAGGGTAGCCCCTTTCTTAAAAATTGTCAAAACGATGCATCTCATGTTGAATGCACAGTAGCACACTCAGCCTATCGCAGTGTATTTATAGAGCTGACTGTCACACGCACAGTGGCGTATATGTGCAGAATTTGTTAAGTTGCGATATTGAATTTCTCGTAAGACACAAGAAGACAGAGACACACATAAACACAGACACACACACGCACACACACTGGAGGGGCACAAGTAGTTGTTAATTGGTGCGTCTGAACAACCTTATCACAACGTCTTGACTCTACTGGCGGAACAGCCACGGTCTGCGCACGAACGCACAGGCTGGCATGTGCTAGGAGGCACTTTCACTTCTGTCTCCTCTGTTGGGCATTTGCCATTTGTCTGGTGGCGATCTTAGGCCACATATCAACGGAAATGCCCGGAGAGGAAAATATGGCTGCCCGGGAAACGAGCTCCGCCTCATGGTGCTGAATGCCGAGGATCGACGGCCTACAAGAGCTGTCAAACGGCGCTGACACAACTGTCTAATTAGGCACCCTCACGTTTCTGTCTCCACTGCGCTGTGTCTCCTCACAATTCAGTAGCCTATATCTTAAAAGTGTGTCAAAGACCTCGTGTGGTCATTTCAAAGAGATTAATTCATCAAAGGGACTAATTGTTTACATTGCAATGCATTGGGCAGTAGACATACTGCAAGAAATGCAAATTTAACACACTGACGTTGCGAACTTGTATTACAGTTTGGTGATTTATAGTAATACTAGCCTACAAATGCAGGCACAAGTGAAGAAACTGTAAGGGTGTTTGCAACAGAGGGAATGTCAGTGGCTCTTACAAATGGCATCAGTCACAGAATGTTGTCATCGATTTGTCTTTTAGCACTGCAATGCCATGTAACAGGTTTATTGTGAAAATGATAAGCAGCAAAGTGGTTGTTGAGGTCTTTGATGGATATGTTTTGACCTCTCTCAACCCGCAATCAGTCAGGTTGGAGGCTTTGAATAGCTCAGGTGTCAAAGGTCAACGTGTTTGGGGATCACACATTAGAGATGTCCCTTGCCTGTTTGCGACAAGACAAGTGTACACACACACGTATATGAAGTTCACACTAAGCACAAACAAGTGTCTTTTTAATCTTTTGGGCTATTCAATTAAAAATAAAAAGCATTGACCTCCATTTAAAGTTGCAGGAACTGTTTTGTTGCTTTCTCTACTATATTGCAGTTTGTCACATGAAAAAAAAAAACATGCACGTGATGTCAGTTTGAATGAGATCCTTTAAACAAGGACTGTACTCGAGAGAAAGTGAAAGTGAGAGAGAGAGAGAAAGAGAGAGAGAGAGAGAGAGAGCGAGAAAGAAAGGAGAGAAAGCTCAGCAGCCAGGAATACACTGATACACAAACTCAACAGACTTCACATAATGGCATCCCAGCATGACCTTGAGTGGGGAACTGGATTTTCCTGGTACGGTGGCGTCACTCGGAGCCTGCCCGGCAGCTCTTTCCGGCCCTGCCCAGCACCCCCGGCCACGACGGCCCAGCCCCAGGTGATAGTAAAGCTCATTATGTATACAAACACATTTCAGAGATCTAGGCTTGGAAAGTTGCACGGAATTACGTGAGCCATGTGTGGGTTTTATGTGTGTATGCGTGTGTTGTTGTTATTGTTATTGTTATAGTTATAGTTGTTATAGTTATATTTCTGCGTCTGTATGTGCGCTTTTGGTATATTTGTGTCCGTGTGTGGGTGGCTGTGTGTGTGTTTTGTTTGTGTGTGTGTGTGTGTGCACACGCCTGACTGAGTTTTTGTTTGGATGCAAAAGTCAAGTGAAAGGGCACGTGAGCATGAGCTGTATTGCCTCAGCTGGCTTGTTCTGCTTCAGGCACTATGCACACATCTCTTCCATGTCAATGAGAAAAATATATTACTTACATAATAAGCCATTTGTTACTGTGCACTATCGTTAACACTGGGCCTGACCTGACTTCATTGTTCTGGCATGGTGCACCAAGGCTACAAATTGTCTCAAAAAGTCATGGCGAATTATTTCAACGTTCGCTCTCATGTTTATTCAGGTCACACACACTGTGAAAGCCTAGTGTGGTCCCACATAGCCCTTGTATTTGAACAGTGACTACTCACATTGGCTCTAACCTTTGCTGAAAACAAACGGCAACACAGCCTGACTAATGTCCCGGCCTCTTGTTGTTTTCACTCCTGCTCCCAGGAGTCTGTCTGTGGGCATTCCACCCAATTTTGTGGCACCACACTTGCACTGCGATCAAGTGAAAGTCCCATTGTTGTCATTGTGATCACACGGCACAGCACACAGTGCACACAACGAAATTCACCTCTGCATTTAACCCATCACACACGTGAGCAGGGGGCAGCCATGACAACGGCGCCTGGGGAGCAGTGCGTTGGGACGGTACCATGCTCAGGATACCTCAGTACTGATGACTCGATTCTGCAATTCTGTGGTAAAAGGTCCGATACCTTAACCACTAGGCCACCACTGCCCAGTAGAATGTGGGGCTCGTCTGGGATCAAGGGGATGCTGGACCAGTAGGTAACTATTAAATGCAGTTGCACTCAATCAGAATCAGATGTAATTGGCCAGGTATACTTACATACACAAGGAATTTGTCTGCGGTAGATGTTAACTCTGTAGTACATTTATATGTCTATCTCAGTGTCTTCTGTGCTGACATGAACCCATTTTGCTTCCACCACCAACCACCTCCCTCCCTGTCCCTTGTGTTCGCTGCGCCTTCAGGGTTGAACTTTTGGACCTGGTCACCAATGTCCTGCCAGTTTTGCTCATAGTAGCCTTGTGCTATATATTATCCAACCATGAGCAGTGCTTGCACGCTTAACCCAGTCATAAATAAACATGCAAATCCCCATGGACTACAACCATACGTTACAATGTTGTCGCTGTCCGACTAGCCACCGGTATAATATGAGGCAATCGCTTGCAAATCTCATGTCATTATCCAGTGAAATCTTTTGAAGCCAGCTAAAGCTTCCAGCTTAAAAAAGTAAGTGAAATGTCAGGCTCCAAGCATGTCTTGCTATAAATGCTGTGTCACTTGTTGACCTTGGGGTCAGCATGTCTCCGTTAGAGATGGCCATTCCGCTCTCAGCAGACAAAACAACTTTTGTGGATTAAAGATTTGCGGAGGTTACAGAGAAGATAAATCTGTATGAAAAGAAGACAGCACAGGAAAAGCATACTACACCACTTGGTTAGCTTGGTTAGTCGACTTTATTGCTCTATTGTGGACATTCATTCTGTTTATATAAACATTTGAGGGCATTGAAGTAATTTATCTATTCACTGCTATTTGCTTTAATTGAAAAGGATTTATTATTTTGGTTTCGCCCTACTAAGATAAATAGAGGACAAGGCAAGGCAGGTTTATTTGTACAGCACATGTTATACACAGAGGCAGTTTGATGTGCTTTACAAAAATAAAAGCAAAGAACAGTAAATAGTAAAATATAAAAGCATAAAAGATTACAAATCTAACAAACGATAAAACAAGTGTAATGATAAAAAGTATGTGCATAAAAGGCTAACAAATGCTTAGAGGCCAGGGCTCTGTGTGAAGTGTGTAAGGGGTTTCCTACTGTCTGACAAACAGCCAGTACTAGACATGTCCCGGACAGTTGGCCTGCTACTGGCTCTCAGGGTTGATTGTTAGTGAAGGGGGTTCCGTTGCCGTGACGCCCTGGAGAGCTGCGTAGCATGGGCTAGCGTTAGCGTCTGTCTCAGCCCCGGCCCAGCTCGTGGGCTCTCTCAGTATCGCAGGAAATCCCAAAAATAGATAAGCAGAAACACCAGGGCCGCTAGGCTAGTTATTACAAGGTGGGAACACCCCTGTGAGACGAGGGGGCTGCTGCTATGGCTGTTACAGAAGCAACTCAAGTGTTTAGTTTCACAAGACCTACATTTGCTTAAACATTTATTTTCAGACCAGATCGACTTTATGTAGTGCTCTTGCCTCTATATATTTAGTGTTTTTGTAACCAATGTTATGTTAATAACATGATAATATAGTTATTCAGAATTTAATCAAGTTAGTTTAGGCTTTCGTTGGCTTGGGTTTTGGATGCCTTGTTGCTGTGGGTCTTCACCCAGTGAAAGGGAATTACATTATCTTCTCAGTTAAGGGAATTTTATTGTGTACTCAGTTAAGGTAATTGTATTGTCATTGCACATTTATTCGTAACATAGGCATACTAAAGTAAATAGATAAATGAAGTGTCACTATTTGTAAGTTAAGTAATTCCCATCAGGCGAATGTTGTGACATAACACAGCAACCTTTCTCATTTTTTGGACAGTGACAGTGCAACTTAACACAGGCTTAACAGAAACAATGGGCAGCATACCCGGCTCAGATACTCAGATAATGCATTTAACTACCAGTGTTTAAAGTGAAAGTATTTTGTTCTCAACTGATTTTTATCTCCACTGAATGGGATTTCAAACTGGTTTTGTATACCCCTATCAACTTTGCTCACCATCAGCCCCAGCTTTGCTTATTTACACATTCTTAATTTGGAAGAGATGCGGGCCTGCTGAAGAAGTCTAGTGGCGAACCACAACTCTGTCATGAGTTGGTCTTGGTCCCAGTCCCCATGGCCTGTGCTAATACAAAATGTCTTGGCCCTTTCAGTTCCCCTCTTGCTGCTTGGCTGCCTCTCTCCCGAGGTCTTGAGCACTTCCTAGAGCTGTGGCCCGGCTTCCTGTCAGAGGGTTTGTGTGCTGGAATGGGTCGCGGCCTCCTCCTTGTTTGTCAGCAGGTCTGGCCACAGGAGCACGTTATCATTTTCCTCCAATCGCTCCGCTCCCACCGACGCCGTCTCCTGGCCCGCCGGGTCAGCTGACCTGGAAGCTCTGGAAAAGAGTGTTAAGGGAAGGCAGCCATACTTGTCCAGGAGTATCAGAGTTCACAGAGAGAATGTGTGTTTGTGTGTGTGTGTGTGTGTATGTGTGTGTGTGGAGGATTTCAAGTGCTTCTGTTGGTCTGGTTTGCTGTCATTTCCTCAGCTCATGAAGGAATTATGAAACTCTTTTCCCTCCCACTCTCTCGCTCTCTCGCTGTTTCTCTCACACTCTCTGTCACTTTCTGTCTTTCTCTTTTTCTCTCTCTACCTCTCTCCCTCTATCTCTGCTGTCTCTGATTGGCAATGGTTGTTCTTCTGGAGGTGCTTCACATATCAGTGCCCACAGCAGTTCTGGGAGCAGTTCACAGGGAAGATGGCCATGCCGCATGCTCGCTTCAGCCCCGTCCACTGTTCCAGCCTCCAGTTTCACCCACTTGTTTTGAGGCTAGAGGCTGGAGGCTCTGGCTCTAAGAAATGGCTCTCATTAAGAAAAGCCAGATGGCTGAGGCGGGGCAGAGCGGAACGGAGAGGCTGGAGAGGGGAAGGATGTTTTGATATCCTGACTGGAGAACTCGCGGTCGTCTTGAGTTGTTTGGACAGGAATATTTGCGGCGTGAGATCTGCGCCATTCGTGAGCTCCTGCTACCTTTCTGCGCCCACTGTGTGTGTGTGTGTGTGTGTGTGTGTGTGTGTGTGTGTGTGTGTGTGTGTGTGTGTGTGTGTGTGTGTGTGTGTGTGTGTGTGTGTGTGTGTCACTTCTCGTACAGTGGTGCTGTACAATTCTCTGGCTCTCTCTCTGACACACACACAAGTTCTTTTTCTCTCTTTCTCTCTGTCTCTCCGTCTCTTACACACATATTCACAAAATCACTTTCTCCCACACACACTCATTCAAATCCAGAATTGCTTTATTAGCATGTCTGGTTAGATAGGCTACAGTGTTGCCAAAGCACGAGGACGCTGTAACATCATAACAGGGCCTCTCCCTGTCTTTATGGCCTGCAGCCTGTTATGTGTGTCAGTGTTTCTCTCACTGATAAGAGCAGAGCCTCTCAAATACATAAAGAAGAGAACTCATCCTAGTTTTGATTCCCCAAATGAATGGCAGGTCCCGAATCAGTGTAGAGCAGATG
>CM050206.1:6927500-6935000 GCA_027475355.1 Coilia nasus | reverse complement strand
TTTGTCTCTTTTTACTATTCGACCTCTCTGTCTCTCTCTCTGTCTCTCTCTCTCTCTCTCTCTCTAGGCCTCTGTAGTTATTTATGCATGGCCACCAGTCTTGTTTGCAGGGAGCTCCCCACTACACTTCCTGAGGCCTGAGTCTGTTTGTCGCTTTCTTATTCTCTCCCTGTGTGTGTGTGTGTGTGTGTGTGTAGCTGGTGCTGGCAGAGAGCTCCCATTCGGATGGCGGGTCTCAATGCACAGAGAGCCACCCCGAGCTTCCGCCCCCCCTGGAACGCACAGGAGGCATCGGAGACTCCAGACCCCCCTCCTTCCAGTGAGTGTACTTCCGCCGCTGCCACTCACACACACACACACACACACACACACACACACACACACACACACACACACACACAGAGACATTCACAAAATCTCTTTCTTTCTCTGCCTAGCTTTCCAGTCAGTACTTCCGTTGCTGCAACCCACACAAACACAGACAAACAAACAGCCCCACACACAGACACACACACACACACACACACACACACACACACAGACACACACACACACACACACACACACACAGACACACACACACACACACACACACAGACAGACACACACACACACACACACACACACACACACACACACACACACACAGACACACACACACACACACACTCACACACTCCAACACATACATATCTTTCTCTCTCTCTCTCTCTCTCTCTCTCTCTCTCTCTCTCTCTCTCTCTCTCTCTCTCTCTCTCTCTCTCTCTATCTCTCAGCTTAACTTTCCAGTAAGTATACTTCCACCACTGCAGCACTCTCTGTCAAGCAAACACACATAAACACACATTCAAAAAGTATGCACACACATCTGCAAAATCTTTCTCTGCCTAGCCTTCCAGTGACTGTACTTCTGTCACTGCTACTCACACACACACAATACACACACACACACACACACATTCACACAAACAGGTGCAAGCATACACACACACAGACACATTTGCATTCACAAAATCACTCCTCCTTCTTAGCTTTCTATTGAATATACTTCTGTCACTGCAGCTAATGCACAAAAATAAACAGGCACACAGCACACACTCTTGCTCTCTCTTTCTCTTCCACGCACACACACACACTAATGTACATTCACACACAGTTCTTTCTGACGCATTAAACACACACTGAAATGCTACCAGCACACTCACAGAAACTGAGCAGAGTTGTCTGCAGTTGGTGGGAAAGCTGCTAGTGGTCATTCTTAAACACTGTGCACATGATTCTTAAACTCTGTGCACAGCATAAGGGATGCAAGTCATAAAAGGATGCTAGGATGTTATTGTATATATAAAAGGATGCTCGTTGTCTACAAAACTTTGCACAATAATAGGATGCTAGTGGTGATTTTAAAACACAAAGAATGCTAGTTGTTGTCTCAAATACTGTACACAAGAAAATTATTGTAGTGGTGTTGCCTAAAACACTGTGCAGAATAAAAGCATGCTGGTGGTGATTTTAAAACACTGCAAATTAAAAGGATGCCAGTGGTGTTGTCTAAAACACTGTGCAGAATAAAAGCATGCTAGTTGTCTACAAGACTGCACAATAAAAAGATTGTAGTGGTGGTTCTAAGACATTGTCACAATAAAAGGATGCTAGTTGTGATTCTAAAACACTGTGCACAATGAAAGGGTTCTAGTGGTAATTTTAAAACAGTGTGCAATAACTGGATGCTGGCAGTGGTTCTCAAACACTGTGCACAGTATAAGGATGCAGGTGTTGAAAGGATGTTGGTGGTGTTGTCTAAAACACTGCACAATAAAAGGATGCTGGTTGTGTTGTCTAAATGAAAACACTCCACAATAAAAGGATGCAGGCAGGGATTCTGAAACACCCCAGCAGAAGGATGCAAGGGGTGGTTCTAAAACACAACAATCACACACATGAACGCCCATATAGTCCCAGAGGGGCCAACGGGCCCCCACTGATCCCCAAATAATGAGGAGGGCCCTTCTGCATACTGCAGCAGCACCTCAGGTGAAAGAGGCGTCTGATTTGTTTGATTTAGGGTGATGAATTCAGCACTGGTGACTCTGGCAGATGTCTGTTTGCCAGCTGGAGGCCATAGTTAATGGCTGTGTCTAATGGCCACAAGGCCATATGCGTGTCTGTCTGTCTGTGTGTATTTATGTGTGTGTATTTATGTATGTGTGTGTGCGCGTCTGTCTGTCTGTGTATGTATGTGCTTGTGTGTGTGTGTGTGTGTGTGTGTGTGTGCGCGTGTCTTTGTGTATGTATGTGTGGAGGGAGGGGTGGAGATTGCATGTGTGCATGAAGCAAAGGCTGTGCAAATGCAAAAGCTGCCCACGGGAGAGAGGGCCTGGCACTGTTATGGGTCTTTAAAGCGAGGCGTTTTCGGTGCCTTATTCCCTTCCCATGCCGCCTTGGCTACCACAGCTAGTTCCAGTGCGAGTGCCAGCTTTCACGCTGACCTTTGCCTACTGCTCAACCAGGCGTGCACTTAGTCTTATAGTGTGCCAGTCCGCTCAGCTATATTGCTCCTGTGTGTGTGTGTGTGTGTGTGTGTGTGAGAGAGAGAGAGAGAGAGAGAGAGAGAGAGAGAGAGAGAGAGAGAGAGAGAGAGAGAAAAGGAGAGGGAGCGAGTGCAGTACATGTGTGTGCGTTTGCTCCCAGGCCAAGTCTAGAAATAGCGCATGATAACGTAAACATCTGCCGGGAGACACTACCGGATGAAAGCATCTCCATTGTGGGCGGTTCAGCCTATAGATGCATTCTCGCTCCATTAGCTCCACAGAAAAAGAAAAATGCCAGCGGGAGACAGTGGCGAGGGCTACGACACAAGTCCGAATCGCAACATTAGTGCAAGTTCGTTTTACTCTTCGTCTGTTTCACTTCTTTTTAAAATTTAAAACTCCGCAGCCACGGCGGGGAACGTGTTCTGCAGTTAAATTTAGCAGGGCTTCTCGGGGTCAGTGCCGTTGCATCAGCGTGACCGCGGGGTCTATATTGAGTGCAAGCAATCTGTCAAAGTCCCCCCAGAATCTCTTCATCCAGTGTTTGACAGAGGCGCTCATCTTTGCCCTCATGTGGCGATTTCTCTCACTGACAGCCTGTCACAAACATTACACAACGAGCCCTTCCTCAGCTCCCACCGCATCTGCTGCCACCTTGTGGCCGTAGGCTGTAAATGCCAAATGCAGGCCTCCATCCTTTTGTCTGTGTCTCTGTCGAGCTCTGTCTGTCTCTTGGTCAAGAATCTCACTCATCTACTCCAGCAGACTATCAGCCATTTTTTTCTTGGAGATTAATATGGTGAATTCCTAGTGGTGTGGCCCACCCGTAGCTAATGAGTCCTATTTCCATCACAAGGAAGAACAGAAGCACCACCAGCATCCGTATGTGACCAAACGCCACAGCGGCAATTGATCTCTTTTGTTTGCCTTGTCTTTATTCCTCTCCTTGTGTGGGAATAAATAAAGGAAGGAACAGAGAGAGAGAGAGACAGAGAGAGAAAGAGAGGGAAAGGGGGATGAGGAATAGGTGTTTGGTGGCCCCTGTGTGGCTAATCCGGGTTTAGCAGACATTAAAAGCAGCCATCTCGCTTTCCCAGAAGCAGGGTGGGCCCAGCTGTGTTAATCTCCTCTGAGATGGTGCTGCCCGCTGCCTCCCTACACGAGCGCATGATAAAGCCCAGCCATGGCGCACACACACACACACACACACACACACTCACACACACACACACACACACACACACACACACATACACACACACACACACACACACACACCCAATAGCACACGCGCGCGCACACACACACACACACACACACACACACACACATATACATACACACGCGCGCGCACACACACACTCACACACGGACACACACACACACACATACACGGACACACACACACACGGACACACACAGACACACACACGGACACACACACACACACACACACACACACACAGACATATGCACACACTTTGGGGGGTGGGGATAGGGAAAGGGAGATGCGAACATAAAAGAGGTACATACACAGCACACAAGCACAGGCAGACATTTGCACAACAGTCACTGTGTAGCTTGGTCATATATACTCTATATAGTCCATGCATAGGATGCACATATCCTGAAACACACACCCTGAGAGGCACACATATATATATACACTTTCTCACATTCCCCACCCCCACCTTCTCCTTCTTCTTCTCACACACGTACACAAGACAAAGGCAGAGACAAAGCCTCCTCGAAAGACCACACGTGGTGCACAGGCCTTTTCAACGTGTGCGCTTCAAAGCAAAGGAAAAGACACCGTCTCATCTTAAGATCTCGGCGGTGCGCTTAAACCTGTGGCAAAAGTAAAAAGTGTGCCAGGCGCCTATAATATGTATGCCCATTGATCTGCCATGCACAGAAGACAGAGAGAGAGGTGGGAGAGAGAGGGAGTGAGAGAAAGAGAGATGGAAAGAGAGAGAGAGAGGGAGGAAGAGAAAGAGAAAGGGAGAGGGGGGAGAGAGAAAGAGAGAGAAAGGGAGAGAGAGAGAGACGGGTAGCTCATTAGCTGGTGAAATGACAGGCTTCATCCACTAGGGAGACACATTGAGCTTTGGTCTCTGGGGACAGGCAAATAGAGATGGCTTGAGTTTGTGTGTGTGTCTGTGTGTGTGTGTGTGTCTGTCTGTTTGTCTGTGTGTGTCTGTGTGCATGTGTATGTGTGTGTTGGAGGTAGAAAGACATTAAGGGGGACAGGCTATCTGGTGCAAATGCACATGTAAATGTTGTTGTCAGGCTTCATTGGCATCAAAGTTGTCAGACTCATTAGAGTGGGAATTGTCTGCACAGAGACGCATGCTGTCTCAGATCTTTCTTTCTCCCTCCCTCTCCCTCTTCCTGCCCCTCCCTCGCCTTTCCCTTTCTGTTCATTGTCTTCCTCTGCTGCCATTGCTGGGAGACTGTGAGCCTGCCATCACCCCATTACCGCCACCTGCTGAGATGGAGGGTACATTACGTTTAGAGCTAATGTTGAAAGTATTTTAAGTGGCTGTAGCTGTCCTGAGTGTGACAAAAGGGTGAGACAAAAAATAGATTGATGCAGGGGGTGACTGTTACCTTCATCATGGATTAAAAGAAAAGAAAAGAAGTTGGTACTTACAGAAGTGGATGACAGGAGAGACAGTATCAGAGAAGCAAAAAAGAAGTATAAATCCAGTGACATTCCTCAGCTCAGCTTCTGAGTGACAACAGAGTTGAAGTCTGTAAGGACTCGGCTGAAATCAACACAAATCTGACTCTTGGAGGTAAAAGCACAGAGCAGACGCTGACATCACTGACTTGTCCAGGCGGCTTGCTTTGGGGTCCTGGGTAATATTGCTGTCAGAAAGGAGGAGTCTGTAAAGCGGCCGGTTGGATGAGTTGTAGCAGAGCTGCTAGTTACAGCCACTACCTGTCAGGAACACAGGTGTGTGAGGAAGAGAGGATAGAGCGCTAAAGAGAGACTGTTGGATTCCTGTCATAGAGGAAACACACACACAGTCTTAGCTGTCTTGTACAGCTATTTGTTCAACTTCTGTTGTTTTTGAATGTTCTGTAAAAATAAACTTCACACACACACACACACACACACACACACACACACACACACACACACACACTGAGAATCATGATTGTCAGTGTAGCTTTATATTCTGTGCATCTTGTTTGTGTGTATCAGCTTTTAGTGTGTATTGTTGTTTATTGTGGTTTACATCCTGTATTGATGCATAGACAGGAAATGCATGAGTACTCACTCCTCATAAACCTCTCGCTTTACTGTCCTGCAAAGGCAAAGTGCAGTAACTATTTAAAGTTGTCACTCTGCCCTGTCAGACATGTTCTAGGTATAATAGCGGACATGCTTTTATGTACTTTCTTAATCGGAAGAAGCAAGAGATTTAGTCACAACACAAAGGAGGTGTTGTAAAGTCAATTTCCAGTCTAAACTAAATTTGACAGATTATGCAGTTACTGCATTTTAGCGTTGTAGGGCAGTTTGCATTATCATTATCAAGTCTGCCATATGAAATCCACACCACACCTGACAGTATACGCCCTTACAGTACCTATGAGTTATGAAGACAACTGTCATATCTGCATTTGTATCTCATTTCACACAGAACATCCATCTCTTCATTCCATTCCCTTCACAAGTGCCATATTACTCTTGTAGATCAGGCATATTTTGCTTGAGGGGAAATGTACATAGTTTAGGTAACACTCTGAAATTAAGAATTTGATTTATATGACACTGTCAGGCCTGGAATGAACTCTTTGTGTATGTAAAACTGTGTGTTTGTGTGTGTGTGTGTGTGTGTGTGTGTGTGTGTGTGTGTGTGTGTGTGTGTGTGTGTGTGTGTGTGTGTGTGTGTGTGTGTGTGTGTGTGTGTTTGTCTTAGAAGAGCTAGATTCTCACCAGCTTCAAGTTTCTCTTATGCTCAAGGCTAACGCATTCCACCGATAGAATAACCAACCCTGGAGCAGTTTTGTTCCAATACACACTTTACACACATACACACACACACACACACACACACACACACACACACACACACACACACACACACACACACACACACACACACACACACACACACACACACACAAAGACCACAAGCTCTATCACTTTTCTTATCTTTAGCATCCTCTCTCTGCAACACCCTGACCACACACACACACACACAAAACACACAGACACACACAGAAACACACATATTCACACATTCAAGATGGTACATAAATCCTAATAACACAAAAGGATAAAAAAGTAATGTTGTTAAAGTGATAACAATCACAAAAATATTATGCCCTGTAGCCATGGTGATTGTGCGAGTGTGAGAAATCATGGTCATATTTTCATCTCCAGCCTCATGTTAATGTTGAAATATTTCAGCTCTTTCAGTCCATACAACAGCTGCATCGCAATTGCGCCATAATAGCGATAATGGCTTGTGAACTGAACTGTTTGTGTGTGTGTGTGTGTGTGTGTGTGTTGCAGTGCCAACGCGGTGAGCAGTCGGGACGCCCTGGATGCGGATACGGGCACCGAGTCTCTCCTCAGCCAGCGCCGGGACAGGGAGCGAGACCGCGCCCGCCGGAGAGCCCACAACGCTGAGAGTGAGTAGTGTGTGTGTGTGTGGGTGTGTGTGGGTGTGTGTGTGTGTGTGTCCTGCAGCTAGCCAATAAAGCGCATACAGTGTCAAAAGTCATGTGTTTATGCGTGTGTTCTTGGCTCGCAATGCCAAGCCTAAGTAGTATGTGTCTGTGTGTGTGTGTGGGTGTGGGTGTGTGTGTGTGGCTGTCCTCCTGCTATCCACTAATGCAGAGAGTAGCCAAGGTTATGGGTTCATAGCCCACAATGCCGAGATAAGATAGTGTGTAAATGTATCCTGTGTCTAGCCACTAATGCAGAAAGTGGCCAAGGTTGTGTGTTCAT
>CM050206.1:6800000-6922500 GCA_027475355.1 Coilia nasus | reverse complement strand
TTAGAGCTGCTGGGATGAGTGCCATAATGCTATTGTTGGTGTGTCAACAACATTAATATTTATAAAGTGCCAGAGGGTGAATTCCATAAATTTAACATGTGTTAGCGGTGTTGTAGTAAACCAGCTGTCGAGACATTTGTTCTTATTAAATTTGCTGCAGTTCTTTGAGCTATTAAGCATTCAAATTCAAGTTTACAGAATTATCATTGCTTTAGATGTTTTTTTTCTCTCTATATGCACTTTCTTTTTGCTAGTGTTTTTGCCCAGGGATATTTTTGTGTAATTAATTTAAAAGATGAAACGAGCCATACCCATTTTACTGTTTAACAGGCTCACAGGCAGTCTAGTCTCGCAGTGTTTGTTTTATGAAGTGGAGAAAGAAAAATAAGACCTTGCCTCTTCTGTAGTTTCTGTGATTCGTTTCTGGCGTTACTGTATGCTGAACATGCTGCCATTTGGTTATGGCTGAGCCCAGATGGTAGGAGAGCCGTCTCCAGCCAGCCAGTGCCCAAAAATAAATCTCTCCAAACTTTTCCCCCAAGCTCAGTGGCTGACTGTGGCTTGTTCTGCTGTGTCTCCTCTCTCTATCAGCGCCTCTGCTGCAGATCAGATCCCTGGAGCCAGACACCTGCCAAGCGCCCCCACATCGAAGCACCAGCACATTGAACCCCAGGGAAAGGGGGCAGCGCACACACACACACACGCGCGCACACACACAAACACACGTACACGGTCTTTGAGCATGAAAGAACTCCAAAGACGCGTTAAGTCATTCAGCAAAGACCTTCACAGTTTTTAACAGCATAGCTAGTGTCTGTGCTTGTGTGTGTGTGTGTGTGTGCGTGCGTGCAAAGATCTTTCGGACTTTTTTCCATTCCTTGACTGTGCCTGGACTTAACAGCTGAGCGATAACATTGTGCTGCTAGGCCACACACGGCGCAGGCAGAAATCCCTGCTTTGTGCGCGCCGGCGTGTTTGTACTGGAGAGCGTAGAGAGGAGATTTCAATGAATGAGCAATCTGAATGGCACTCTGCTGTTGATAGTGCATGTGTGGGCAGACACACGTTCATATACACATACCCACACACACACATACACAAACGCACACACTCACACACACACACACACACACATTTTGTTTTTCTGAGAATAATTGATAGTCGGTAAGAATGGGCACTCCCACTGTGCTGGAATGCCTTGGTCGCTCTCGGAGGTGTCAGCCTAGGCATCGCCTTCATCACCTGAGCCGACCCCTTCGACCAATCCGCTGCCACCCAGAGCCTCACTCTCAGCCAAGGCCCTGGCAGCGTACGTAAGATGTGTGTGTGTGTGTGTGTGTGTGCGTGCGTGTGTGTCTGTGTGTGACCCTCTCTCCTATGTGGCTCCAGAAGTGTGTCAGTTTATTGCTGAATCTATCCATTTGGAATATCTCTTATTTTCCTCCTTGTGACACATCTCGCTGCATTGTTAAACGGCCATCTAATCACTTCTAAATGTTCATTGTCATTCTCTGCTCTTGCTCCCAGAGAGCTCAGGGAGTTCATTGGTCTTTCTTTATAAGACCTTATGAGTGATGCTACGATAAGGCAAAAAGTTAGCTTAATAAACGAACTGGAGGTTTGCACCCAAGTTGGTTTGTGGATAAAACTGAACAAAATCCTAAAAGTTTTTAGTCAGTGTTTATATTTCTTGTGAGTTTCCAGTAATATTAGCTGATTTGTAGCAATGGAAAATACATGTTTAGGCTGGTAGTTACTAGGCTAAAGTTAGCTGAAACCAGACCAGCCATTGCCTATTGTTTTTAATGGGGCGTCTTACTGTTATACTCAAAGGCTCTGTGCTCATGCTTACTCATACTGGAACACTCACAGTCCAGCAGAGGCACACAGCCCAGGCTAACGCTGCCCTACAAAGCCAAGAGGCAGTGACTGCATCATTTGTCATTTGTGAGTTTAGACTGGAAATAGACTTTATAACACCTCCGTTGTCTTGTGACTAAATCTCTTGCTTCTTCCTATTAAGAAAGTACATAAAACATCACCACTATTATAGCTACAACATGTTTGACAGGGCAGTGTAACAACTTTAAAGGCATTTTACACAAGTCTCTTAGCAACGTGTCTTATTAGGTGTCTAGGTATTAGGTATCTTGCAAGGTATCAGGGTGTCTTAAAGGCGTTAACAAACTAAAGCAACCATTAAATTAAGTTAAATTGTATAGGAAAGAATGTTCTATTGTCTGTTTCTATTGTCTATCATATCTGCTTTTTGCCTTTTGTCTGTTTTATCTGAAATAAAAAGTGTGGCCTTTAATTCTAAAAGTAGATTGTTGACTCCGGTACTCAACAGCTAAACACATACAGTATACACACCTACGCCAGCTGCTTTCCCTGACGTTGCTTTTTCCGTCCTCTTCTCAGTCTCGCGGGTGAACGGCCATGCGAAGATGGATCGTGGCGCCCGCGACTCGGCCATGGGCTTCGACAGCGCCTCCATGATGAGCAGCGAGCTGGAGTCCAGCTCCTTTGTGGACAGCGAGGAGGAAGAGGACACCAGCAGGTAGCACGCTGCCGTGTTGTCATAACACATATATTACACTAGGGGGCGCTCTAGAGTCAGACAGGCCAGCATTTACCTGATTTGCAGTTGTAGAAACAGAACGAGGCTTAGCTGCTGTATTATTACATTACATTACACTTAGCTGACGCTCTTATCCAGAGCGACTTACAGATATTTGCAGGGTTTCAGTTACAGCCCCTGGAGCAGTATGGGGTTAGATGCCTTGCTCAAGGGCATTTCAACCATGGGTAGGGCGGGATTCAAACCGGCAACCTGCCGACTGCAAGACCAACTCCCTAACCACTAGGCCACAGCTGCTGTGTTGTAATACCTCACCTACCAGGCTAGGGGGAGCCAAAGAGTCAAGCAGAGCCAGAGTTCACTTGCTTTGTTGCTCCCACAGAGCAAGGCCTCGGTCCCAGTGCTGTATAGGTCAGAGATCAACGTGATGTCATTTTTTCAGTACAATCAACTTATATTTTCCTGGAACATTGTGGTGTGTGTTTTTACAGGTCTTGCTTAACTCCTGAAAGAAACACATTGTGTTAAGTACCACTTAGTCTGCATCATCCAGTGACTCAGCCCAAGGGTAGTCTTTTTACTGTCATTGGTGTCACTGGACTAACGTCTTAACCTTTACTCAATATAAACGTTGGTCAATGAGTAATATCCTGATACTACAAAGCCACAATTACGTCCTTCATTTGCCGATGGTCACGTTTAAGTCACAACACAGAGAAGTGAAAGCACTCACAGTCCACATCAACAGAAACCATGACAATTTCTGTGTGTGACTGGGTAATGTATCAGTATTAAATCTTTCTTTCTTTCTTTCTTTCTTTCTTTCTTTCTTTCTTTCTTTCTTTCTTTTAGACTAAGCAGCTCTACAGAACAGAGTTCCTCCTCTCAACTCATGCGCAGACACAAGCGGCGAAGACGCCGGCAGAAAGTGGCCAAAATGGACCGGGTGGGTAGGCTATTGGCCAATTGGGTAAACTATGGGCCCGGGTGGGTAGACTATTGGCCGGGTGGGTAGACTGTGGGCCGGGTGGGTAGACTGTGGGCCGGGTGGGTAGACTATGGGCCGGGTGGGTGGACTGTGGGCCGGGTGGGTAGACTATGGGCCGGGTGGGTAGACTAGACAGGATCTACATGTTTGACGTTGAATGACTACTTCCATCCAGAAGCCTCTTTCATTGTTAATAATAATAAAAAGTGATGCTGATTGTGATGGTGCTTTGCTTTTACTTT
Organism: Coilia nasus; assembly: GCA_027475355.1. Taxonomy (NCBI): domain Eukaryota; kingdom Metazoa; phylum Chordata; class Actinopteri; order Clupeiformes; family Engraulidae; genus Coilia; species Coilia nasus. Next base: position 6,918,689 of record CM050206.1, on the reverse strand, counting down.
TCAGTCATCTTCATTCAGTAGCATTACCGACTCCACTATGAGCCTCAATATTATCACCGTCACTCTCAATATGGGTAAGGAGACTGTTTGATTTCTATATGTTTTTTCTCTTCACTTCTCTTTCCTTCTCTCTCTCTCTATCTCTCTATCTTTTTCTCTTCTGCTCCCTTTCTGTCTTTCTTTATTTCTCTCTCCCTCTCTTTTTATCTATCTCTCTCCTTCTCGTCATCTCCCTCTTAGAATTCCCTCATAGATTTCTGTGTACCTCTGTATATAGTCTCACCACAGAGTGATGTAGTGGAAATTCCACTCGTTATTATCTATCTATCTGGTGAAGCTGAATGTGAATGTCCTGCACACTCTGGCTCTTCCTGCTCTTCCTGTTTAGAGAAGTACAACTTCCTGGGCATCAGCATAGTGGGCCAGAGCAACGACCGGGGAGACGGAGGCATCTACATCGGTTCCATCATGAAGGGCGGCGCAGTCGCGGCAGACGGCCGAATTGAACCCGGCGACATGCTTTTACAGGTCCTCCACTCCCCCTGCACACATATCAGTAGCCCACACACACACCCACACACACATACTCACACACACACACACACACACACGCCATGTCATTCCTGTAAATGGCCTAGCTAGCATGCCAGCATCCTGTAACAGTACCTCGGGACGCTCAGAATAACGCCATTGTGCAGCATTCCAGATTGGAAAGTCCGAGGTTGAAAACATTTTGGTCGCTGCCACTCAGGTAAAATATATGGCCCTTCTTGGCTATCATTAGGCTATCTTAAATCACTTAAATTCCCAGTGGGGAATATTGCATGGTTTTCATTTGGGAAATACATGGTGATACCTGTTTGACCCGACTTGTTTACAGCTACAGTCAGCTGATGAACTGGCTGTACTAGTAAACATATCGTGAGTCTTGTCAGTCAGGTTCTCCCCCTCCCTGTGTGTATTTTTTTTCTCTCTCTGCTTCTCCCTTTCCTTCCGTTCACAGGCGTCTGTGATGTGTTTATCTTCTCATGTGCGCTATCACCACTACACACAGTCACAGTGTTGATGAAGCCCAGTTGCATATTTGTAGCACGCTATGATGCAGGCTAGTAGGAACCATAGTGGGTACTATAGTGCTAATATTTAGAGAGTGTCAATAAAGTATGCAAGCCTTGAGAAGATATACAAGCATTAAGAAGACCCATTAGTCTGACAGTGATGTTGCACTCACCGAAGTGGTTTGCCACATGATCAGCTCTGTCAGTGCACTTTCTCTATTAGAAAAAATATATATTTGTGTATATCAAAACCTCCATAAAATTGTGATTATGCGAATGAAAAAATAAGCATATGAATGAAAAAAACCCAGACATATGAACTGAAGCAACCTCAATCCGTTGTACCTGTGTGACTGACATAAACTTAACCTTTCTCAGGTTAATGATGTCAACTTTGAGAACATGAGCAACGACGATGCTGTGAGGATTCTGAGAGAGATCGTCTCCAAACCAGGGTAAGGTTTGGTTAAGAGCAGTTCCTCCATATATGTCGAGAATGGGTTAATATCAACAGCATTGCAAAACCAAGACAGTTTCAAAGGCTTTGTGGCAGAGGCAGAAATGCTAAAGTAGTCTAACCAAGTGAAGACAAGTGTATCTACAAAGCACATGTCATACATACAGGTAGTTGAATGAACTTCAAATAGATAAATCCAAGGAGAGCAGAGTAGACCCTGTAGTGTGTTAGCTTTAAATTCCCAAGGGTGCTTAGGGGCTTTATGAGAGGACAACCTGACATGTTGTGACTGTCATGTTGTGTGTTCTATGTGCAGTCCCATCAGTCTGACGGTGGCTAAGTGCTGGGACCCGTCTCCACGCAGCTACTTCACCATCCCCAGAGGTATGAGCCCGCTCTCTTCCGCTTTACAAAAACTCTCTCTGATGGGGGTGCAGTGGCACAGTGGTTAGAGCATTTACCCATGGGGACCCAAGTTCGAATCCCGCCTGTGGTCATTTCCCAGCCTTACCCTGTATCTCTCTCCCACTTACTTCCTGTCCCAATAAAGGCAAAAAAGAAACACTGTCTGCATCACAGAGCCCTTATTCACTGTTGTACTGATGTGGTGCTGTTGGGTCTTTGCAGCGGAACCAGTCAGGCCCATTGACCCGGCGGCTTGGATCTCCCACACCACAGCACTGACAGGGGCATATCCTCACTACGGTAAGGCTCTCACACTACACATCACGGCCTTACTGTGCACTGCAGAGTTAGATAAGATCTACATATACATAATACATATCAACAAAAGGTCTCCAAATCACACTGCCCAGTAACAGCTGTGTACCAGGTTGCCAGATATCAATATTCAGAAAAAGAGATAAAAAGGCTAAGGCTAACTAATGTGGTAATGTCAGTGTGGTAATATGGTGTGGTCCTTTAATATAAAATGGAGTTCCTCTTTTTCTTTTCTTTCCTTTTTTGCTTTTTATATTGGTAATCAGTTTTAAAGAAGCCAAAAAAGCCCTGTAGGTCTTTTTATGAGGTCTGTTGTGCAGCTAATAAGGAAGCTATATGGAAGCCCAGCATAAGAGGAAGTGTCTGAGTCAACAGCAGTTCAACAATGACCACCACACATGCTCTAAATCAAATTAGCAAGATAAATTCCTGGTACTTTCTGCTGGCTCCATGATTAACAAAAGGGTTCATTGTGTTGAATAACTGATTGATTTTTGTCCTGGACTTTTCTTGCTTATGTGGTTTTGTCCAATATTATCTCACACTTCTAGTCTTACAACCTTGAAGGAGCAGCATTGCCCATGCAGCACATACTAATCATGTGGCCTGGCCAGGAGCCATAATCCTAGTGCTAATGTTGACAGGGTGACAAGAAAGGATGCAAGCCTTAATATCTTCAGAGGACACGCAGTATATTGCATTCAAAATATATATTTAACTGTTTTGTGGTGTAAGGGCAATCTTGTACCCTTCCAAAACTGAATGTAATGTAATGTGATAAGCTTTGCTGGTGGACTGGGGCCCTGTACACACATAGCCGGGTATTTTTAAAAACGGAGGAGAAAAAAATACCTGTTTTTAAAAATGTGTGCACTATCTGTAGAGAGGGTCTGAGTATATCCTTGCGTGTAGTCAGTTCCTCCTTTGAGCGAGCATCTGAATTTAAGAAACCAAAATGAAAGAAATGAAGCATTGAAAAGCACATGAGTGTATGGGCGTTGGGTCAGTGTGTGACCAAGCTTCACTGTCCCCATCCACTAGAGCTGGACGACCTGCCACTGTCGGTGAGTAAGACGGACATGGCCACCATTGTGAAGGTCATGCAGCTGCCCGGCTCGGGGCTGGAGATCCGGGACCGCATGTGGCTCAAGATCACCATCGCCAATGCCGTCATAGGTGAGTGGGAGAAGGCACAGCCATCAGCCATTTTGTTGTTTTTTAAAGCCAATGTTCAATCAATCAACTTTGTTAGTGGGTGCTATTTAGAAGAAAACATATTTTATGTTTCAGTATGTTCTCTGACAGCAGACACAAAGACAACAATCAGGGCCTTGGTTTTAAACAAACTCAGCACATGTGGATGTGTCTAAAATGTATAGCTTGTATCAGCTTAACTGAACCACCCATATTCTAGCATTAGGTTCGATTCCCATGCTATACGAGCATGATGTTAGTGTAAAAGTGTCTCTTGCATGTGTGTGGTCTGTTAAGTGGTGTGTGTTGCTGCGCACTCACACATAGTGTGCATGTGGTTAATAACTGAGATGAATAACTGTGGCTCATCCCTGGCTCAGGGGCGGATGTGGTGGACTGGCTGTACACGCGGGTGGACGGCTTCAAGGACCGGCGAGATGCACGCAAGTACGCCAGCAGCCTCCTGAAGCACGGCTACCTCAGACACACCGTCAACAAGATCACCTTCTCCGAGCAGTGCTACTACACCTTTGGAGACCTGTGCCAAAGTACGTACACACACTCGCACACATACACACACACACAACTCTACTTCCGATACCCAGTCAACAAGATCACCTTCTCCGAGCAGTGCTACTACACCTTTGGAGACCTGTGCCAAAGTACGTACACACACACACACACACACACACACACACACACACACATACACAACTCTACTTCCGACACCCAGTCAACAAGATCACCTTCTCTGAGCAGTGCTATAACAACGTTAGAGACTTGTGCCAAACTAAGCACACCTGCCCTCATTTTACACCCCCATCAAATCATCCACAACTTGCTTGTTGGTAACTTTGATCTCTCTCTCTCTCTCTCTCTCTCTCTCTCTCTCTCTCTCTCTCTCTCTCTCTCTCTCTCTCATATCTCTGTGTAGACATGGCGTCTTTGAACCTGAACGAAGGCTCCAGTGGCGGGGGTTCGGAACAGGACACCCTGGCACCCTTGCCCCCTCCCGCCACCAACCCGTGGCCCCTGGGGGGGCAGCCGTACCCGTACCCCCCTTTCCCCCCCAGCGCCCCGCTCACCTTCCCTCCTGGTTACTCTGACCCGTGCCACAGCTTCCACAGTGGCAGCGCAGGCAGCCAGCAAAGCGAAGGTGAGTGGTGAAGGGGTCTCTCTCTCTCTCTCTCTCTCTCTCTCTCTCTCTCTCTCTCTCTCTCTCTCTCTCTCTCTCTCTCTTTCCTTTGCTCTGTCTATTCATCTCTACCTCTTTATGTGTCAGTGTGTGTCAGGCAGTATTTGTAAGTTGTGTGTGTTTTTGTGTGAATACTGTAATGGTAAGTGTGTACTTGTTATATAATCGTTACAGATATTCATCACTGTACTTCTCTTTTTTGATGTGCCATAGCCTTATCTTGGTTGCCTTGTAAATGGAAATCCACACTAGTGTTAAGATAAAAGAAAAGTGATGTGTGAAGCCAAATAGTTTTTTCCTGTTTCCGTGGGAAGGGTGTGTTGTGTGTGATGTGTTATGTTGCCATGACAGTTGACTGCATCAAATCAGATAAGCAGATAAAGATCCAATTGACTGCTTTTTTTCTTTCATTTCTTTCTGTACATGCAGGAAGAACAGATCTTAAAACTGAATAATATTTGGTATCATTTCACAAGCAGCAGGTTGGTGCAGATGGTTCAGGGTTTTGCAGTATTTGTTGGGGCCTTCAGACCAGCTCCTCTCGCCTGTACTGCACTTGACTGTGCACATGGGAGTGTTTGGATGGCACATGTGTTTGCACAGATGGCCCTGGCCTCTTTCACCCTCTCTTATTTTTATTTTTCTATTTTGTTTGTTTGTATTTTTGCATCCGTTTCCTTTCAGAACTCCCTCTTTGTCGCTGTATTCGGTTGGACATTTCATACATGTGGTATGCCCTGTCTTGGTAGTTCCCGTCGCAGTTCCCCCTTTTTGAGTTGCTGTCATTTTGCATTTTGCAAGCAAACTACTTTTTTTCTTGTTGTTGTTGTTGTTATTTTAAGGCCATTTGTCTTGCCAACATGCATTTGGCAGCACGTGTGGGCGTGTGGCAGTTGTGTTTGAGTGTGAGTGTGTGTGTGTGCATCAGTGTGCGTCAGGCCATCATCGATTTGTGCGACTGAGCAAGTGCAATCGATCAGATCACCAACTCCCTCCTGTTTTAGTGTGCGTGCGTTTTGGCGTGTGTACGGCTTGATCGCCTGTGGATCATTAACTGATCACGGTCCGCTGTGATTGTGCTACTTGAGCTGAGGCTGGGGGCTGGATGGGGCTTTGGTATGGTATGGTATGGTATTGTATGATATGATATGGTATGGTATGGATGGTATGGTATTGTATGGTATGGATGGTGGGGTAGGGTATGATATGGACGGTGGGGTAGGGTATGGTATGGATGGTGGGGTAGGGTATGGTAGGGATGGTGGGGTAGGGTATGGTATGGACAGTGGGGTAGGGTATGATATGGATGGTGGGGTAGGGTATGGTATGGATGGTGGGGTATGGTATGGTATGGACAGTGGGGTATGGTATGATATGGATGGTGGGGTAGGGTATGGTATGGATGGTGGGGTAGGGTATGGTATGGATGGTGGGGTAGGGTATGGTATGGATGGTGGGGTATGGTATGGTATGGATGGTGGGGTACGGTATGGTATGGACAGTTGGGTAGGGTATGATATGGATGGTGGGGTAGGGTATGGTATGGATGGTGGGGTATGGTATGGTATGGATGGTGGGGTAGGGTATGGTATGGATGGTGGGGTATGGTATGGTATGGATGGTGGGGTAGGGTATGGTATGGATGGTGGGGTAGGGTATGGTATGGATGGCGGGGTAGGGTGTGGTATGGATGGCGGGGTATGGTATGGTATGGTTTGGAATGGAGTGGTATGGATGGCGGGGTATGGTATGGAGTGGTATGGTATGGTTTGGTATGGAGTGGTATGGTTTGGTATGGAGTGGGGCAGTATTGAGTGGTATGCTGGCAGTGGTGAGCTGCACAGTGTTGTGTAACTGTTGTTGTTCCTTCTGTTGTTTCTGCTGGGCATCTGTAGACTGAAGGAAGAGGTTATCTCAGGACACGGGGGGATCCGGTAAGCCAGCCAGTATATCCTCATCTCCACTTCCCCATTTGTTTTCTTTCTCTCACCTTCCATCTCCCTCTATCTCTCTCTGTCTCTGTCCCTCTCTCTGCTCCCCCTCTTTCTCCCTGTCTCTCTCTTGCTCTCTCTGTCTTTCTCTCTCTCTGTCTCTGTCCCTCTCTCTGCTCCCCCTCTTTCTCCCTGTCTCTCTTTTGCTCTCTCTCTCTTTCTCTGTCTCGGCTCCCCCTCTCTGTCCCCCTCTCCCTCTCTTTCCCTATCTCTCTCTTGCTCACTGTCTCTGTCTCTCTCTTTCTCTCTCTGTCTCCCTCTGTAGTGGTCTGTATCGGCGTGTAACTCCCCCCTCTCTGATTCTTCCTGATTGCATTACGATCCTCCATCTGTTCTTTGGGCATGTCTGGTGGTGTGGCTCATCCAACCTTGTCTACGCCGAGAGGCTGCTTCACACCCAGAAGCAGTCGACTCAGTTCCCACACACGTGGGAGGCAGGACACGGGGCATCCCAAATGTTGCAATTGACCTTCATTGCTCACGAGCAAGTCTGCTTTGCAGAATAAAGACAAGCATGACAAACGTCATCTTTTACACCAGTTTCAATCTGTTACCCAGATTATGCTCAAGACATTTGATCTACTTGTGGATGATGTCTGTTTCACTTTCTCTCTTTTGTGTTATTTTGTTTTTTGGTAATTCACACCGATACCAGTATTTCATGTCAATGTTTTATTTTGATACCAACCGAGAACCACCGAATTAAGTTCATTATAACTTCCTTTAAATGAGTAACCAGTGTAAGTGCACACAGCTCCTCTGGTTGTGAGGTTGAAAGTGGTGTTTAGTTGAAACTTTAAAGCCAATCTATGTCTCTCCTCTCTCTCTGCCTCTCTCTCATTCTCACTCTCTCTCTTTCTTTGCTTCTTCTCTCTCTCTCTCTCTCTCTCTCTCTCTCTCTCTGTCTCTCTCTCTCTATCTCTCTCTCTCTCTTTTTCTCTCTCTTTCTCTCTGTCTCTCAGGTAGCAGAAGCAGTGGCTCCAACCCCAGCGCTGGGACTGGACGCCGGCCCTCCCCGAGGGACACGGAGGCCAAGACGGCATGTTTGGCTGGGGGCGTCGGGGGTGGAGGGGGTGGGGTCAGCGAGTCAGAGCAGGGCACATGGGGTGGGGGCGTTGGCGGGGGTAGGCGGGGAAACCGTCCTCCAAGCCAGCTGAGTCAGCACAGCAGCCATGCCCACTCCCAGTCCCAGCGGAGCCACGCCCACTCCCAGCCGCAGTCCCAGCGGAGCCACTGCCAGTCGCAGCACAGCTTCCCCTACCCCTACACCCACGCCCCCCCTCCTCCCACCGCCTCCGCCGTGGGCTGCCTGCCCAACCACCACCACCACCATCACCACCACCACCACCAGGCGTCCTGCGCCCACAGCGAGCGGAGCCACGCGTCCTCGTACGGCCCCCCAGGCCTGCCGCCCCCCTACTGCCTGGCCCGCTACGCACCCAAGCCCTCGGCGGCCGCGGCCGCCTGCAACAGCCCCCCCGGGGCCCCCCCGGTGCGAGAGCTGGCCGACGTGCCGCCTGAGCTCACCGCCAGCCGCCAGTCCTTCCAGCACGCCATGGGGAACCCCTGCGAGTTCTTCGTCGACATCATGTAACACGGGGGGAGGACAGTGCCTTTCTCGTATTTACACAAACAAAACAAGACAAAACCTTAACAAGCTGAGCACAAGGTAATGCTTCAGACGCAGTCCCCGCTGCACAACCAGCTTCCGGCCCTGACACAAGAGCACACATACACACAGACACAGACATATACAGGTACACACATAAACACACAAGCACACCCCCTCTCTTTAGCTTAGGCCAGGACTCCGAATGTACCACCCCATTTCATCAGCTTCTGCACTCCACCATTTGGTGTCATTATCCACGAAGAACACGCAGTTGCAGAGCTACAGTATTTGAACCACACAGTAACAAGAGCAACCACAGCACACGGGTGTGCGGAAGACACAGAAAGGTGGTGTTCTGTTTGCCAAAGTGGGTGCAAAGTTGTGCCAACCCAGCCATTGTCCTGGACAAACTACATCTGGTCTCCTCGTCTCAGGGTCTGGACTTCAATCCCTAGACCCAGGAGGATTCAAACAAAGAGAAGGGGGTAGGGGGTCTTGGGAAGGTCAGCTGGGCATGTGTGATTGTGTATTCCAGCAATAGCTTATCCGATCTCAGCCTGGGCTGTGCTTTTTTTTTTTGGTTTCATATGGCAAACCAGAGCAACCTTTTGAAATAGCGGGGCATGACGTTTTTCTGTACATCTCACAGGAGTCTGCAAGCGGTCGCACACACGGACACGCAGGGCTCCAGGGATGGACAAGGCTGCTTAATTGCATGACAGGTGGAGCTCAAGCTCAAAAAGTCAAACTTTTTTTCTTAATTGTAAGTGATTTTAAAATGGAGTCAAAAGTCTCCAGAAATCCATGCACTGGATTAATGTTTTTATTTTTGTTTTGTTTTTTTGTTTGTTTTTGTTTTGTTTTTGTTTTTGTTTGTTTTATTGCTATTTATGTGATGTTATATCTGACTGTGTCATATCTTGTCCCAGTGACAATCAGACAATCAGACCGTGCGGTTTGCTGTTGGTGCCGGTGCCCAGGTTGTGGTAGCCACGGGTCTGCCAGTGCTTTGTGGAATGTATTTTTGTAGAAGATGATATCAGTACTGACGCTCGTTTCATACCTGTGACTTCCCTTCTCAACACGGACTCTCAGAGTCTCTCGTCAAAAAATTTACATCAGTAACATGTCGACAAAAAAAACAAACAAGTATAAGATTATGACAAGTATAAGATGATGCTTAACACGTAACATGAATACAAAAAAAAAATACAGCTTTAATATACTAAACCTAAATGGTTGAATGTTGGAGTTGAGCTTAATACCTAAACGTCTAATGTTCTAAAGGCATAAGGAGAGGAGGGTGTGATCACTCCGTGTTGCTGTAGATTTGGGAATATTTGTTATTGTGGAGTATACGTTGGTGAACCTGACATGTCGTCTTTGAGCACACTTGGTCTGCAGATGTGACGTTCTCTTGTATTTTTGCCTGTATTTGTCACCCAAGGCCCAATGGAAAAGAATTGCAGCATTCTTCTGATTTGAGCACTTTTGAAAACTTTGGCCCTCGAGTATAAAACACTGCGATGGAAGCTTTTTTTGGCTTTGTTTAAAAAAGGAAAACATGACAAATTGTACATAGAATTATATATTATATATATGATGAATAAAATATATGTAATACAACTGAGTCTGAGAATGTGATGTCTGAAATTTTGACAATTGACAATTATGACAAAATTACATTTATAAACGCTTTTTAGAACATTTTCATACTTTCACACAAACACTACAAGGTTTTAGACAAGAATATACCTATTATACCTATTATATAAAATATACAGAAATTACTAAGTGTCAGTTAATGTGGGAGTGACATCAGAGATCTTAACTCTAATGTCACTACCACATTGACTGACAGTAATTTCTATATATAATGTAGAAAAATAAGTATATTCTTGTTTCATGTATAAGTGTTTTGTCTAATTTTTTTAATAAATGAAAGGACAACCAGGCATGCGTGGGCGCCTAGTTTTCTTTTAAAGAACAACGAAGTCTGATCATCCCAACACATGAGAGTGGAGGTCCATCATGGCCCAAACAAGAGATTTATGTGAACCTCAGGGAACCGTTTAGAGAGACTGAGCTCCATCTGTAAAGTAAACCAACACACATCACTGCAAGAGAGAAGGTAATCAAGGTAACAAAGGAAGATGAAGAAATCCAACCAACAAAAGTCCCCACAGGTTTCTTATCACTGTCATTATATTACACCTAACCAAGGTCAGGGGTGTTAGTTAAAGTTAAATAGGAAATAGAAATATATCTGTCTGCTGGAAGCTCATATAAGTAAATAATTTACACTCACTGGCTGATGTTCATGCGCATGAGTCATCAGGAGAAATATAAAGCGGTATGTCGCCCAAATGAACTGCGGGTTTGATTACTCAGTTTGGGCCTTTTGATTTCTTGGGCTTTATGTCTTTATAACACCAGCATGTCGAGCCCTCCCTTTTTGACAATGCTGCCGTCCTTTTGGTTGCCCCTCATTGCCAAGCCGTCATCCATTTTTTTCCTCCAAAATGCGTTGCCTGTATCCATATTGCATCTTGCCCTGGTGAAGTACAACGTTCACCCACACTACTCAAGCAAGTCATTAGGCTGCTGTTGATGTCTTTGTGCTCTTTTTCATTCAATTTCTCATACAAAATGCATGATAGTTACATCAGTCATTAGTGTAGGTCTGCGTGAAGGGGCCCTGCACTCCAGCCCCCTGGGCGTGAGCCTGCTTGTCCAGTTTGCTAGTTTGGCCCTGGCAACACCTACATTTTATCAGTTGCTATCACTTGTTTGTTTTGTCCCCAAGTTACTCTAGTTGCTAGGGGTGGCATCCCTCCAGCAGAGACAGAGAGGTGCTAGGGGGACAGGCCCTTTAATTGCCAAAGCCACAGGATTAGATGGCACTGGATGGGATGGAGAGCAGAGGGTGAGGAGGTGGAACCACACTAGTAGGCGTGCATGTCCATATTCTGCGGCATTGGGTTGATGCATAGAAGAGGGAAGGAGCTGTAAGATGTCTGTGCTTTAACATAGCTCCAGCCAGCAGCATCAGTTCCAGCTTTTGCAGTGAGAAGTACAGGCTCACCTGCTGTGCCACTGGACTGGACTGGACGCCTTGCTGGCATATTCTGAGCTATAAGATCTACAAGGCCATCTGTATCCTACACAGGCTGAATGTGAGCTAACAGATGGGGTTAATAGACCAGCTATGGTTTCAGCAGGACACACTCATGGACAGTCAGAGCTCACAGTGACTTGCACAAGACCGACAGGGATAATGTTAAACATTGTTACACACATGCTGACTGACGAAGCGACGGGTGCCTCTGTGTACAGGAATATAGGTGACTGCCCTATTGGGCAAATTGGCTTTGATATGAGCCATGAGAGCCCAAAGGAGATGCCTATGAGACTGAAGAAGAAGATGCGTGGGGAAAATGGATTCAGCCCAAAGGTAACACCTTTCAAGAAATTGGAAATGTATCACATCACAATGATTTCTAAAGGGGTGTTGTCCCCTTACCTGCAGGTCTGGATATGAGAGCATGATCCCAAGTCAGTATTGGGGGTGGAAGCGTTCACTGACTGATGTGGATTAACCTTCAGTAAAGGAGAAATAGCCAACAAGGTCACCAGGTTCTGCTGGTAGGATGCCAGCTTGTCATCTCATGTGACATAAGAATGAAGAGCTTTGAGATGCATAACTGTGGAATCAGACACTACTGCTGAGGCGGAGCTAGCCTTTAGAATTTCTCTTCCTGTTGGAGATGAAAGGTACGGTCAGGGGGCTCCTTTTATGGAAATGTTATCACCTGAGTGATAAACATATTTTTTTAGGTAATTTACACAGAAGGTTTAAAAGTCCTAAGGGGTTTACAAACTTTTAAGCACCAATGTATTATTTTACAGTGGCAAGAACTGTGGTATTACAGTGCTAATAGCAAAAGTGATAAAATTGCAGGGTTAAACATTTGGGAGTTGATTTTAACTGAGAGTGGTGCTGCAGGACAGCACAGAGGCTAGTGAGGTGTGATGAAACATCTAGAGGTAAGCAAACACTTATGTCATCTGAGGCATCTGGGAAAGTTCTCAGTCCTTTTTATGTTGCGGTGTCAGCCTACCTCAGCCTTTACACGTAAAGTCCCCTCAGTGGCTGACTCACGCTGTCTGCCCTGGAGTAAACAGCATGACAATGATGAAGAATACAAAGGGCTGACGTCCCAGAGGTTTGTCCATTCAGAATTTGTATGTACTGAAACATTTGTAATCGATACTCTTAACAACAGGGGGCACTGTGTATTATACTTTTTAAATAGAGCCATTTTGTGGGCGATTATCGTTGTGTTTTGCTTTATTTTTCCTGAACACTTGCATGAAGAAAGGTGCATTACACTTTCACTGGGCCCTCCCTTTGAGATTAATCCTCTAACTCAAAATGTATTGAAATACTTTGTGTTATCAAAATGAAATTAATTCACTGAAAGTAATTGCAAGACATTTGTCAGCGAAGTTTAAGAAAAAAGAAAGAAAGTAACCTTCATGTACATTCTAAAACACTCTTCCCAGCAATGAGAATGTGTATTTCCCCAGAGTAGTGACAGCTAAAGAGGGCAACCTATAATGACCTCACAGCCTACACTTAGCAGCAGTGAGATGCTTAGTGGTTTGAAGTGGGTGCCTTTTGCATACCTGCCTACAAGTATGATGCTACTCAATGGATCAATGTTAATTGCTTTTCACATTTGGATGGATGAGTTTGGGCCAAACACCTTTTTGTTTTTACTCTGAAGGCACCAGAGCCTGTGCTTTCTGTGAAAGGCAGATAAGACTGAAAAACAACCACCAACACCTCAACTAGGGAGCTGTGACACAGAGCCACAAGACTTTTTCAGTTTAATAGATGGGTTCTTTTAATGTGTGTTTGTGTTAAAATCTAGCTATGTCTTAAAAGTTGAATTTATTTTAAAATGAACATTTGATGTTCGTGCCCACTCAGAGCTGTTACGTCAGCCTGAGAGAGTGTCGTGGGTGCTGCGGGGCTGAGGTGAGAGCGCTGAAAGACGTCAGTGTCGTACAGCGAGTCAAAAACTTTACCGTGGGCGGGCTTACAGGCAGAGGGAGGGTGTCGCTGGGGTCTGCCAGAATAGGCCTACGCCGAGAGTACAAGCAGCAAGTAAGACACTGAGCAGTCCTGCATCAATGGCACAGATTCAGATTAGATCTTTATAGGTGAATTAAAACCAAAATCTTGGCTTCAGTGCAGTACAATACTGCTGTTGGACATTGCACACAGAACCACAATTTTCTACCTAAATATCAGTCAACTTTGGCCCCTGAACACAGGCCTGTACAATGTTAAGTATCACTTTAGAATTAATGTTTGGACGTCTGTGGCTGAATCTTTCTTTCTCAACAACTGTATATCCAGTTAATGGTATTTCACAATCTCTTGGTGAACACAAATTCATAAAATAGACCTATCTTGTTTTGTATGTATATACTATATGCACAATACAGTATATTACCAGCTGAGAAGGACTTCAACCACATACCAAAGCCAATAGCACATTCAGTTGATTAAGATGAATTGAAATAACACATAAACTACAAAGCCTAATTAAGGTTCATTTATGATATGCTACAGGTAATTGTAATAGAGGTATTACAACGTGAGAATTAGCAAGCACAGCTGTACCTACCCAGAGGGGATTAGTCCAGGAATTTGGAAGCAACAAACACTGGAAATCATATTACTGGGTGCTGTCCTTGTGCACTTCGTCACTATAAATACAAGGTCGTATAAGTGACATAAGGGGGGCACATATTGTTTTCTGTGTCTCCTCTTTTTAAATCCAAGTTTTTGTGTGTTTTTTTCTTTTGCATTTTAAAATGGATAAACTTTCCCTTCTTAATTCTGTAAGCACTTTGAGATTAGATAAATGTAAAGTGCAATACAAATATAACGTCTTATTATTATTTATTATTACGCATGTTCGCGGGTGTCTATTATCTTCCCCACCAACCCTGATAGGCTAGTGACAATGGGTCCAAAAAGGCCTTAGTTTTCGAGATACCCCTACCGGAGGTAGAACCAAACCCAACAATGTTTTTCCTTATCTTTAAGGTCTCCCATACATGAAATGAATTCTTGGCCAAAATGATTTTAATGCTAAGGCTAAAAAAATTACACAAAACAAAAAAACTCCAAAAATGTCACCAGTCCGTATGGGAGTAAAGACATAAAAACACATGCAGGAAATTAACAGAAGCTCTGAGAGCTTAGAAATGTGTCATGTTTGACCCCAGGGAGGAACCACGTGTGACTCCAGGAAAACAGCACACTTCCCTCTACGTAATTCTGGATAATATGAACCCCAGAGGAGCAATGGTCCCAAAACATAAACATCGAGGAACATATCCCGTCTAATTGTTTGGTGCCTTCATGTGCCCCAGAAACTTCCCGCAATTACCCACAACACCTAGAAGGATGCAAATATGTAATCCTCAACCGTTACTTTCCTCTGTAGTGAACCACAAACGCATCAAATTCAGTTGCGAATTTTAAAGGATTTAAAACGCAAAAAGCAATATAAACGTATTCCAATGTAGCCTATTGACATCCTCTACTTCCGAAACGCCGTCTGGGTCTTTCGGTACAGACGTATACTTTTACTTAAAAACTGTGATTATGTTTTGTAAAGCTGTGGATGATTGGTGACGCTCGCAGACTGGGCAATATCTATCAGTGTTTCTTAAACCAGCGCTCTTGACTGCACCAGCGACAATTGCAAAGCGAACCGCACTGCCAAAACACTTTAGGTTATCACAATTAATAATGGACCGACACATGGACACATTTCCTGGAAATAAAACTGAAACTATCAGGGAAGTACCTTTGTTTTACTCCCTGTGGAGGAATCCCCAGGTTGTAGATCAGCAATAGCCCCGCCCCTATAGGTTTAAAAACCAAGCGCACACTCATGCTACCCAAGTCCATGATCTGCTTGCGGCGCACGAAACTCGTAGTCTGCATGTTTATAGTAAGCTCGTAATCTTTGTTATCATTTTCTGACAAGCACACATGCATTTTGGGTAGCCCAGATGTTATGACCTCACATGGAACCTTACACGATGGAAAGTTCTAGTTTCTTAGCACTGGTGGAGTTAAATTAGGATGTCTGACTCCCAGACATAGATGCTCCAGACTTTTAAGCATGTGCTAAACATCACATTTGAATCTGTTATGGCATGTGTACCATAAAGGCCGCTTGGGATACATAATATTTGCTAATTAATTTTGTTCCTAAAATTCGTTTGACCATCCTGGATAATTCCAAGAGCGCGACGATGTTTTTCCTTCTGTTCTAGGTTAACGGAGCGCTTCTTTTAAGAAGACATGCCATCCTACAGGATAACGTTAACCACTTTGCTCATGCTGAGCCTTCTGGTTTTTACCGGCGGACTTGAAGTTGGATGTCGATTATGGGATAGCATTTCACAGGAAGAAATATGTTGCACGGCATGCTACTCAGGTAATTGCACAATATTAGGTTATATTAGGCTACCATTTCTATCGCGAATCATTCTCATTCTCTGGGTCTCATCTATTCTCATTCTCTGGTACGAAAAGCTATTTGAGTCGAGAATTTTGAATGAATTGGTTTTATTTTAGTTCTAATATTTGTCCATTTAGTGTTTGAGTATGAATTTGAATTTGGCATTTGGCTGGAAGTGTGCTGTCGCGGCATTTTTCTTTTTTTTATGACCAAGTAAGGGTTTATTCAGGTGAAGCACGACACATCAACTGAATGTGTGTTACACTGGCAGGGAATCGTCGGGTAAAGAAATGTGGCGCAAATCCAAAGGATCTGTGCACTCCATGCAGGAATGGAACCTTCACAAAGACAGATTCACCGTGGTCTTGCGCCCGTTGCAACCAATGTGTGGGTAAGTGAGTCACACAAAGTTTACAGTGGGTTAAAGGCACTGGCAGTGCCTGACTCAGGATATACGTCTAGTAACTAAATACTGTATGACTAATCTATGACCATTCTGATAACATGAGTTTAAATATTTTTCCAGAAATGCAGCTATTTTATACTCAGCTTTTTTGGCCTGAACTTGTTCTGTGTGTGTGTGTGTGTGTGTGTGTGTGTGTGTTTGCCAACTTTATGCCAGTTAAAGGAGAACTTCGGTGTAAAATGAAAAATGGCATGTTGCATTCAGAGTTTAGCTATTTTTTATCGTTTGTCCCAGAAGGCTAACAATGGAAGTGGTAGGTGCCCTTAGACAAAGCATGACGACTACGCTATTTTGAAACCATTAAAACAGCTAGAAGAAACTCCACACTCCATCGGTAGTACAACAAAGGCCCTGACATTAAAAACGAGGCACTGAGAACTTTGTAAGTGTACACAACATTTATTAATAAAACTGTTTTGACAGGCAGTACCTTGCTGTAGTTTCTTGTCGCCGCCATGATGAAAGTCCGCACAAGTCGATTGACGAACACGAACCAGCAGGAAGAATAGGAGGAGAGGTAGTTCAATCGACTTGTTTGGACTTTCATCATGGCGGTGACGAGAAACAACTGCAAACTACTGCATGTAAGAACAGTTTTTTAAATAAACGTTGTGTACATTTACAATATTCTCAGTGCTTTGTTTTGAATACCAGAGCCTTTGTTGTACTACTGATGGAGTGTGGAGTTTCTTCGAGCTGTTTTAATGTTCTAAAAATAGTGTAGTCGTCATGCTTCGTCTAAGCACACCTACCACTTCCATTGTTAGCCTTCTGGGACAAATGATACAAAATAGTTAAACTCTGAATGCAACAGGCTAAATCATTTTTTCTCCTCAGTACACGTACCAACTCGGTATGATGTTTTAACATGCCAATTTTCATTTTACACCGAAGTTCTCTTTAAACTGAATATATTTGGGGTCGGGACAAAACCAGGGACGACCTTTGTGAAAACACTTAAAGAATATGCATCATTATACTTAACACTTCATAGAACATGCAGCTAATCAGTTACTCAAGGAAAAAAAGCCATTGCTGCTCAAATCATCTTTAGTGAACACCATTTGCACCCGATTGTAATCACCTTGGTCTTTGTTACAGATCCACAGATCTTGCTCGTGCCCTGCCATGGTACCACAGACACTGTGTGTGGATGCAAGACCGGCTACAAATGTGCTGATGCAGCCTGCTCCATGTGTACGAGAGAGTGTGGTCGAGGAGAACAGCCATACCGAGGTATGCAACCTCTTACATCTGTGCGCCCATATTTTTTCAGTTTGGGGTTTGCAATAATTATTCTGCCTGAACAAGCACAGAATGTTTGACATGGATTCCCCTATTGTTTGCAGGACGCTGTGTAAAATGTGGCACCAGCTTCTCTGACACCAAGTGTGGCACTCCTCAAACGACCACCACAGAGCCTCCAACAACGAAACATAGTCACACCCCCAAAGCCCCCCCTGCGGTGCATCCAGTACCAAAAGCAGAAGGTAAGTTAGAATTGCACGTGCCCAGTTACAGCAATGGCAGTTCTAGAGCCTATTGGGCCCCAAGCAAAAAGTTTACAATTTCTGTTGAAACCTGTATCACCACTACTGTAGTTTAAAGTTTGTCAGCCCTCAGGGGTCATGTTGTGGCCTGGGTGCCCCAAGCAGTTGCCTTTTAACACACTATGCCTTAGTGTGGCACACTATGCCACATTCCAGATCTCACCAAGGAGCAATCACAACACTGGACAGTTTTCAGATTTCACAGTGGAGATTTTTGCCTGTCAAACAATTTTACATGAAAGCTCTCAAAAACTGTTTTGTGCTTACTTTTTGTTTCTCTTCTCTGTTTTCCCTCAGATAACTCAGACATGTCACTGGCATTGCTTTCCTTGGGTCTGCCATTATTTGCAGCCATTGCTATTATTTTTGCCTTAATTCTTAGACAGACTAAAAAGGCACCCATCAAGACAGCAATAAAAGAACCTCCCAAATCACCAGGTATGCCTGCTGTTGACAACTTACCTGCATAGATTCACTAAGCCACCAGAGTGGCTAGGTTTTACCTGGAATGGAACGAAGAATAAATTTCCACACACTTTTGCGTTTCGCAAGCAACTATTTCAACATGTTTTGGCCGTTAGATGTCAGATAGATAGATGCCGTTAGAAGGTTATTTTACAACTGAGGTCCAAGGAGCAAACTGTTGTGTTTAAATAGTTGCTTGCAAAATGGACAGTGTGCAGGAGTTTATTCTATGTTCTTGGGTAAAGTCCTTCGGACATTTCCAGCACACCTGTTAGCAATGTTCTAATCTCTTTGTTAACTGAAAGACAGATCATAGAAGGTGTTAAGACTAAACCCTGCCCTTCCCAGTGTCATGCGTTGGGATCTAAATGCCACTTCTCCTGTGCCTCTCTCTCTTCTTCTAGCGCCTGTCCGTGTGATGCCTGTGGAGCAGGAGGACTGCAGCTTCTGTCAGCCACAGCAGGAGCAAGGGAGTGTTGACTCCCTGTCCACCCAGGACTCTATGGAGAAACTCCTGCCCCCGGTTTAAAGCCCCACTGAGGACTAGCAGGATAGATGCCAGCCTGCCAGATGTTGCCCAATCTTGCCATGATGGCAAAGTAATTGTTACACGATTTCGCGGTGGTCAACCTGCCACAATCTCATCTTGGCTCGCACAGTATGAACTTCTACCTGGATGTGTTCCACATCTCAAAATGTTTCTTCTTCCACCAATGAGTGAACACGTAACTAAACCTGTGATATTACACTGATCTCTCATCTGTTTATCTTTTCAATGTTCATTTCCACACAGCCTAACGTACTTGCATCTTTGCTGGATTTAAAGATGAGTGTCAAGTGTATTCGGTATGAACTGAGAAACTACAAACTGGTTGCACGGAAGCCTGTCCTATCTGTGTCAATGGACCGGTTAGGTGGTGTGGTGTAGTAGCGTATGCCTTGCAGGTCAAGGGTGTTTTGTCAGCCTGCCACTGGCATGGTAGTCTGATTTTAATTGCACTGCAGTGAGAACTTGTGAGAGACATGTGAGCAAACTAGTGGAGAGGTTAGAGATAGCTTACGCCCAAATTATCGGCTGTTCTGGGAGCAGGCCCAAAAAAAACCACCACACACACACACACACACAGAGTTTCTATTTTTACGCCTGCAGACTCCCACTGGTGCTGTATGTCAGACTTGCAAATTTACAGGTCAGTGTGTTCCTGTAATCTCTGGTGGGCTTCCCCCATTTCCTACTAGAAAGGCCATTGTGTCAGCAGCCGAGCAGAGTGTATGCTAATTTTACATAACCCAGAAATTACATACCATATCCAGGATGCACTCATTATCTTTGTAAGCAGCATTTTGCGTGTTAGAACTTGGTTGTACTTATCACTTCTATTAGCAGTAGCAGGCAGTAAGTCAGCACCAGAAAGTAGCATGGGCTACTTGTTTTGTTCAAGCAGGTCTGAATGTAAGGGGTATATAAAGTGGCAAGCCAAGGCATCCCTTGACTAAGCACTGGGAAAAGCATGGCCTCAACACTCGAGGGAAACGCCATATCAGAACCATCTTGCCCTTTAAATGGGCCTTTGGGTACATCCATGCGCTTTAAAGATAATTTGTATTCAGGCATATCTCTTTCTCTGAGCTGTTAACTTCTTACCTCTTGTTCCATTTCTGTTGTGGGAGGGTGCCACACAGCTGCTGACAAGTCAGCACGCAATCCCCAAATGAAATGCTCGCTGGGGACATGCGCTGACTAGTACTCACGTTTTTTTTTTTTTGTCCTGTGAATTCCTCATGGGGTAAGTGTGAGTAATTGTGACTCATGTCAGATACTATAAATGAGCAATGAAGTAGGAAAAATGTACACAGTATTAAGTGGACGCCCTTCTATAGTTATGCTATGAGACACGGTGGTGGATGACACTGAAACATGCAAGGGGCGGTGGAAATATGTTGAAATATGTTGTACAACTGTGAATAGATTTTTTTTGTATATTTTTGTTCATCTGGTTATATTTGCATTTTGCACATTTTTTGTAGAAAGCTACTGTTATGTTGTTTTTATATAAAGTGTATTACGTAGTCATTTGTGTGACAATTTATGAAAACATTTTTAAAAATAGACAATTTTGTTGAGTGTTGAATTGACTTCCAACGGGGAATGTTTAATTGCTTTTATCTGCTTGACCCTTCACATTATTGTCTCTGACATTGATTTGTTTAGAGTTTCACATTCAAGTGAAACTGCCATAACAGGTACTTCCCACACAAATGCACCTCTCTTTGCATCACTTTGCATATAGGAGATCCCTCAATCTATTTCATATTCATATACAGTCAAAATAAAACACATGTAATCTGTCACAGGTGCTCGGGGTAGGGCGTATAATTCAGAAAGCAGCTTTAGTCACTCAGAACAAGTGGTAAACCTGTTAATAATTGTTTTACTAGGAGATTAAAGCCACGAGACTCTTCTGTTAGGACCATTACCACCCACCCCAAGCTAACATATCTAGGGGTAACACTAAACGGCCATCTGAATAGCCCCCTGATGGTGCTTCTTGGCATGCTGACCACATTACCAACGCCCAACAGACACTACAGATTTCTCAGTATTTCTAATGAAACAGCTTCTGCTGGTAATACCCGTTTAGCACAATGCTTGCACTTTGACACCCTTTTTCATAATTAGGGAGTTCCACATACCGCTTATATCTCACTATGAGTAATTTTACCACCCTTTTACATGTTATGGACCTTGAGCCTGAAGGGAATACAAAAGGGAGTACAAAAGGGAATCTAGGGAACTGGACACATTTTTTCCCACCCACTCCCAGAGTTCCAATCAGAGTCTCCCTTCAGAGTATGATTGTAGGGAGGTCTTTAAGTATATGACTCACTGGCATGTTTATACTATGGCCGCCTCACACTAAAAAGTGTGCTTTGGATGGGTAGCTGTGGTCACATTAGCAAAGTTGTGGGCAACTGGACTTCTATTTGTAGCCTGGATTAATTGTCCAAAACCAAAAACAGTGATTTAGTACAGTACAGTACAGTATTTAGTAGATATTTGTGACTAGTGATATTTGTGCTTTTTAGTGTTTTTCAAGCATTTTGTTCTACATCTTTCCCAAATGTAACAATACAGTCTTGCTAGAAACCCTCTTGCTAGAAACAGGGTTCCCACTCTTTTTCACTGACAAAAATTCAAAACTTAAAACGAATGACCTAAAATGAATTTTCTATGACTTCACGCCACGGCACCTTAAGTGTGTAGAATTTGGCATATTTTTAGGGATTAATCTGAAATGTTTAACATTCAAAATACTGTTAATGCATTACTGTATTGTAGGCTCTAAAGGCCTAATGATAACAGAACGCTGTAGTTGTGTTAGGGAGAAACTAAAATTTCATGACTTTTCCAAAACTTTCAGTGAATTTACAAAATTCTATGACTTTTCCAGGCCTGGAAAATTACATTTTCAATTTCCATGACTTTTCCAGCATTTCCATGACCGTGGGAACTCTGTAGAAAGCTTGCTCACGTTCAGATAAAGCCAAGCCTCCTTGTTAGGAAATTAAATGTACAGTGTTTATAGTCAAAACTCAAGAGGAAATCTACTATAGTCAACTCTGACCCCCTAAAATGAAGCCAATGTGCTGCGGTACTTTTGTTGGCTGCTGGGGTCTGACTGTAGCTGCCAATTCAAGCGGCTGTGGTCAAGTAATGGTTGCCTCGGCAACCCCCACCACTATGCTAGCAGCTGGTCAGATAGCATGAGTGGGTCAGTGCAAGCATCATATCATACAGCCACCGCCAAATATTAGCTGGGACAATTAAAATTGACACAGTGCTCAATGTGAATGGACATATATTTCCACATTCAAATGTGACATACACATAAATGATAAATTATGGGTTAAAGTGGTCATAAGATACCAAACGTACAACAAATTCCAGTTGTGTATTTTAACAAATATCAACCTTTCCCTCTAAATCAAAATAGGCAGTACTGGAAATAAATAGTTCAGTACTAAATCCTTTTTGCCACTGGTTCCAAGCACTGTTTTAGTGTAATATATACATATTAACTGACATAAGCATGAGGGTAATATAAAAAATGTTGACATTAACAAATGTTTACATTAAACACTTTTAGTAGTTCAATAACTACACATACTACAAGGACTAGCAGTGTTTTTAATTAAACCAGAGGTTAAGCATGTGGTCTAGAAATGTCGGTTCATCCCACAATTGACATAGGTGTAGCCAACAATAACACAGGTAAATATTGACAAGGCCATTTTTTCAGTAACTGAAAAAAAGAAACTAACACATATACAAAAGAACTACTGACTGGTGGTGTAACAGTTAAGTTCAGTTCAGATGAACTCAATGCCCTGGGAAGACCTCCTGAGAATGGTAGCAATGTACAGCACTGCATCACATGACCTCTGTCTAAAGGCCAAAACCCATACAGAAAAATAGTCAATAAAATACATGGTTAAGAGAGCAAGAAAAATTAATGTTCCATGACTGTAGCGAAAAGGCGCAAAGCAAATATCTTGACAGGAATGCAAATCCCCACTGACTCAAATCCATGTGAATCAAGACTGTGGACTGTTCCAATGTACAATTAACTCCTGTGCTCACCAGAGCTCACTGCTGTTTGCAGTTTTCTCTTTGCTTAGAGTTCTCCTTCTTCTCTTTGGCTTTGGCTGTGCCCAGTTTCTCATTTGGACGCTTGGTAGGCTGCACAAAGTTTGGCTCCTCTCTGGCGCCATAGCCACTCTGCTGAGCCTGTGGCGGATGTTCTTGGGAAGCTGAAAACAAAGGCCAGAAAACACAGAGTGAAAAGCCTCTCTCTAGCATTTATTCTATTCCATTTTGAGTGTGGCTGACAGAGGTCAAGAGTCCTACCAGGGTCTGCCTGTTCTGCCCGGATGCTTACGGTCCTCTTTGCCTGGAACGTGGGGTCGAGGTCTTCAGCGATATTCCGGACAGGCTGCTGCTGCTGACTGGGCACACAATCACATACAGGGTCATATGAAATAAACATACAGAACCTACACAGGGTACTTAACTGGGACAAAGTTTTTTCAGATACAAAAGAAGTGATTTACGTTATTTCTTTATTACAAGTAACATCTTAAGAGTCTTGGCAACAAACCACATAAGCTGCAAACTAAATCGATGAAACTCACAGTGACCCAAGTTTGTTGTGGAAAGTAACCATGGCAACTAACTCACAGTGCCACGCCAACTGGGCTAGATGGTGGCTCGTCGGGGGGGTAATCCTCTGGGGGCGAGGGCAGGCCTTGGGAGTCGAGCCGTTCCCTCTGTTGCACAAGAGACCAGTTAGGGTCACCATCACACATTCTGCACTTGTGCAGGGATGATGGGAGAAAAAAAGCCTCAAAAAACTCTTGAAAAATATACTTAATACATGGTTTAAAACTACACCTTTTTTTACTTTTGTCTTGAGTGCGAGTCCTCGCTGCCTATACTCAATGATCACCTTATGACCTCTTATGACCACCGCACCAGAAAACTTATGGACTAAAGAGAAAGGCGCAGCTCAAATTTTGTTCCACTACTTATTTAAACTTAGAAAATGTAAAAAATAAATACATAAATAAAAAGAATGATAAACATGATGTGGGTGATCATGTTGGGTCTATCATTACACAATAACAAGACCATGTGATACACCTTTTGTTATTCCTCTGTAAAATACCGTGCTAAACATGTACTGACCTATGGTCTGTGGACACTGCTTAAGTTGTTAATATACATATTTTTCCTTTAGCTAAATTCACGATCAAGTTAAAACTCCCTCTCACTGCTTTTCATGCTAATCTGTGCCATTTAAAGGTTGTGCTTGACCAATAATCTGACAACCATGCAACCAGATTTTATCTACTTGACTATCTCAGAGCTGAGAACAGTACTTTCCTATCCGGAGCTGGGCGTTGTTTGTAGATGTTTCAATGCAATGCAGCTGCTGCATTTGAATATCTACAGGCCAATCAAACCACCCACACTTCTCAGAAAATGAGCAGAAATGATGAGAAAAATGACGCTGATAACAGGAGAGGTGTAAACAGAGGTCCATGTCACCATCAAGGCTGCTAAGAAGCTATCAGTTGCAAAGGGTCATGCAAACATAGTATCTGTATCTCACACAGCTCTGGCAAACCATTTAATGGCTGATGCATCACCATCCAGCTACTACTGGAGTGACTCAGGACCAACTATTTGCGCCAGGGTGCGCAGGGTTCTTTTTACCATACCATTAACCACCCCACCAGCAGTTCCCTGCGAGTATGTGGAGACTGCTGCCAATGGCCAGACTTCTTCTAGCCCGAGACACCCAAAACAAGTAGTGTACGCTGACCACATTACTCCAATTTTACCGTTCCTGCACTGGCTCCCGGTAAGTTGTAGAATTGACTTTAAGGCATTGGTTTGTATGTTTAAAACATTAAATGGGATGGGACCCAATTACCTATCGTGTATGTTTTAGCTATATGTACCAAGTAGGTCTCTAAGATCCCAACAGAAAAATCTGTTAGTAAAACCTGCCGTCAGACATTAAAAATGTTCCTGTTGTCAGCTTCAAATCTAGACTAAGACCAAACTGTTTTCAGATGCTTTCTGCTAATGATTTATGCTTTTATCCTTTAAGGCATTTACACTTATTTTATCTTTTATATATAGTTGTTTGCTTTTATTAAATGTCTTTTATTTAACTTTTACTTATTTTACAGTTAGTTTATCGTTTATGCTTTTACATAGTTCTGCTTGGTTAAGCACATTGAACTGCCTTTGTGTATGAAATGCACTACACAAATAAACTTGCCTTGCCTCACATCACCCCTCAACTCACACTGGTTCATACCCTCCCCACCTGCTCCATGTGCAATGCGTTGGGTTCAAAATTAACACCCACACAAACAGAGCCCAGCATGTGCAGACTTGCTCCTCAGAACCCTCAAGTCCTTGTGCACTCAACTTTGATCTTAGAACTCCCGTGTCTCATGTGCTTTGCCTTGAATGGTTGCCAATCCCCCAGCTGTTCAGACAGGCATTTGCCTGACATAGTGTTTCAAGTCTGTACATCTATGTACCAGCTGTACTTTGTACTGTTCTTTCTTACTACTGTACTTCTACTGTACACCATGTTTTACTGTACACGTCTGCACACTGGGTCCTGTGAATTGTGCTCCAAGTCTTTACCCCTCCTGTTTAAGTATTCCTGTAAAGCACTTTGTGCAGACAATCTATCTAGCGCTATACTAATTAAGCTTACTAACACACATAGGATCTAGCTGCACTAGATCACAAATGTCTATAGCATTAACAAGCTCGTTCCCCAACACGAGATGATTAATGTCCATCTCATGAAAGAGAAGCTCAAAGTCTTTGCCGTGATAAAGCACCAACAACATGCTGTTAGGGAAACAACTTAAATGGGTAGCATTGCGATTTATAATTAATATGTTTGTCAGTACTGTTATGCAGAAATCTGACTACAAGACTACAATGCCATGAAATCAGTATATCTGGATCACAGTGTAAATGAATTCAAGCATTTGATGAGTGACTCAGAACATCAGTGAGATGTCTTTTCATGAGAAGCTGTGATGTGGAAATGGCCAAAGGATTGGGGTTACAGATCAGGGTCATGTTTGAGGTCACCTGTCTCTGTCTGGTAGCCCTCCAGACGCAGGGCTGTCCAGCGTCGGGGCTCGACCCCGAGACATCCGCTTCCGCCCAGCTGTGACCGGTCCTCATTTCCTGTGTCTGCATGAAGCGGGCGATTTCCTGCAAAGACACACACACATCGAGTAGAAGCACACACTAAGTCAATGCAGGGCTGATAGTGCAAAAAAATCCTGAGCCTTAACTTACATGTGGTCCAGCTAACTACTTTTTGGAAAAAGATTTGATGAACCTAACATCCTTACCGAAGTATAATGTTAGTATGATGTTAGCCTAATGTTTCTTTGATTGAAAGCAAAAGCTGGGTTCCTCTTATAACACCTCTCTGGGCAACACAAATGTGACATCCCAGCACTGACCAGCTTTTCCTATTAAATATTCTTGATGTACAGATATTTTTTTACTCGCAGACAAACACCACCAAGCCTGAAATCAGGTACTGTGCCTGAATACTATCAGCCTTGTGAATGTGTGAATTGTGAGATTCCTTCCAGTGAAAGCCCACCCATTTACTGGAGAAGGTTGTGGGGGGTGAGGAGTGGGAGTGTGGAGGAATGCTCTCACCTCATCCTGGGCCTCTTGAGCAACCCTGAAGTCTCCATCAACATAAGGTCTTCTTGGAGGCGATGCGGTCCTTGGACTCTATGGAACAAAAATATTAAATAAAGATAGGTAAGGAACATTTTTAAAGAAGGCCATGGGTGCAACCGCATTCCTTGCAGTTAGCTTACAGGACCAGGAACACAACATGACTTCCATCCAAACGCAGCCTTCACCAAAAAAGCTAGAAGGGGAGGACGGGAGGGAGACTATAAAGAATTTACTACTGTGCGTGGGTGTGTGTGTGTGGGAACTCTGAAGGACAGACGATCCCAGAGGCAGCCGAATTACCCTAAATATGGAGCCCTCCCTCCTCCTGTTTGTGTGTGTGTGTGTACATGTGTACGTGCATGTGTGTGTGTGTGTGTGTGTGTATGTGCAGGCATGTGTTTCCGTATGTTTGTGTGTGTGTGTGTGTGTGTGTGTGTGTGTGTGTGTGTGTGTTGGGGGTGGTGGTGGTGGTGGTGGTGAAGGACAGATAACTCCAGGGACAGCGGATTTGCCCTTGTGTGTGTGTGTGAGTGTGTATATGTATGTGTGTGTGTGTGTGTGTGTGTGTGTGTGTGTGTGTGCACGTACCCTTGCGTGTAGCCCGGCCTCCTCGTCCTGCAGTCGGCGGGCCAGCTCCTCGTCCAGCAGCACCTGCTGCAGCTCTCCCATGGCCAGGGGAGCGGCCTTGGCCCTCACCGCCTCACCTGAGGGCGCAAACACACCACAGTTGCTCCCCTGGGAATAACAAGAGGGAAACCTGTCCTGCTCAGCCCATGGAAAGGACAGTGTAGCTTCAGAGAGCTTGAAAGAACCAAGCACCCCCGCCCCCCACCCCCCCCCACCCCCAAACGTATGATTAACTGGAAATCAATGCTGAATTTCTTGCTGGTGGTGCAATGCCTGGGTGTACTGTTAAACACTTTAAGTGCTCTGCAAAAGCCACAGGGTGCTTGGGAAAGCCAACAGGAACTTGATATTTAAATCACTGCAATAACAGGAAGATGAGTGTTTAAAATGAATATTAAGTCTTCGCTGTAGCATTTTGGCTCTTATGACTGACTAGTTGAGCTATTTTTCAGGAAATATTAAACTAACCTCAACCAATGTTTTGTATGGCGCAATTCTGTTAAGAACACCTCCCTCTTAAGAGCTTTCCTCCCCTCAAAACAGCATAGCCAAATGACAAGTGGAGCAGCTCCCATATACTTTGACACTCGGGATGTGTTTTTTTGTTTTTGGAAGTGTTTTTTCTTTTAGTGAGGTGCACAGAAGTCTGATATAATTGTGTATTTGTGACACAAACTGCTAGATTTACCATATTGTAGGACCCTTGGTGACTTGCAAAAACCTTGTCTTTGATAATTTGGTCGCTATGAGAAAGGCCCTTCTCAAGAGAACCTCACCCTAGATATAATCTCGATAAGCATCAATTTACCACAGGCGCTTATGACTAACACCCATGGCGCAGAAGCCAAGGGTCCATGATACAGATACCAGCTGAAAGAAAGATGTGAAAAGTTGTGAAAAACAGTCTATGACCTTAAGCGTCAAAGGCAAACTCCAAAGAGGGAATATACCGATCCGTAGGCTTAAGCAGGATAGAGATGATCACATCAATGGATTAGACATGATTTTAGTGAGCAGAAGGAGAGATGGGACTATGAGAATGGCCTATACTTGAAACCAAAGAACAAAGTCTACACCTCTAGGAAAGTGGAGTTGATAGATATTAGGTCAAAATATACAGGAAAAACAAAAACATGTATATGTAAACACCCAAATTTAAAGCATTCTAGGACATTTGCATACATACAGAATCGCACACAGAAATGTCCTCACACACAGACACACACACAGTCAAAAACAAAAAAATCCTTACACACAAAACACACACAGAATCAAATTACACACCACCCCTCATCACGATGAAGAGGTTAAAGGCACAGTCATGGTAAGCTGAAAGAGGCTGGTAGAGAACAGGCAAAGGCTGCACACAGATGCAGAGATCTAGAGCCACAGCAGTGAGAGGCAGGCAGGTAGGCCCAGGCACAGGCCCAGTGAGCTGAGGGCCGTGGGGCCAAGCGTTACCTGTGTGTGAGGGTCTGTGTGAAGGTGCTGTGTGACTGTCCGCTCTCCTCTCCCAAATGCCCTCCTCCTCCCCGGAGCTGAACCCGTCCTCACCACCCCTCCCCTGACGCCAGTGTCTACTGTGGCTGCGCCCCGATGCTCTGTGCTCGCCGTGCCAGCGCTGGGCTGCCGGGTCCTCCCTGGGTGGTTCCGACCGCCGGTACCCATGCGAGTCAGGGTGGCCTCCCTCCTGCCTGTAGCCCCTGCAGCTCCTCCTCTCCCAGGCCGCTCGCTCCCTCAGGCTGGGCACCTCCGTCGGCTCTCCTCCGTTCTCCTCCGGGATGCGGTGGGAGTGCGAGTGGGAGAAGGAGGCGGCATGACGCCTGGGCCTGTCCTCCACGAAGCCCCCGTTTCGGGCGTAATCATGGCCACTTTGGAAGGACTGCCGCCGGTGGTCATAGCTGCGGCCATTCTGGAAGGACTGCCGCCGGCTCAGCCTAGCAGCATCGGCGCCATGGTAACTGCGTCTGGCGAAGGCGTTTCGTTGCAGGGGCGGAGCACGCTGTTGCCAATAGTCGTCTTCAGCTGAGCTCGTCTGACTGCCCCTGCTTCGGCTGCTGGTCAAGCGTGGATCTCCACAGTAACTTAACACGCCCCCCCTTTCCCTCAGCCTGTCACGATCCCCTTCATACGCCCCTCTGCTATCCCCATGGTAGCTGCTGCAGCGCCCCCTGTCGTCCTGAAAGTGCACGCGCCGGTCCCCACTGTCCCTGGAGGCCCAGCTGCCGATGCGCTCCAGCGCCCGTGACGATCGGCCATCGCCCACGACACCGCAGAGCACGCTGGCCGAATGCCTGAGAGCTCTGGGCTCCGACCTCCACTCTCGCTCGTCCGCACGGCCCCACCCCGCCCCGTGCCTGTTCTCCCCGCGCCCGTTCTCCCCGCGCCCGTTCTCCCCGCGCCCGTTCTCCCCGCGCCCGTTCTCCCCGCGCCCGTTCTCCCCGCGCCCGTTTTCCCCACACTCTGACCCCAGGCTGCTCCGGTCCCCTCTGCTGCTGCCCTCCTGCCCCATGTGACCCGGGTGACGGTGGTGATGGCGCTCCGCCACCGCGTCTCTCCGCTGCTCACTCAGCACCACCCTCTCCAGCCTGCGGAGGGGCGACGCGTGCGGCTCGTCCTCGTCGGCGCAAGCCATGTAGCCCTGCTCGCTCATGTCCTGCTTGATCAGCCGCAGGGCGTCGGCCCAGCTGCCCGAGAACGGAGCTCCCGCCGCTGAGGGGGCCACCTCCGATTCCGCCGGACCCACCAGCGGGGCCGGCCTGCCCCTCCGCCTCAGGGGCCTGTCGTCGACGGTGGGGTACTGCTCGGGCCGGCCGTCGTAGTCAGAGTCGGAGGGAGGAGGAGACGGGGAAGGGGAGGGCGACGGTGATGGGGAGGGAGATGGAGATGGAGATGAGGGAGGGTGCCTGCCCCGGGCTGAGTGGCAGCGGTGTCGGGAGGCCCCCTCTGGCCTGCGAGCCCAGGCATGAGTGGGGTGGGGCCAGTCTGGGAGGCCGGAAGCATCTTCAGACAAAGACATGAACATGCAAACACAAAGCAGGAAGGGGGAGGTGGGGGTGGGGAGGTTAGGGCGGATGGGATTAGTGGCTTTAAAAAAAAAAAAAAAAAAAAAAGAGAGACAGAGTGCGGTTTCTCAGGTTTACACGCTAGTGATGCGCGGGTCAAGGATTTTTAACACCGGCACCAACCCGACCCTGCTCAGCACAGATTTTTAACCCACCTTGACTCAACAACCTATTGTTTGTTGAAGACACCGTCAAGAATTTGGCAGTGTACACAAAAGCTGTACCGGTAGCAGTTACGGGAAAACTATTCTAAGAAGACGAACGACTAAAGCACAAACACAGGTTTGCTAGAATTTCCCATTGTGAGGTGCTGTTTAAAAGTTCTTGCCATATGTTGACTGTCAAATATTATCACTCAGTTATTTCATGAACTTGTGAGAGGCAAACGAATCTATTGCCTAATTATATCCTGTTCTTGTCTACTGCACTTTGTTGTGTAAGTGTTAGGAGATGCAGGCTATTATTTTCGCAACACAAATTATTTACAGGAGGTTATATGAGCGGGAGATCCTGCAGTCTCTTACTTGGGGCCTGCGTGCATGTGGGCAAAAGACAAGGAGACATCCTCACACAAAAAAACAAACCAATAAACTGATACAGATAATTGGAATAGGTACAACTGTTGATATTTGGACTCAACCTGCATTTGCCGCCCGACCCGCGTGGTAACCCGCAGGCTTTGGGTCGACCCGCGCATCACTATTACACGCACTTGGTCTAAACACTGCGCACACAATGAGAGCGCAATGTAAACTCATCAAAGGTCAGGGCAAGGCCAATACACACAAGCACAAAACAGGCATTCAGTTATGGCATGCTTCAGTGCTGTTAGTCTAAATTTAGTAGGATAAATCTTAAAGCTAGGGAAATGAGTAAAAACTGTAAACAACAACAACAACAGCATAGACATACTGTAAACAACACTTAAAAACACTTGGTGGGCAGGAATTTCAAACAGAAAGAAAAAGGAGAACATGAGACTGTATGAGGCAGGTTATCATCATGCAGTCAGCCTTAAAAAGCCCCCAAGTTAACCAGAGGCCATGCTATCTGGGTCATGTGCAAAGCCAATATGGTTAAGTGCCCGTTTTCAAAAAAAAAAAAAAAAAAAAAAAAACTACTGGCAAATCACCCATCTTAGATCACAGACAAATTAAGTTTTTATTTGAACTTCACTGTTTGCACACCCCCCACACACACACACAACTGTTTCACAGATGTTGATTTGAAGGTGGGGGATGGCAGCGTCATCACTTACTGAG
This sequence comes from Coilia nasus, assembly GCA_027475355.1. NCBI lineage: Eukaryota > Metazoa > Chordata > Actinopteri > Clupeiformes > Engraulidae > Coilia > Coilia nasus. Next base: position 6,887,166 of record CM050206.1, on the reverse strand, counting down.
ATTGGATGGTGTGTTATGACTTGGTTTGTGAGTTATGGACTGGAATATCTAAAATTACATTGATGGCCTGAGGAGGAGAGATTACATCTCACATGCACCTGTACCAAGAAGTGGCTTGATGGGTAGTTTCCCGTGACATTTGAACAGCCGACCAGTTCTGCACACTTTAGCTGCTGAAGGGCACAGTATTAAATTAAGAAATCTGAATGTAAAATAGCGTTACTCAAACACGCTCATGTGTAAACACATAAAGAAGGCAAGCAGGGAAGATTAAACTTGTGAAAAAACCCACCACAACTTAATAATCTTTACTCTGGAATTGGGGTCCCTGAGAAGAGACTTTTTTTTTTTTTACTTTGTAAGGTTGGGTTTACAGAATTTTATATTTTATATTTTACATTCACTTTATTTCCACATTATTATTGCTAATGTCTTCCAGAATATAACCATATATGTCATTTTTGGATAAATGCTTTTAGTTAGCTGAAAAATGTAAAAATGTTGAGGCCAACAGACCCCAGACCTCAGAGGGTTAAGCACTTGGTGCTTAAACCATTTAGGATATGTATGTGTGTTTGTGTGTGTGTGTGTGTGTGTGTGTGTGTGTGTGTGTGTGTGTGTGTGTGTGTGTGTGTAGGGGGGGGGGGGGGTCTGGTGTCTCAGGGTCATTTGAGGATGATGTGTCATTTTTAGGCAACTGTGTTAGTCACCGGACGAGGTGTCGATCAAATGACTTGATGGCGCCATTTTTCAATCATGCTGAACACCATGTGTGAGTAACCCGACACTGTGACATATGACTCAGTTAACAAACAACAAATGATTCCCTGGAATGGCAGTGTACGCCGGGAGGATTGCTGAGTAACGCTTTGTAATGAGGGTTTGCTGAGGATTGCGCTCAGGCCCTGCGGGGAGGGTGGGCGGAGTTGTGCTGCATGGACAAGCCGAGTCACACGTGTGATGGAAAGATCACATCATAAGAGCAACACTCAGCCCAGATAAAGAGCCTATCAGCACTGACTCAGCAAAGTACAGCACTTACTACACTGACTATAAATAAATAAGCAAATAAATAAAATATAGAATATGTAGGACATGTGGCTACAAGGGACCTTAACACTCCTGTTTCTGAGGGGAGCAGCACAGCACACTCTTAAAAAAACAAAACAAGAAACACTTGTGGCTCTGGGACCTTCTCACTCCCATTACTGAAGAGAAGCTCCATGCATGGGCTCCTCCTGTCTGGTGGCTGCCTATGAAGAGAGACAAGTGAAGGAAAAGGAGCTATTCTGAGCCTCAAGGGGGAGGTCGGGGGCTTGCTAAAACTATACCTCTGTTCACGCTTGCGTGACCACCGACCCCCCGTGTGGCGCACAGCTCTTCCTCTTCCTGTATTCGCTTGGCGACTTCCTGTGAGAGAGGAGAAAAAAATAAACAAGCAGTCAGCCAACGAAAGCGCATGAGAACACTGCAGATGTGGACTGAGATCGGCCCATGGCACCTCTAAATTTGTATGTCCATCTGTAAAAGTGGTGCACATCAGTTATAAATCCTTCATGAGTCACAAAATGTGCTTTTGCTTTGCTTGTGCTGATGAACATCCCCAAGCAGATGTGTCAGAGGCATATCTGCTGCAGCAATGCTGCGTTATCAGACAATTCATTGGAAAAAAAGATAGCAACATTTCTACATCTTGCATTCATGTGAGATAACTTTGGCATTTTTTGAGTGGTCTTGTGAAACAGGATGTGTGAGCGCTGGTACAGGCAGACAATGGTGGAGGTGAAGTGTGAACGTGTCATTGTTGCTTAGCTCAGTTTGTGTTCGTGTGTGTGTGTGTGTGTGTGTGTGTGTGTGTGTGTGTGTGTGTGTGTGGGTGTGAGGGGGAGTGATGACGCTTGTGTGAGCACAGAAGAAGCCCACCCAAGCTGTGGCAAACACATACATGAAAAAAACACACATGCAAAGGTGGGGGCCAGACCGAAGCCAGCACATTTACACATTTTAGGCACCTTCCACACATTCACTCTCTGTCTCTCTGTCTCACTCCCTTCTGTGTGAATCTCGCACGCCCATGCTGAAAAAACCCACACATACAACGCTGCGTCACTGGCGGCATCACCGAGGGGAATTTCCGACCTTCAAAGGCCTCGTGCTGCCTCTGCTCTGCCACCACGGTCGTCTCTCGCTCTCTTACGCCTCAAACCAACTGACATTCAGACAGCGCTGTGTAAATAGCCACCAACTCTGACCTGCACTGTTTGCAAAACCCTGTGTGTGTGTGTGTGTGTTTGTGTCGCGACTATAGACGTCTGTGGGTGGTCTCAGTGATGACTGTGTCTTAGTTTCCACCCAATTTCCACCTGCCCCTGCAGTGTTAAAGAGTATTTACTGTAGAAGGTCATACGCATACTGTAAACCTTCACAGGGCAATTCCAAATAAAGTAATGTATATCAGCATTTATCACTTTCTTTTAATTCCTGTGCAGGACTGTGAAAAGATGTTTTCATATACATTCCTAAAATTTCAACATGAATATAATTGGATATATCATGATACTGAAAGCTTAATTTAATTCGTTTCTAGATTGCAGTGTATATACATGCAGGTATCTTTGTATGTACAGAATGTCAAAATGTAAATGCTAAATACAACCACTGCAGACATAGAGTATCTATGTCATTTAGCATTTGTTTGTTACCCACAATATTCAGAGAGTACATAATACATGAATTGACATTGCCACTGCCCCAACCAAGGCTCTACATACATCTCTACATCTCTCGCTATTTGAGGGGGATGAAGAAAGGAGAGGCATGCTATAGGTCCTGACTCAATTGCGCATCATGACCAGAAGAGGTCACTGTGCCACTGTCCTACTCCCACGACAAAACCAAACCACCACTCCAACCTACAAAAAACCACAAACACTCATACTGGATATCCCCTTCCATGTGGTTTTACAAACAGCTTTCTAGATATTAACACATCCCCAGAGTTCGGTAATAATAGTGTAATTGACAGATTTCAGTTCACTGCATAAGAAAAAAATGCACCACCTGATATAAAACAATTAGGACTGGTACAGCAAACAGTTGCAATCAAATAAAATAAATGACAATTTAGCATTAAGCATTTCCATTAGACTGGTAGACAGGGGCAGATTGCTGGAGAAGAGCATGACATGTTTGAATATGCAAATCAGAACTGAAGGCGCCATGTCCATGCAAACTGGCAGGCCTTCTCACAGCACACTCTGAACCACACTCAGCGATTAGTGCACCCTCTCCCAGCTCAAAGTCTGCATTTAGCCTGGGTCTCTTGGGGAGGGCTACTGGGGAGATGCAGTGAATACAGCTTCATCAGTCGTTTTTAAGGGTGTCTCAGAGATATTTATTATTTTTTTATTGTGTCTATCTGGTTAAAAATCCACCTGTGGAGTCGAGACAAATTTGAACTTTTGCGGACAATAAAGCTATTATTATTGCTATTAGTAGTAGTAGCAGCAGTGTTGTTATTATTGTTAATTTAATAATACTATATATAGTAATAGTACTAATACTACTAACAACAACAGTAGTAGCAGTAGTATGTTCACTTCTAGTGGGGTGCTGGACGGGCTACACAGCCTGGCTGTGCAAAGACAGACATATCTCTCCAGAGAGGCCTTGGTTGCAGCCTGCACAGGCTGAGTTGGTGGAAAATGAGCCACGTGTCCAAGCTCTCTGTGCTTGCTCGTTTGGAAGCCAGCAGCTGGAAAAAATGCTGAAGTCCAAGAACAGTGAAAAGGACAAGGAGACACACCGAGGGGGAGGGGGAGTGATGGAAGCATACGAACAAGCAGTACAGGAGGGAAAGACCAGGAGGCCAGGACACCAGGTAAAAATAAAGGGCTTTGATCAAAAGGAGACAGAGAGGGGCTCCTAATTTTAAAACTTAAAAAAAAAAAAAATGTAATCCAAAAACACATGTAAACAGAAAGAGCAAGATGCAGAAGGGAAGGGAAAGAAGGGTAAAATGAATGAGAGTTTGCAGTGTGAAAGGGTAAGTGATACTGCAACAGATCATGACCAAAAACACACTAGAGGCAGGTTTTGGTTTCTACAGTAACACTTTATTTTACGCTTCCTTTTACACTGTATCTAAACGTAACAACATGTAATATTATCTATTTACACTGTACATGCCTAACACTAACCCTAATCCTAACCCTTACCCTAATCCTATGGTACAGTGTAAGTACAAAATGTTACAGTAGATATTGTTCAAAACTGTGTTACACTGTACTTGCTGATGTAGATACACTGTAACAAAGTGTAACCATCTTCAACTTATTCAGACCACTTTTGCCACAAGCGCCCTTTCCCTAAAACCTTTGGCATTCCCGCACTTACCAGCCCAAACACACACACACACACACACACACACACACACACACACACACACACACACACACACACAGGACCCGGACCGCAGTCTGATGCGCTCCCGCTGGCCCTCAAGGCGAGACTAACGTGCCAGCATAGAGACAGTGAACGCCCACCAGCTGAAAGCGGCAACCGAAAGGTCTGAAGGCCTCGCCACCGACGTAACGGAAAAAAAGCAGCAATGCCAGCACTGCAGGGTTTTTTTGACCTGCGCCATCTGTACAAGAAAGTGCAAAGTGTGGGCACTTCAGCAGAGAAAAAAACAATGCCAATCTCTTCCTTTCTTTCTCTTTCTCTCTTTATCTGTCTGTCTGTCTCATTTTCTGTGTTGGTTGGTTTCTTTCACTCTTGTTTTGTCTTGCTGAGAGGGCACTGGTGGACTGCTAGGCCTGTCTATCTCAACACATAATTATCAGTTCGAGATAGCAACTTGGGTCTGACTGGTCACAAGTCCGGGTCATGGTCGTTCAATGACACAGCCCAGGTGGCTTTTGGGGATCACTTAAAAAGCACATGGCACATGGGAGGGTAAATGTTTATAATCCCGCACAATAAATAGCTGCTCATCGAAATGGCCCTGGTACAGTTTATGTTATGAGGAAGCCACATAGCCACTCAGTGTGGGAAGAAAAATGCAATTCCCATTGTCAGGTCGCAACAGGACATGGGCAGGGAAGAGCTTAGAGCCCCAGGGTTGGGTCCTATGATATGATTATTAGTACTACTGTTAGTGTGGGGCCCTGGGGATCACCCTGACTTAACCTCACCTTACAGTGCCCCAGCCCCCTGGCAATGGAAGTATATTTACTGCTTTGCATCAGAAGGGAAGGGTGTGGTAGCTCAGTGGAAAATCTGTCACAGCCATAAATTAATAAGCAGGGCATTAAGATAGATGAAAGAGCGGTGTAGCATTTAACAAATATTTAAACAGGAGACTGGTAGCTCCTTTTCTCTACCAGCAACAAGGAGCTTGTCTACACAAGCCTAAAACACACACAGACCAGAGGTGGCTTGTCCATTTAAGCAACTGAAGCTTACCGAAAAAAAAAAAAAAAGAATCCACAGGATGGCTGGGTTCCCAGATAGACTGACGTGTTTTTTCAAGATCAACATGCTAAGCATAACACAAGCTTAGCTGTTAGACTGTTAGTGTGGTTCCTTAATGCTGAGACAGGCTATCTGTTGTGTTGCTAACAAGAGCAGAGTCATCCATCTCTCTCTTTTTATAAGAAGCTTTTGAAGACCCTTCTCTTCCAAGAGCACCTCTTATCCTAACAGCAGCAACTCACTAGATCTGCCAATCAGAGCACCAATCTCTGGCACTTTCCCAAAATAATATCTCTACCCTACCCACTGTGTCTGCTGAGGAGTAAAGCCATCGCAAGATACTGTAGGCCTACGTCCAAGTATTTTTCAGCCATTTTTTCCAATTTATTTTTGTTACTAAAATGTTTATCTTTGCCTACATCAAATGTTAGCCATTTGGTGTTTCGTGTAGTATTTGTATTGTCTTTTTCTACATCACTTTGGCTAAAAGCCTCTGCCAAGTAGAATAAAGATAAACATAAACACTATGAACACACTCCTCATGCCATTAACGGCTTCAGATCATTCTTCACAGACCATCTCCAGATCAGCCGCCAAAAGCCGTGGCATTTACACGTAGGAAACACTTGGGAATATCACGCCATGCCATTTTCCTGTCGGGAGCAGGGTCAGAACGTTCATCAAAGTGAAAATAAAAAGAAAAACAGAGATCCGGACCCCGTAAAGTTCCCACTAGTTTCCTTTTTAATTTCAGTGACGTTTTGAGAACTGAAACGTCACTAAAATTAAAAAAAAAGAAAAGCCTGATGGTGTGCAGATCTTTCTTTTACATTTTCTTTACACATGGGAAGAAAACCAAAACAGAAGCAGAGAAGAGAAGAGCAGAGAGTGGCAAGTTCTACTCGCAAATACCAGGTTGGCCATCTGTTTTATGTTACAGTAGGATATCCAACCCAATCCACTGTTACTTATAAAAGACACATGTTATGACCCTACATAAGTTATGAATATGTCCCATGTGAACTCTACAGAGCCCAGTGTGGACTAGACTTTTTGTAGATATGTGTTTACTTGTAACTTACTTGTTATTGAGTATTGTGTATTACTGACTATTAAGTATTACAATACCTAGGACATTTACCTTCGCTAATGGGAATCCAATAGACAATGAACAATTAACTTTGACCTCAATTCCCCCATGGTAAGCACTGTGGCAACAGTGTTTTGATGTACTAGTACTTTGGGCACTAACAATAAAGCTAGATTTAATCAAATGACTCTCTCTACTATTTAAAGGCGTTATATGTAAGATATTTACCGCAAGTACTCATAAAATGGTCCTGATGTCACCAAAGATCAGAGATTAGGGAAACATGTTAAATTGAAATACTGATTTCACTGGCGACAATAGAGCCAGAATACTTCGCTTTTAAAAGCACATTCTGTTTCTGTTTTGATTGTGCTTTGCCCCTTGCCTCTGGAGAGAGTACAGAGCCTGACCATATTTTAAATTTGATTACACCATTAGTTCCCAGACAACAAAACCAGTTATCCTGAAATTTACTACACACGTGAAATGGCACAGATGGACAGCCAGCTTTTACTGTACTGACAGCAGATGCAGGGCAGGAGCGAAGCGCATATTGCAGCTACTCAGCAAACAGCCGCAGCCTGTGTTGTGGTTGTAAGGGTCAGCGCTGCAGTCATAAGCAAGAAAAGTTTGCTCTGCCAATCACACTGCACTGACAGTCAGTGCTGTGTGTGTGTGTGTGTGTGTGTGTGTGTGTGTGTGTGTGTGTGTGTGTGTGTGTGTGTGTCTGTGTGTGTGTCTGTGTGTGTGTGTGTGTGTTTGCACACAGACTCCCTGGCAGGAACTGGTACTGGATTATATAGGCACTCCAGCACTCTTGTGGATTAAGTTTGGAAAAGAATTTATGTAGATTGTCTGCCCACAGACACTTTACAGATGACTTGTTAAATGTCAGTTTCCTTCTGTTTACTGTTTACAGACTTACCACCTTAATCATCCAAATAAAGTCACCTGAGGTTTGAAGTTAGTCTGGTCAAGGTGGCGGTGGCATCCATTATGGTGAGGATGGGTAGGTTGTGTGAAAGTCTGAGAATGTGTTCTTGTTTGCACCTAAACAATACTTTTCAAGTTTAAGCAATCATCTACAGCAGGGCTGTCAAACTCATTTGTACCGAGGGCTACATCAGCATAATAGCTGCCTTCAAAGGGCCAAATGTAACTGTAAGACAGTATAAATGCAGCGGAAAGCAACTAAATGTACTTTCAAAATGCAAACTAAACTGAATATTTGCTGCGCAATTCTCTCTCTGGTTGTAGTCAGGTGTTCACAGTAGCTCACCTCAAAACCAATTGACTGCCATTTGGTTTTCCCTGGGTTTTCTAGCCCACGGATCGAACCAAAACATGTGCAAAATCAATCATGTTAAAAAAGCTTAGAACCACTATAAAAATAGACATAAATACTCTGTTTAAAAACAATAAATACTGCGGTTTTAAAATATGTACACCCCACACTTCATAAACACCATAAAATATATAAAACACACAAACACCCCTCTTCCCCACACACTGGTGCAACATGCATATTTCTGACGTGAGCTCTCCAAACTATTATTGTCCCTTGAGAGCTCCCGTCGGGTCTTAGTCGACATCAGGAAGTCAACCTGCAACTACAAGGTAAGCTGTACACGTTTGTAATTAGCTGTGTTTAAAAACATGTGTCTGCATGGTGTTTGTTAGCACAGTAGCGTGGTGTACAGCTGGTAACGTGCTGTTACAAAGGAAAAGAAGTTATGATATTAACATTGTCAATGCACCTTTTTGACTTATTATAAAAAAAATCTGACCTTTTAAGGCTTAAAATTTAAGCTCTCGCGGGCCACTTAAAATGACGTGGCGGACCACATTTGGCCCGCGGGCCTTGAGTTTGACACATGTGATCTACAGGACAAGACACAACTACCAGTATGATGTGTGCAGTCAAAGGAAGGCCTACGTCATCTTTTCTGTCAGGGTCAGATGGATCCCATCTGAGAAATACCAGAAGTGCTTCCGTAGTAACATCGGATTTAGCCTGACCAACCCGAGTCAATTCCAAGGAAGTATTAAGACTCTGTGGGTGCTGAATTGTAAGGCTCTTTGTGTTTGTATGTTAAGGTGTATTGGTACTTCAGCAGAGTGGATCCTGGAGGTGATATGACACTCACTCTGAATATGACATTACAATATAATACAATATAATTAAAAATATCATGACATAATGTTTGTCACTCAACAAATGTTTGTTTTCTGTAGCATGCATGGTCTAAGTAGAAATAACTTGTCCACATCTGCGTCACAATGTAAAATCACTGGCTAAACACAGAAAGGTCAGTGTCAAACAGGGTGGAGGTTAAAGACGTGTAAACACCGCATCGAAATGCCAGCTCTGCCCACAACACCACGCCTCTCAGTAGAAATACAGATGTACAATGTACATTGGACGTGCTTGATGCTGGTCATTTAGAAGTGCTTCCACTTGACCATACAGGAGTGAGTGTGACGACTGACTGCTCCTACCAGGCATGGAGAGGGGAAGTGTGCCACTGGGGATAAGAGCTACAGGGATTGTTTATGGTGGCATGTCAGAGCAGGTATCTGGAGTCCATTACTGTTGAATTGCCTGCCATGCAATTTACAACAATTGCTCTGAAGTTGTCCTTTTTTGGCTTTTCTGACCTCTGTGTGATGTTCAGAAGCTTGTGGGTGTGTGTGGGTGTGTGTGTGTGTGTGTGTGTGTGTATATTTGTTCCAGCTGAAGGCGGGATGAATCAGGTTGCGCTGGTTTCAGTGATTGCTGCCCTTAAATTTTCATGCTGTAGATCTTCAGAAGCATGACAGGTCTAAGTGCTCCAAGTAGCTACCATGCACAGAGACTGGTGAACTCATCTGGGTTCAATAAACCCCCATAAAACCACTGTGGGAGCAGGAGGCTCACACATGTGCGTGCATGCATGCCCCTGTGTGTGCTTCAGTGTGTGTTATATCTGTGTGTGTGTGTGTTGTACATGTGTGTTTGTTATATCTGTGCGTGTGTGTTATGTGTGTATTTTGTGTGTGTGTGTTATATATGTGTGTGTGTTATATACTGTATGTATGTGTGTGCATGTTATATGCAAATGTGTTACGTGCTTGTGTGTGTGTGTGTGTGTGTGTGTGTGTGTGTGTGTGTGTGTACCTGATCCTCCTGCTCTCTCCTGTGGGCCTCCTCAGCACCCCTCCGCAGCTCCTCCTGAATGAGCCGCGCATACTCTGAATCCTGCACCTCCCTGTTAGCACACACACACACACACACACACACACACACACACACACACACACACACACACACACAGAGCAATCAGCTGGGCACCTTAAGTCAGTCAGAAAACACTGCAGAACAGACAACAGTGTTTGAAGTATATCATTACAAACATCATGTCCATTGTGTTTATTCACCTTGTAAAAGGTGACTGATTTAATTTCGATTTTTTACAGCTTTTGAAAAAAAAAAAAACAGTTTTGGAGCATTTTATATTAAAATCATCTTGAATTAACATGGGGTGAACTGCCATGGCATGGCCAAACAAGTATTAACTCACAGCTGGTTACAGCTACTGTGACCACTGCATGTGTGGGGCAGCTGTAGCCTAATGGTTAGGAGTTGGTCTTGGGATTGGAGGGTGGCAGGTTTGATTCCTCTACCAGTAGGAAAAAAATGTGTGTGGTGAGGTAAATAACCAGTTCTCTCCTGCACTCTAATCCATAGCTGAAGTGGCCTTGAGCAGGGCATCTAACTGCAAGTTGGTCCAGAGGACCATCCCTGCACCTAATTCACTGTAAGTTGCTCTAGAAAAGAGCATCAGCTAAATGCAATGTAATGTAATCTGATGTAATGTATTGTAATGTAATGTAATGTAATGTAATGTAATGTAAAGTAATGTAATTCACTGTAAAGTAATGTACTGTTCTGTAATTCAATGTAAAGCAATGTAATGTAATGTACTGTGATGTGATGCAATATAATGTTATATATATAGAGTGTCCGGCTGCCTCCCCCTCACCGCTGGCGAGAGACGTGCTGCAGCTGGTCCCTCTCCTCGTCCTGCAGACGGCGCGCCATGCGGATATCACTCTGCACCAGCTGTCTCTTCTGCACATTGGCCGTGTAGTACTGCTCAACTGAGACAGCACACACACACACACACACACACACACACACACACACACACACGCACACACAGGCGCACACACATTAAACACAGTTTAATACCAAGAGAGTTCATGCCCAGTCCTGAAGAGTAGAGCTGAATGTAACAACTTACTCTCCTGTTCTTGCAGGTTATGTGCCAACACGCCATCTTCCAGAACAGCAAAACACTGGCGCACTGGGGAGGGAGGGAGAGAGAGAGAGAGAGAGAGAGAGAGAGAGAGAGAGAGAGAGAGAGAGAGAGAGAGAGAGAGAGAGAGAGAGAGACTATACATAGTGATGTTGAGAGAGAGAGAGAGAGAGAGAGAGGGATACAGAACTGAAATTAGGCAGAGTAACAATAACCCTGTTTCCAACCTGACCACTGAAACCCCAATGTGCTGTGTCAGGCCACAGATCAAAGAGAAGTGTGTATGTGTGTGCTGGAAACTGCTGATCGTTCACTTCTTTTTCCCATTCATACCTCTGCAGGGGGTTACGAGAACACACACACACACACACACACACAAACCCACACACACATCTGAGATTGTGTGCGTGCGTGCGTGCGTGTGTTTGGGGAGGGGTGTGTGGGGGGCAAGAGAGAAAAGGGACAGAGTGGACAAGCAAGCAAGACACAAGCAGGAGAAAGACACAACAAAGGAGAGACAGAAAGCAAAGGAAAGGAGGAAAGTTGTGGCGCTCGTCAGGCGACTATGGTGGAACAGCATCTGTGGTCTGCTGTGTAAAAGCTGACGGATGTGAGTGGATGAGTCATGGCCACAGACTAACCATTCCTCACTAGGACAGCACTTACGAAACTACTGATCCGCGCACCTCTTTCACATCACAACATTCTGCCAGCGCGCACACGCATGTGTGTGTGTGTGTGTGTGTGTGTGTGTGTGTGTGTGCCTGTGTGTGCATATCCACAGGGGCATTGTTTATTGTTGCCTTGATTAACGAGTTGGTCTAATGCATAAAAGATTTTTTCCAGGAAATATGCCACAACCCTAATGACTTACAATTAAAAACCACCACGGCTGATGGCGTCAGCCACAAATGCACAAGCAAACAAACAACAAAAGACTCAAAACCGCGAGTGAGCCACCAGCTTGGCGGGAACTTCAGGAGGCATGGCACTTAAAAAGAGCAGACAGCTGATACTGTCTGGCAAGCCCCCTACCCCTGTCACACACACAGTAACATACACACACACACATTCTTTTTTTTCCTTTTTTTTCTAAAAGGGCCAAGCTTGCAAACAAGCCCTGCTTTATAACTCTCCCTTCTCCTCTTGCCACTGCAGATCTTCTGTTGAGCTGACAACTATGTTTCATTCTATACTGCTTACAAACTATTTTGTACAGTTATTTAGGAGAAACTTTCCTGCTACTTAAATTGCTCACTGATGTGATGTCTGTGTTGGTGGTACTACTTTTTGACAGTTAAAGATACATGTGGAATTTGTAGACCGTGTTCGATAGAACTTTGAGAGGATCCCAAACTTTAACATACACTGCATTAGCATTTTATCAGTTTGCACATCGCCGTTTGTGAGCGTCTGTCTGCTACACTGAAGCACTCGCCTCGCTTGTGAAGCATTAGCACCCCGTCACAGTAGCAACACCCGAGATTAAACGAGATCGAAATTAAACATTCCCACATTGGAGAATGTTCTCCAGTGACCTTGAATGATTTTTTTTCCTTTATATTATTGTGTTGCACACACTGGTGGCTGAGCACCGACACTCGGCAAGGTTAGACATATCTGGGCGCTTGCTCCCCAAAACACTAAGACCCGACGCCTCTCCAGAAGGCCAAGTTCTCTTTGGCGGCGGCCATTGCCAACACGGCCTCCTCTGGGATCAAAGTGTGGGCTGGAAAGAATGTATGTGGGCTTGTTTCCATCAGAAAAGCAGACTACTGCTGTTGATGCTGCTGCTGCTGTTTGGCTTGCCAGACTTTTAGGGAACAAAGTAATAACTGGTTGAGAACAGTGAGAGCGCGAGGCTCAAAAGGGCCGCATGGTCAAAACAGCGACACCAAAACAAGATGGCCACCGCCACGCTACGACAGTAAAAGCAGCCGCTGGCGTGGGTTCCCGTAACGACAGGCAGGGGTTTCGCACAGAGAATGAGGGCAGGCAACAGCAAACCGCTGGGTGCCATGCAACAGGCTGAATGCGATTCCACGCTTGACGGGTTTTTACAGAAGTATTTACAAGCTGATTTTATTTCCAGCATAGTGCTGGAGAAAATTGTGCTGGAGAAAATTGCATATAATAAGATGACATAGCAGTCAGTCAAAGTTTGCACATAGATATTGTCTGGCTTACATGATTCATGTGTGGGTGCATGTTGTGATCAGCATGCTCTTCTTGCCTGATGAAGGTTAAGCTTTGATTTCCCCAAATAAAGGCTTGGTCTTCACTCAGAGATCTCAATATGCACCATTATACCCACTTAAAACGGGCACCAACAAGACTACAGCAACCTGCTCATTTTCTGCACCACCCTAAACCTGTCATGGAACAGAAGCTTTAAAATCGTTCTTTTATTTCTGCACGTCTAATCTTGTGTTGCTCCGCCCGTCGTCTCGAAGTTAACGACACCGATGCTGCGCTCCAAGCATCCTGAAGGAAACGGGAACGTGTGTGTGTGTGTGTGCACGTGTGAGTGAGTGTGTGTGTGTGTAAAGAAAGGAGCGCTTGCCGGCCTCTAATTCAAACTGCAGATGCTGGTTGCGCCCCAGACTAGGCACTAGGGCTTTACTTTGCGGTGGGCCACGTCGTCCCACTGGGGCCACTAAAATCGGGTCTGGGCACGGTTCCCGCCAAGGCCACTCCTGCCAGCTCTGCAGGCCACAGGCTGTATTTTTGCAGCATGAAGAAGTAGGCTAAACACAGTGAATGGTAAATGTCTGCACCCTGGAGAACAGCTCCGTATATCGAGTGGACTTAAAACAGGCAACATTTTGCCTTCAGGTCATTTGTTGACTGGACTGTGTTGTGCCTAAATGTTGCTTATGATTTCAATAGTATGAATGTTAGGAGCTGAAGCCCAGTGTGTTGGCATTTATTCTTTTTACTTTTAAATGGGTCTTTGATGACTGGTCTAAAAATGATCGGATGTGCACGTAACGATGCGACTACTACTCCTCTGTATTCTGCAGAGCCCCACAGAACCTCCCCTGGAGCCTCACGGCACCCGTCCTGCTAGGTTTGTTTTGGGCCAATGCCGTGGCAAGCGAACCACCACCACAGGGTACAGTGCGGGTCGGTTCAGAAGCAGAAGGACACTGCACAGTTGGGTTGAAATCATGTCTATCTTTAGAACCTGTGTGTGTGTGTCGGGCTGGGGGAGTGGCACTTAGTCCACAGATGGAGGCAGGAGGCAGTGATTGAATTTGCAGGAGGTCAAAAGAGCGAGGAACAAGGCCCCTCTCTCTTTCTCTCTCTGTCACACACACACACACACACACACCAGAAGCGCAAAAAGCTGCCCCCTCAGAGAGAGAGGGGTGGTGGTGGGGGGAGGGAGAAGAGAGAGTTCAAGATGTCTAATCTATGTGCCATACACACCTGCTGCTCCGGGCAAGATCCCGTGTTGGGTTTCACACACCACCCCCCTCCACCTCCCGTCTAAACACTTATTATTCCAGCCAAATCTCTCGCTGAGTCTCTCTGTCACACATACACATACACTCAAACTCTCCCTCTCTCTGTCACACACAGGCACATCCACACAGCTTCTTCTCATCTGAACAAGGACACACACACACACAAACTTCTCTTTTTTCTCCCACCTCCAACTATTTATTTTCTCTGTCTCCTACACACACACAGCATCATATGCACCAACACAACCCACACACACACACTCTCGCTCTCTCTCACACACACACACAGAACGGCGGCGTGGTAAATTGCTTCCAGATGTGCCGTGAGAGTGAGAAGAAAATAGAGCAGTGGAGGGCTCAGCCCTCTCTGAGTGTGAGGGACACCTTAGGAGGAAAAGCAAATACTTCTTGGAGTTTCGGACATTATTTTTTTAATGATTGCACTCGGTAGCCAGTTTGTCTTTCCAATTGAAAGCTTGTATGAAAGCCAAGGGGAAAAAACTAATCCATAGGGAAAATACTTATCCATTAGGAAGAAACAATGACAAACCATCTGTGTGTGTCCATGTGTGCGTGTGGCTGACGTGGCACAGTGACATCTCTATGACTCACTACTAACTTTATGGCCATCAAACGACCCTGTTATTGTTCCCTTACCTTCCGCTAATTGCATTGGACCTCTGCTGAAAGCACACTCATCTTCTGTCTCCTGCGGAGTCCAGAACTAACAAGGCCATCACTTTGCTCATTCAAGTCCCCCTGGACATCTACACCATAATTGGAGTGTTTCACTACTGACTCAGAGCGATTTGAATAACAAAATGACTCCTCAAAATGAGTTCTCCTTAAGTTTGTGCACTATTTGCGGTTATGAATCAAATTATTCCACCAAGTAAAAACAGGAAAGTGATTAGAACAGACTGACCCTACACCCCACACACATACACACCAATGTGGCAATGATTTGCTTTTCACACCAATCTCTTAGCTTCCTGTGGCCATCCACACACACACCACTTCATCCTGCTGGCCACTGACATATGCCCTGTGTCTAGGTCACTTAAACACCCATACAGCCTAGCTAGTATAATGCTTCCAAAACAGTCCCACAAATGTACACACCCAAGTGTCCCAAATTCAGCACAAGCCATCATTTAGTTAGAGAGGAAGTCACAGCCGATGCGCCCCCTTGAGGTTTACCCTCTCTGGAGACGCACAAAAAGACCCCTTTGTGTTCCCAGTCCTCCTCAAAACACAAAGGCAGGGTAGACACACACACACACACACACACGCACACACACACACACACACACACACACACACACACGGCTTCCCCCCGTTCCGTACCTGCCTTACTGATCTCCAACAATGGGTCTGTGAGTGTGGCATTGACAGAGGCCAGGCCGGAGCACTGGGCGGGCATTGAAGATGTGCTGGCCTCTTTGTCTGGCCATCCATAAACAAGGATGGGGAGATATGAAGACAGTGCGGCCTAACAGATGGGCACTGGGGTGCAGGGAGCTTCAGCTTTCGAATGGGGGCTGAATTTCACCTTTTATGGGCCTTACTGCCAGACGTACATGCCTTAATGTAATGTGTGTGTTCACTGTGAAATATGAGGACGCAAATCAACATAATAGTGTTTCAAGACAGTCTGAACACACAAGAGCACCATGAATTGTTGTGCGTACAGATGGGAAAACTATAGGCGGTTGAACGTTTGACACGCTGGCATGCAGGAGGCTGACCGTGTCATGTTTGTTTACATGCCGTGCATCGTTTCTCAAAGGGGTTTAAGCGTCATGACTAAACCACACACGCATCTCCAGACATGCCAGTGTGTGGCCAGCATTTGCAGGGAACGTATGCAGCTGCTTGAGTTTACATTGACCACGGGCAAAAAATCCCATTTAGCCTGGCTAAGTCCTTAACTGGATAAGCCACCTGCTGCCATTGTTCCCGCTGCTGTCCAGTCTGCGCGGCCCAGGTGAGATTAGGCCTAATCTGGCCCGGCAGATTGAGCAGCAGATGAGAAAGGGGGAGGTTTACCCCTGGCTCACCTCAGCTGGCTGTGTTACCAGGCAGCTAAACTCGCTTTTTATTTTCCCTTTTTTTTATCCTGAAGGCCCATAGCTGAGGGAAGGGGAGAAAAAAAGAAAAAGAAAAGTCTGCTCAGGTTACAGCAGCTGGGGAGTGTCGGGGCTGAAAAGAGTCCAACAGGTTTTCACTCCTTTTGAAGCAGGTCCAGCCAGCCAACATGCAGGTGGCAACGTCAGCAATGTAAAAAAAAAAAAAAACCTTTTAAGACAGCCTTGAGGCAATGCTCTGAGAAGAGTTGTACAGCGTAACCAGACCCACGGTTGGAGTCCTTTCAATTTTTAAACTATTGTACTATAAATGGGCTGCTTTACAATTGGGCTGCTTGTTTGATAAGACGCATGCATATGTTGCTCTAAAACCTTTATATACCTTTCAGCACTCACAGTGCCTTCCAAAAGGTGCAAGCTGCTCTTACCATGTGCATTAATGCACCCCAATACCATTAGCGATGCTGGCATTTCTAATGAACACTAATGGCACCATGTCTTCTTTAGCCTGGAGGCCACAATATTAATGATTTCCATCATAAATGCCTGATCTCAGGACACTTTACCATTTTCCCACAGTCCATTTATGGCCCTCACCCTACAGGACATGACAGATCTTCTGCACCATGTTCATATATGGCTTTCTTTTTGCATGATGATTTTTCACTTAGCATCTGCGGATGGCTCATCAGAGTGCACTTAGAGACAATGGTTTCTGGAAGTATTCCTGTGCCCATGTAGTAACATCAATGAAAGAATCTTGATGATAAGTGATGCAGTGTCATCTGAGGGCCCTTAGGACCCTGGACACCCAGTAAAGGTCTTTGGCCTTGTCCCTTGCGCAAAGATATTGGTACAGTTTCTCTGAATCTTTTGATATTGATAATCATAATGATAGTATGCACTGTTGATAAGATCTGCAAAGCTTTTGCAAATCATGTTACTGAGCTGATGTCAATTCACTCAATTAATTGCTAAATGCCCTCCCAGCTGATTCTTTTCAATACTGTTTGCTTTTTCAGCTCTTAATTTCCCCATCCGTACTTTTCTGAGGATGTCACCATCAAATTTAAAATGATGTTATTTTGTACATTAAACTGTCTCAACTTTCTCAACTTTTGAGACCTATCTTGAGTTCTATTGTAAATAAAATGTGGGCTCTGCATTCGTTTTTATGTACATATTAGACATTGTCCAACTTTTTTGAAAATGCTCCTATACAGCATCATACATCCAAAATTAAAAACACTATAAAAACACCAAATAAGTGTATTATACCTTTCACTTTCACAAATTAAGAGTTATTTAAAAACACCACTTTAGCACAGCATATTCCTCTTTTTATTGTCATCAAAAAATGGCATGTACCAGGACATATTTTATAAATGAGAAGTGTTAAATTCCTGTCATTGTGAGAAGAAATGGCATTTTAAACAAACACCAAGTTGTGTGGAGTAAATCTGACATATCACTGACTGTATTCAGTTTTGAGGAATTATGTTGGATGTGCATCAAACTCAACCGCATAACTCCAAGAAAAATCGAGATACGATCACAACATTACAAAAAGTGTTGTAACTGGAAAAGTAACAATTGTGGATTGAATAAAGATCAAAATGATGTAGTTTCAATGTTTAATTTCGTGCCTTTTGCAACGCCCTGCATTCCCGGACAGTGAAACTACCCAGATAGGTTTCCGTGCTCAACTGACTCACGGAATGAATATATCAAGCCAGGCCAGGATTCAACATTGCCCTGACATTATAATTAGGCTCTAATAGCTGTGGTGGAGCAAACAGGCCTGGGGTTAGTGAAGGAGGTAGGAACTGGCGGGAGCAGATGAACGGCCCCACATTCCTCCCTGCTATTAGGCCAGAGTGGAGACAAACATAGCGGAGACATGAGCACATGGCCTTGACCAGCATGGAAAAAACAACACACTTCCCCTTCCATCACTTCCTCAGCAGAGCACAAGGCAGTGCGCACACACACACACACACACACACACACACACACACACACACACACACACACACACACACACACACACACACACACACACACACACACACACACACACACACACACACACACACACACACACACACACACAGCACAGCCCCCACTCTGCTCCTCAGCACATGTGCTATACATATCCCACAGAAAGAAAAGCTGAAGTAAAAGAGAAAGAAAGAAAGAAAGAAAGAAAGAAAGAAAGAAAGAAAGAAAGAAAGAAAGCAAGAAAGAAACTTCTTTGGAGCACACACATAAACACAAAGAGAGGAAGAGAAGAGCCAGTGTTTGTGGTGTGGAGGTGAACGGGTCGAGGGCTCCACATGATGGACGTGAGCAGGGCTCCAGAAGGACTTGGGGAGACTGGGGAAGGGGAAGGGGAAGGGGAAGGGGGTGGAGACACACAGCTCCTCTGCCCTGTCAGCCTGAAGTATATCGGGAGAACCCCATGAAGAAGACAAAACACACAAGAACAGATAAGGAGGGAACCAAAACAAAGACAGTTTACTTGACTTATGTCTTTGGAAGTTGGACCCCTGGGTCAATACAAGAAAGAAGGAGGACGGAAGGGACAGATATAGATACCACAGAGAGAGAGAGAGAGAGAGAAAGAGAGAGAGAGAGAGAGAGAGAGAGCAAGAACGAGAGAGAGCGAAGAGGGAGAGAGAGGAAGAGAGAGGAATGCAAGGCCTTGTACAACACAGAAAGATGAGAGAATGAAGTAAAAAAAAGGAATCTGTGGGAAAAGGAAGTCTATGCTTCCATGTACAAATAACCACTGAGGGACTACATAAACATTCGGAGTCTTTTAATGAAGTTAAGGAGGCAGCCATATTGCAAGACTGGCAATTTAATTAAAATACCTTTGGTGGAATAAGAAGGGGCTGAGGTAGGGAGAGGGGTGGGGGATTCATCTCTGAAGCCCTACTGTATGTACAACAAATTATATTGGGGCCGCACAACCGCTAGAACACTGATGTCCAAAGGCCGCTTTGTTTGGAATACCGCTGCTTGTTTAAGCGTAAAAATGAAACTTGCACACAATGAGCTCGTTGTCCTGGGAAAGAGGGTCAGAGAGAACCCCCCCCCCAGGCATCATGTCATACAGACATGCAGAGTCAACCACTGTGCCCAAAATCCCACTACACACTCTCCACACAGGCAATTTTATAGAAGCTTACCGTCACCATCACAAGGATAATGATGTCACAAATCACAGGTTTAGTCACAAAATTTAGCCTTCAGCTTATGCCACTTATGGTCTGCCAATCTCTTTGGACATGCCAACAGCTTCTGGTGCTGAGCATAACATGTCTTTGATGGGTGGGGCACCATTTTGGGTGATAAGGATTATGTCGGTATTTTTAAATGACAAAAGTTTTTTTGTAAGATTCATCTAGTGACTGATCTCACTTCTTCACAGTAATCTGATAGCTTGTGTCTGGTATGGTCATCAAGAGGCTAGGCTCTTATCGCAGTCTCCCAAACTTTGCTGTGCATTGAAAGAGAGGGAGCGAGAGATACAGAGAGAGAGATACAGAGAGAGAGATCTAGAGGAGATCACAGCTGCCACCATATAGCACTGCCTGTGTCTGCTCAGGATTCTTGTGGGTATTTTCCAAACAAGACAAGCACTCATGCATCTTAGACCCAGGGAAAAATGCAAGCAGTTGTTTAAGAGACACATGCATGCCATCACTTGAGCAGTGGCAAACTCTCCATACGTTGCACAGTGACAAACTACTGAAACAAACAGGCTGACTCAACCTCAGACAGACACATACACACACAGACAGACACACACACACACACACACACACACACACACACACACACACACACACACACACACACACATACACACAGACAGACACACACACACACACACACACACACACACACACATCAAGCATGCACTGGAGCAAAACTCAAGCCCCTTTAGCATTTGCCCTCCTAGAGGGGTGAGAGAGACAGCTGTGCGCATGACTTACCCTCCTGCACCCGGGGCAGGTTGGACTGATCAATCTCCAGTTCAGCCATGGCCGTCCTAGCAGGCAGCACTCAGATCCTCATCGCACCCACAGCTGACCAACTACGCTACTGCTCCAGCCTCTGTGCCAGGGAAGAATGGCTGGAGTTGAAAGGGTAGACAAGGCCAGGGTTGCAATTTTCTGGGGGGTGGGGGTGGGGGACACTCTAGCTGAGGGAAAGACATGGTATATGAGACCTTTTCAAAGCATGCTATCCGTGATCACACCAGTCCTCCGGGGCATACACACATCAAAGCAACTGGATGCAATTGTACAGTGTATAGTTCAGAGACTTCCAGTGACAGGTGGTTTTAAAAAAGCCCGGCCCAATAGTAAGGGCATCAACAGTGGCCGTAATATTTTATAGCATGACTAATTAATGCTGCTTCAACTTCAAACAACTATAACCAAACTATATTTAACAATAACCATATGCGGTTTCTGAGAAATAAATCATTATAACAGATTTGCATGAAGCCCATACAGTCTTCATACTACGTTTACAGTACTACGTTTACAGTACAAAGTACAAAGTACATGCGTGCACGTGCTTGAAGTCAAATTGAAAACACGTTTCTGTTTAAATGTGTTGCACTTTCCGAATGATGATATAGTACGCAAAAACAAAACCGCCCACAAAAGACAAGGAGTAAGAAAGCTACAGAAGCATGAAGATTAAACTTCTAACGACTTGACTCACTGATGACTAACAAACAGGTTGTTGTTTGCCCAGACGGTTTGCTGACAATTTAGTTCCGCGTTCCATACATGAACTAATCATTGTGACCATCCCCTCTATTTATTTGTCTCGTTATGAAAAACAAATATGTATACACTAGCTGTATGCACAACGCTAGCTTAATTCGATATATGTAAACAAAACACGAAAGAACTTAACACATAGGAAGTAGGCTATACACAAAACTTACCTGTCGCCACTACAACCGCAACTCTAACAAATTCACAATAGACTACGTCCTTCGGTCGCTTCCAAATGCAGTCTCGCCAAATCCCTTTCACCGCCAGCTTACGTTTTAGTTTGAATGCATATCAGAAACGTTTTCCTCTGAACACGCATCACCGCTGTAATCCAACATACAGTTCACCTAACACTACTCCTGTACAAGGCATCCCTACTTTCGTCCATGAAAACCGTCTTGGACAACGGATGGGAAGCCAGCAAGGACAAACTTACTACTCTAACTCTTGCGTCACACGGTGCCTCGCTGTTTTCCAAGTGGTTATTAATTAAAGGAGAAATTCAGTGTAAAATGAACATTGGTTATGTTAAAACGTAATAACGAGTTGGTGTGTTTGCTAAGGAGCAAAACTGATGTTGTTGTGCTTATCCTGCACCAATCTGTAGATATTACTGTAATGGTGCATTTCTGGTCAGATGCTAACTGCACTGCAATAGCTTTGCAGCTTTCATCAAACCTGCACAATCACCATATCACAAACATAATAAATAGATTTAAAGTATAAAAGTTTAATCACATTAACTACAGTCTCACATCTTTTTGTCTTTTTCTGCCACCTGCTGGAACAAAACAATACTATCTAGCAGTGTGCATAGGCCAATGTAAATTTGAATAACAGAGTTCATGTGCTGTTTGCATAGGTTAATAGACTAATGAAGTGCTGCCCTCTCTGTGCAATGATGTAATTGCCTTAAGTGGCACTTACTGGATTAGTTCTGAACACCCGTTAAGAACCACGTCTGGATTACGTGGGAAAATAAATGTCACTGTGGGCCTTATGACAAACTTTATGAAATCCACAGTTTGCTCTACTGGTTAGAAGGGTTGGGCCAAATCATTTCTACTGAACAACTACTGTTTTTGCTTTGAGTTTAATGACCGAGGCACTGCAGTGGGATATAACCTTTGTATATTAGAGTAGAGTAGGGTAGAGTAGAGTAGAGTAGTAGAGTAGTACAGTGAAAGTCTTTATTGCCACTATAAGTATAGTGAGATGTTGCTTCACAAACTTGAATAACAAATTTAAGAATATAAATGTCTCTATTTCCAAATGTTTTTTTAAAGATTCACAGAACACTTGGAATAAGCTCAAAAGTATTTCTGGTCTTCCAGAACATTTCCCAAATGTTCTCTAACATTTGCAAACCAAAGTGTTTCTAAATCTGTGTCCAAAAAAATACACAGACGAATGGAAAACAAGCGTCATAGACTATGTAAATCTGTGGTTTATTACCTCTTCAATGTGCTTAAAAACAAAAACACATCTGAATGAGTTATTGATGTCTACCTTGCTCTTTTAACCAGTACAGTTAATAGGTGGCATCCTCCATCTTCAGTCAGGCTGCCAGGCCACATCAATTTATGGTCATTGCAGGGGGAAAAAACTGTGACCATCGATGCATCATTTGGGTGGGAACAAAGCTGGGGTGGATGATGAAGGCATCAATCAAACTGATTCACAGACATCTGACCTATTTGAAACTCCATCAGCAAATGCCAAGTGGCCGGCTCTTCATGTTTATGAGCCTGCATGGGCTCTGCAGCCCCATTTCACATTGCCATGTAAATTCTACGTCATCCAAGCAAAGAATTCATGTAACCATACAGTAAGCTAATTCTGTACCCATGCAGAAACAGGCACAGCAAGATGGAGTGAGGCATATACCACGTGTATCCTATTTTTGAAAATTGACATATTGTTGATCTGAGTAACATATGTGTATAAATTGCATGCCAGTGTGGCATCCCAAGACCTGTAAAAACTGCTGTTTGAGCAGCCATACAGTGTATCCCCAGCACGACCCAAACACATCACCCAGGTTCAGTGGTGTAGAGACTAAATATGATAATGTCCCAGGAGGCCTCCTTTGGCCTGCTCCTCATAAATGTGTTGATGAGGGACCCGTCTGAACACCTGAACTCAGATAATAAAAGCAGATACAAAAATAAGCTAATGCTGCTCGACATTGTTAAATTTCCCAGTCAAATGGAGAGGCAAAGAAGTGCTCAGGCCATGTGTTGTGTTTGTGCGTGGTTTTATTATCTTCTCTATTTGTTTCTTTTTACTGTTGTCTGTGATTTATGCATATAACGCATTTATGAATGGCGGAGTGAGAGTGGGGTGACACCAGTAAAGAGTGGCGCTCTATTACACGACCATGTCACGCCACAGCACACAGCACACAGTGCAGGGCTATATAACCCCTGAAGGATAGACCCAGAAGGAACACCAAAGGTGCGACATTCACTTGGCTATCTATCTATCTATCTATCTATCTCTTGGTCTCGCTCTCTCTCTCTCTTTTTCTCTCCCCACCCCTTCCACACCTCGGAGATGACCGGGAACCTGCTCCTGTCCTGTGCCCTGCTGCTGGTCTCTGCTGGAGCCCTCACCGCACATCCCATCTCAGACTCCGCCGAGCTGCCCTATGCTGGGCCAGGTGAGTGCCCGCTTAGATAGACTGCACATCATACTGTGTGTGGGTTAGGAATGTGCCGAATGTGACTGTGGGTGCTGTGTATAGGTCAACTTGCTCCAGTAGTTTTTTTTAAACTTATAGTTTATTTTAGTTATCATACTCTATTCAGAGGTCAAGTTAATTGTTGGGGAAAGTACCCATCTTTACCCATCTTTTTATGAAGATTTTGTGGATTTAGTCAATACAAATCATCTTCAGAAGAAGAGAGATATCATTTATATAACACCATTAAGAAACACAGAGCCCAGATTAGACCCCAGCTCATGGGAGGGACCCAAGTGCTTGGGTCCAGCCAGGTACAGAGTCAGGGTTGGGGGGTTGGGTGTAGTGGAGGGGTGTTGAGAAGAGGCATTGAGATGGGATATGCTATGGCTGTAGAACTGAAAATATACAGACTTACAGACCTACAGTGGTCTAAAAATGGTATAACCCAAATTCCAAACCCCATTTCTAACAAATTTGGAGGTTGGGGCAATATACTTACTGCTATTGTTCCAGGAAAAGACTAATAGATGGACAATGAATGCAATGCAAAACTACAGTTACTTTGTAGTTTTGTAAATTTGTACATTTGTACCTTTGTACTTTGTAAATATATTGAGTGTTTAAAAACAAACAGAAAAGCCTCACTGTTTGTCTATTACTCTTCTCACAGTGCTGCTGGAGGAGGATGGAGGGGCTGCTCCAGAGGAGATGTCTCTGTCTGACCCCAGAAGCAGGGCCCCAGATCTCTCCTCCCTGCTCAGCACAAACGGTACTTTTGCAGTTATGACTCAAGCTTTTCACACACAAACACAGAACTGCAGCTGTTTACTTCTCAGGAGAAATAAAAAAAAAAAATCTCTCCAAGTCATGAATAAAAAGTTAAATATTTACTCAGTATCCATGCAACTAGTAGAAAAAAAATCTATGAATTTAAAGTTAAAACTAATTTGTCATGACACATTTAAACAAAAGTGGTGTTGATTTTGGATTGAAGGCCACATTGTTTAGACATCTAATGTCTTGGTTAGCTATTGTCTTCAAGTTGCAAAACTGATATGACACTTCTTCTGGAGCAGAGGAATGAACCACTGAGTCTTTCCCATGGTGTCTGTGTTTTGTAGAGCAAAAGAGAGTCGTTAGAGAGCAGTCACATTAATCTTTGTCTTTCTCAGGGCTTACAGCAGCCTCTCTGGGCCCACGAGACGCCTTGAGACAGGTGGGATCCATAGTTCATCTGTGTCTTAAAACATTCTGTGTAATGGTTTTGGTTGTTTTGGAGGGACTTCTTTATCTTGTCATCTTTACAGTAGTGATATAACATACATTTATTTATTCTTTCAGCTTTCAGAGCCAGTTTGTACAATGACTAAGCCTAGTCATAGACTAAAAGTTTTTTTTTTCAGTGTTTTTTCCATTAAGATCATTTTTCAGTCCAGGACTAGGCTTAATCCACTTGTAGGATACAAGGATATTTATTTGTCAAATGCACAGAGATACTGCGTAAAGTAAGACATGCAGACAAATTGCTTTTTGTCAGTTTATACTGTGCATGTGGAGGGGGGAGTAAAGTGTGTAGATTGCAGCTGGGCGATGGCTGTTTGATGAAGGGCAGGGGTGGAATAGGTGATGGGGAGTAGGGGGTGGGATGGGCATATGGAGAAATTACATATAAATGACATATAAATTGTCTACTATATACAACTACGATGAACTGTTTTTTTTTTACTTGATCTCCTCCCTCCTCTTCTCTGGACCCAACAGATCATCCTGGCGAAGCAGCGGCGCTACCGGCCCTACAGCGGCTGGAGGGCTTACAGGAGGAGGAGTGCCTCGGACTGCTTCTGGAAGTACTGTGTGTGAACGATGGGAGAGGATGGCCAGGAGATGGAACCCTGGCTACGCAGTGATCAGCTGAGACAGGGCTTCTTCTGAGACTAACTGTATGCATGCATGCACTCTGTCTTTATCCAGCAACTCGCAGACAACACGCGTTCGTACACACACACACACACACACACACACACACACACACACACACACACACACACACACACACACACACACACACACACACACACACACACACACACACACACACACACACACACTGTATATTGTTGTTTTTATATATCAACCATAGTTACGTACATATTCTCTGAATACCAGTTGGGATGCGATGGATGATGAAAAATAAATCCATATATTTAGAAAAAAAACACATGTCCAATTCTCTGTTTCCTTTTAATTGTAGGTTCTCATTCATCCAGGTCATGGTAGTCGTATGTATGGACTAGTTCCCAGTCCAGCCCCATTTCCAGTTGCCTTACAACTTGCTATTTATAACTGAAGTTCATACGTGATGCTTCCCCATGTGTTTAGGGAAAAAAGTATAGAAAGGAAGATTCACAGTTTACAACACACCTTTATTTACACTATACCACAAGACTTACATACAGTACAGTAGCAGAGGTTGTCGAATAACCTCACAGAAGATTTGTAAATGTAAATATCCAGTACTGAAAAAAGATGTTAAGCATAGCATTACACCTGAGACAAGTGTCAGATGACAGTGACAATTTTTAAACTACGGTGTCTGATCCAGCTCTCCTCTCAGGCATGTAGGTAGGAGACACGACATCTACTAGTGTCCTTATAGCCCCTGGGGATCAGTGGTGGAGAAAGTGAGAGAGACACACACACAGAAAGAGAGAAAGAAAGAGAGAGACAGAAAGAGAGAATGGGAATGGGGTGAAAGAGTGAGAGTGAGAGAGAGTGAGAGAGAAAGAAAGAAAGGACAGAGAGTGAGTGAAAGAGGGGGAATGAGGGAAAAAAGAGGTTAGAGGGAGAAATGGAGTAAAAATAGAACCAGATAAAGACTTTATTTCCCAAAAAGGCAAAAATACGAGGACATTTTGTCACTGTCCATTGATCATGAACATGTGCTCAGCAACTGTGGTGAATGCTGCATGCGGTGTGGGGACCTACCCTCTGCTGTCGGTCACTCTCGAAGGACCAGAGCGGAAGATGGAGACCCCTAGTCGGGGCAGCTCCCTCCGCCTCAGCACCTCTCCTCCGGGCAACAGACTCTCCTCCCCTGGGTACACCTCCTCCAACGCAGCCTCCTCTCCCAGCGGCCTAGAGACAGGCCCCACTGCACGTAGCAGCGCTAGGAGCTAAGGGTGATGGGGGTGGGAGAGGGTTATAAGATTAACTGGGGGCGTGTGGTACACTAGTAAAAGAAATGAATTTGTGCATGACGGGTTTTACTGTGAGGGGAGATCACATAAAACCACATAAATGAGTTTTATGTTTTATGAAGGGTAAATATTAGAATTTTTATTTACCCTTTTGTTATTTAAAAGAGGATAGCAATTGTAAGTCTGTTTCCTTTTGTGTTTCCACACTTCCACTACCTCTCTCTTTTTCTCTCTCTCTTTCTCCCTCCTCTTTCATACAGAGAGAGAGAGAGAATGAGGGAAAACATTAAAGTAAGTTTCCTGTTTTATTTAGATTTAAGAATATGTTTACTACATTTAAATTTCCACTTAAAACTGGATTTGTAATAATGCTTAATAATATTATTTAAATATAAGTTTTCTTTCCTTCAGCTAACTACCTAGCTAGCTTTGTCATATAATATATCAGATGCAGTTTTACAGAGAGAGAGAGAGAGAGAGAGAGAGAGAGAGATAACAGAGACAGAGAGAGAGAGAGAGAGAGAGAGAGAGAGAGAGAGAGAGAGAGAGAGAGAGAGAGAGAAAGATAACAGAGAGAGACAGAGGAACAGTATGGATGTGTGTTTGTGTTTGTGTTTGTGTTGACTTTGAGAATGACACCCACCTCTGTCAGTTCCATGGAGTCTGTCCGCAGTGGCTGGCTGTCAGTCTGCCTGACCACCGACATCACCATCAGGGCTAACTTCAGCACCAGCGTCATTTCTACGCCAGCACACAACATCATCTCTACACCAACACACAACATCAAGCTGAACAAACCACATCACTAACTAACACTTTAACCAACTGGCTCTAGTTTACTTTAACAACCACTTGGAAAACAGTGAGACTCTAAGTAACGCAAGAGTTAGGGTAATAAGTTTGTCCGTGCTGGTTTCCCATCTGTTGTCCAAGACGGACTTCTTACATTGACAAAAGTGTCTGACTTGAATACAGGCGTCTAGTGTTAGGCTGCCTTATAAGTGCACAAGCACATCACTCGCAATACCCAGCACAGGACAATAGCACAGTGGATGAACAGGAGTTTAGGAATGCATTTCAGCAAAACAATGTTTTCTGTGTTTGATAGAATTTATTCTACAAATTTAAATTAGCATTACTTTAATTGATTTGAAAATAAAACTCACTTCATACTGGTGTTTTATTAATCACAGAATTAGACTTGCAGCAGGAACACAGTCATATTGCCATATTTGGTACCGCTGTACTGTATGTTTCCATCATACCTACTTTGGTAAGTCATGTATGCATCATTCCTCCTTACAATAAACTGAATGCCACAAACAAAAAGGCTTTGGTAGCTTTGATAGTTTTTTTCTGCAAACCAAAAGTTTTGCTACCAACACTTGCCATGAAAGAATAACATTTGACAGAAATATCTCTACTGCTCAAACACATATGTTTGGACAACCGACAGGAATAAATTCTATTAATGCCAAAGCTCATCATAAAGACTAAAATGTGGCCATGGTCTAATCCCTTATTCACTAAAGCCAGTAGAGCCCTGTATGAATTAGATGGCAGATTAGGCAGATTTTTAAAGTTATTTCCTAAATTACAGATGTATGCTGCCCAGAGTAAATGCTGTACCACACCAAAACAGCCATATAAGCGACTCACTAGACATTAGTCTTACCCATAAGACCATCAGGCAGTAACTTCTGTAAGCAGGGAAGGCGATTGGACTTACCTCTGTGTGCGGCAGTGGAGGCAGATGGCCGGGGCAGTGGCAGAGACAGAGGCAGAGGTGGAAATAGACTGTGTATGAGCTCCTGACATTCCTTCACAGCCTTATATTCCCAGAGTATCAGGGGCAGCCAATCCCCTGGGCCGCCAACCCCATTACCTGCCCCATAAAGCTCCAGGTGACGCACACCCCCCCATCCCCCCCCACACACACACACTACCCACCCTGCCCCCGTCAGCACTGGACATCAATATCCAGCCACGACCAGTAGCAGCACAGCAAAAAAATGCCAATGCAGCAGAAAGTCAGAACGTCATCAAGGTGTGAGGGGGTTGCTACGCTGTGGGGTGCTCTCACCGAGAGGGAGCATGGGGATGGTGACGCTCCAACACACTGGAACTGCTTTGTGCCATCAGAACATTAAGGAGGGTTCTGACCCATAGCGGGGTGACTTGGTACAACAACATTACTGGGTGTTCTGGTAATTGATCTACAGCTCAGAACTGGATTTATAGTGCATGTAAGTACCTTTGACAGTAAGTACCATATCGTCACTTAGCTATGACGTTATTTGATTTGGAAAATCTTTGAATGACTACACCATTTAGTATGTGTGTATGTGTATGTGTGTGTGTGCATGCGTGCATATGTGTGTGTGTGTGTGCATGTGTCTGTGCGTGTGTGTGCGTGTGTGTGCCTTATGTGTCTGTTGTTACTAGAACATCCACTAGAGGGCAGCATAGAGTTGTAGGGCAGACCACGTGGCATAAAAAGTACGTACATAGATTTTTCATTTTTGTACTTTTTTTATTATTTTACAGCAGAAAGAATATAAAGCATTCAGAAAACATCCTTCATATTTTTAAGGGCAATTCAAAACGTTTTGCATGGCTTCAGCAGCTGAATTCTTTTTTTTTTTCTTTTTAAACATATCCATTGTTTCAGTGACGCTTTTAACATGCACAATTACAAAAATAAAACTTACAAACCAGAAAGGAGGGAGAAGAAGAGAAAAAATGCAGAAAAATCTCAAAACGAAGAAACAAACAAACAAAAAGACAACAGGAGAACAGAATGGGAAGAGTCAAAGAAAAAAGGGGGGAGGAAAAGAAAGAGGGCTACGACATAAGAGGGGGAGGCAGAGAGAAAGACAGTGAGAGAAAGAGAATAAGGAAAAGAGGGAAAGGGAAAGAGCGAGAGAATGAGAGGAAAAGAGATCTAACACTAGTCATCTTACATGCAAGGTGTTGGACGCCCCACTATCTGGTACAAAAGCAGGGCTGAGTAGTCTTTTTTCCGGGTGTTTTTTTTTTTTTTCATTCTTTTTTACTTTTTTTTTGGAGATGATGAAACGTGCAGCTCGGTAAAGGGTGTCATATAATTGCTATCCATAAACTACTGAGAACTAATCCTGCAATACTGGCATTTGCATAAGAGTAGGTCAACTATGGGTGCCCAATTGGTTTGGGTGGTTTCCGGAAGAATCTACAGGTCTCCACTTCATAAGAAAATAAGGTTTATTGCTCAGTGTCCATGAGTGGAAAACGTTGTCAGATGTGGTGTGCTGTTTGTTTTGTAGTCCCTGCCCTATGTCTCCCATGTGTGTATGGGTGAGAGTCACGGGTGCGGGGCCAAACTCAAGGAGAAAAAGGCAGTCTTTGATTACAACCCTGTAGAACGCGACAGGAACGTAACAGTGGGCATCTAGTAAGCTGACCTGCAATACCACACAAGGACCAACCTGAAGACAATAGCCTGACTAATTCTTAGTATTGGCGAAATGTTTTCAAATGAGCATTTTACCTCAATATCATTGCCAAAGGTGTGCGCAGTAGTGGGGATCACAGGACTAAGTCAGGGAGTGTTGTTTTAAGTACAATATATCACACGACTATTCATCTACTGCATGGCAGTGGTAGGCTACTGTGGAATACACATAGTAGAAACTCCAGCATATCCATATCTCATTGGACAGTAGATGTTAGTAGATGTCTGAATGCTGGGATAAAAACGTATGGATTATGGCCCATATCATGGCCTGCCCTACGCACCACAAATGTGAATTACAACCATTTTCCAGGTGTGGATTCATCACTGTTTATCTAATGGCCAGAATAAAATCATATGGGTTGCTCAAAACCGACACTGATCGTCATAAGGGGTATCAATAAACAGACTCCAAACACAATACAAGAAGCCTTGTTATTCTGTCAAAACATTAAGAGAAGGAAAGGGCTTCTGTTTTACTGCCAAAAACATTATTATTCGCTGGCACGGCACTGACATAGCACATCAGTACACTTATTTTAGGAGAAGAGATTGTTGGTCTTTGTCATACTGCAGATCAGCCCACTTTCAATGGGAAAAAAATGCAGAGAAAAAGGAAAGAAAAAGAAGTCATGGTTTGCTTTCCCAAGAGACAGGCGGGCTCATTTAAGAACAGGGGAACACTGCTGGAAGGGGGGACCACCCGCACCAATCTGACTGGCCTGGCCAAGGGTATCCTCAGCAACAGACTCCTCTCTTGTGTCCTGCTCCACTTCCTGTCCCCCATCCCCCCTACTCATTTTGGCACCCTGAGAGAACTAAAACACCAGAGGGAGGCTGGCAACTCCCTACACTATGATGAGACTTGTGTCTGTGTGCGTGTGCATGTGCGTGTATGTGTGTACTGGCTAAGAACGAGCAGCCACTGTCATATGGTGAACTCGTGTGTGTGTGTGTGTGTGTGTGCGTGCACTAGTTGACACCAAGCTGCCACTGTCATACAGGTGGACCTATGTGTGTGTGTGTGTGTGTGTGTGTGTGTGTGTGTGTGTGTGTGTGTGTGCTAGCTGACAACAAGCTGCCACTGTCATACAGATGGAGATGCACATGCACAGGGAGAGAGTGTGTGTGTGTGTATGTGTGTGTGTGTGTGTATATGTGTGTGTGTGTGTATGTGCTATCTGACACCAGGCTGCCACTGTCATACAGGTGGAGATGCACGTGCACAGGGAGAGTGTGTGTGTGTCTGAGTCTCCTTTGGTACACTGTAAGAATCCTTGGACCTGCTGAGGTGTAAAAGATATGTCTCAAAGGGTCCGGGAGAACTGAAGCTAATTCATTGTACATAAAACAAACAAATAAATAAATAAATAACAATAATAAGGTCATGCTGGTCCTGTAATTGTGAATACTGTTTGGTGCTTTGTGTTTTGATAAGTGTTCTGATATTATATCTACGTTTTTGTGTTTGTTTGTTTTCTTGTTTTACGTTTCTCCTCTGCCCTCCCTTAAAAAGCCCTGCATCTTTGAAAAAAGTCCTTTGACACGTAAAACCGCAATCCTCTGCTTCACAGAACACCACGTCTTTTACAAGTCTACCTGGCTACCGATTCTACAAAATTAGCATGCTTCAGGTGTGCACTTCAGCCACCCAGGTTTCTATGTACCATGCAAGCATAATAAGACCCTTCTGGAGGTGCCACAGCAGTGCCATAGCGGACATCCTAAACCTCTAGTGGACCGATGAAGGCATTGTGAGAGTAGTGGATTAATGTGGAGATGTGTCTGTCATGGTGGTTCACAGCTAATGGCACAGGTAGGGCATCATGTTCTGAAACACTGGCAAAACTGTTGGCAATCCAGAGTGTTGGCACAGACCCTGAGGCCAACAAGAAACTGGGTAGGGGGTTGAAACACATAAAGAGGGTTTTGCTATCAGTCATATTGGGCTGGGACTGGGGCAGGTTTTAGGAGAAAGGTTTGTAACTTCTACGATGAAAGTCCATCTTCTACTAGTGCGTATACCGTGTGTGTGTGTGTGTGTGTTTGTGTGTGTGTGTGTGTGTATCAGACTAACATGCTAACTGAAGTAGGCTTGCCACAGCCTAGATGCAGGTTGATTAGGCACTTCCCACTTAAAACACTCCAGATCAAATTATACATACAAAGTCTCAAACAGAAGCAGAGCACTTTACATTTGGATGTTAAAAATAAACATACAAAAAATTGCATAATGACAAAAACTTAGACATGGAATCAACACAAAGAAGATTTAGAACACAGGGTAGTCTTTGCCATACTTTCCCACAAAATACACTTCAGGCAGAATTCCATCACTGCAGCACATTGCCTTTCACATTAGCACATGCTCATGGCATCTTTGTATTCACTAATCCCCTTGAAAGCTTGTTGCAACAGTAAGTGAACCGCATAGGACTGGCACATTGCCAGTTGACAAACAAACTTACACTTGGTTGAAAATGAAACAAATTGACTTCTCCGTAATGTCACATTTCCATTTCTTAGCACCATTCTGTGGTCAGCCCCCCCTACCCCCACTCCCTCGGTGTTCTTCAGAACTTTGTGCAAGACAGTACCCGACTATTCAGACTGTTTTACTTGTACCTCTTGCTGTTTGTGTGCTGACTGGGCCACACCGTGTGCTATAGATGACTCCCTGACTCCCTGACACCTCAGACACACAGTGCTAATGGTAACAATTGTCCCTTTGATTCCATATGACCTGGCCAGCTGCTAGATACATGAGAGCACATTCAGACGAAACAGACAAACCACTGAGCCTTCTGTCCACACAGGGTAGCTACTTTAACAGCTCTTATACTAGCCCATCTTTCTTCTCCCTTACAGATGATGTGATTAATATGGATTTGTCTGAGGTCTGTCTCTTACAGAGACAGTTGGCCAACTGCAAAGGGATTTTGAATGGAGCCACTGGTGATAAGAAAGGGATATGTGAGAAACTTCAAAGTTGCTTTTGAGAAAATTGCTCTCGCTGCGAAGACCTTTTCTGTAGATGTTTCTCGAATTGTGACATGGTGACTGTGTTTTGTCATCTGATTATCTGTTAAGCAAAGATTAACTTAATTCTGTTGTTAAGCAATATAGCATTCACATTACTTGGCACCATTGGCAAAAGATTCTTGGTAGCCCCAAAATAAAATGGATATAAAGGAAAAAATGTAAACATAACCTTTAACCTTAAGATCATTTTGCTGTTTTTTTCCTAACGCTAAATACAGTATTTTTTAATCATTATTTTTTTTGCAATAAGGTCATGCTTTAGCAAAATGTTCTTATCAAGAACATTCAAAATAAAATAAAATACTTTTATAGTGAAATAGTCTGAATCATTGTACAGAGCATAGCCACTAATGCTTTTAGTCCATTGTTGTACCTTTGTTCATGTCTACATGCATGTGTCTCAGTTTATCCCAGATATTTACACTATGTACAAACAATACAACCACACTTCAGAGGCATTCAAAGAAAACTATACAAATATTCAGTTTATGTTTGCTTGCGGTACCTGTTTCTTTCCCACATTTGCAATGAATAAAATAATATATTTCTAAAATACAATCCCATTCGGATAAATGTTTTTTTTTTTTACTTTGCGAACCTGCAACCTTTCCATATGTACACAAACTGCTCAGTTGTCAAAAATATGGATTTGTCTAACCACTACTGAGGGACTAGCTGCCCTCAGAGAATCTCTAAGACATCAAGGCAATGTGTGTGTGATCTTTCGCTTCACATAAACCTTAATGGTCTGTGAAGTTCAAACATAACCCTTTACAATGAACAGATCGATAAAGAATAAAACACAACTGCTTTGCTGTCAAGGGATGCATCTGCATGACATAAGGCCAATTGAAATGAGAAGTAACACATGGTGCATTATGTTGACGTCTACATAACTTGTGGTAAATTCCATGAGCTGTGGGGGAGGTGTTGGGCACAATAACTTCCTGCCTAAAGGGAGTCCCATGACAGAGAAACAAATGCCTGGTAGAGAACCACTGAGGACCACGGAGCACATCTCAAGCATGCCACTGACAGCACAGACCTGAGGACATGCAGCTTTCTCCTGCCTCTTAGGCTCTGCTTCTCCCAAACTCTTCTTCAGCAAACAAAGGTCCTGTGCACGCACACGCGCACACACACACACACACACACACACACACACACACACACACACACACACACACACACACACACACACACACACACACACACACACACACACACACACACCAGCACTGATCACTGATGTCAACTTTCATTTAAAATGAGGAGATGGACCAATCTCAAAACAGGACAAGAATTTGAACACCCTTTCCTGCCTCATAGGCTCTGGTCCTCCCACTTTTCTTCAGCAAAGGTCCAGCACGCATGCACACACACATATGCAAACGCGCGCGCCACACACACACACACACACACACACACACACACACACACACACACACACACACACACACACACACACACACACACACACACACACACACACACACACACACACACACTAGCACTGTTGTCAACTTTCATTTAAGATGAATAGGGTGTCAAGTCAAGCAATGGATCAAAGGAGACAGACCAATCTGAAAACAAGACAACAATTTGAGCACCCTTTCCCTCCCCAAGCTATTATACATATTTAATCATCAGGCAGCTTAAAAAAATGACTTCAGTCCAATATGAGTCCCAGACAATTTTCATCAGACATAACAAATGTCTGTATTAACATCTAGTATTAACACTGCCCACACCTCTCCTACATTCATGTGATGTTCTGACCTATCAACAAAGGACTTAAGATGAGCATGATGTCTGATCATTTTCATAACATGCTGTATTGTTTCTTTTGGTGTGTGTACAAATGGATTTTCAATGACCAATAATTTTTGGTTCCTCTTTTTTGTACTTGATAAAACCAACAAGTCACAGAAAAATAACATGAAGCACACATTGAGCCTGATCTCTGTCTCTATTTTCCAGTTGATTCCACAGCTTCTTTTGGCTTGTTTTTTGCATTCTGTAGCCATTTTGTGTCTGTCTCTGTCCTTTTTTGTGTCCTTTGTCCTTTTTTGTGTGATTCTCGTGATCCTTTCCAGCATCCTTACGTTCCCCTACTAGTCATGCTTCCAAAAAAACAAAACCACAACAAATTAATCCATGTAAAAAGTGCAAAAAATGCCACGAAGCGAATGTCCTTCCTTTCAACAAGTCTTCCCTTTGCAAAGTTCTTTTGTTCCTTTTAAATTCACAAAAGTGGCCTTTTTCCCTCCTAAAGAAAGATAGAGGATATGAAAAAAAATGCTGTTTTATATGTACTCGCAGGAGGAGAATCTACAGTACCGTAGCAGTGTTCACTCTGAATTATCATTTCTTTTTCGCTTTCTTTTTTTCCTTCTGTTGTAAAATGTCTCTGATTCAAAGGGAGTAACAGAAAAAGGAGGATTCTGGAGGGTGGTATCACATCTTGAGGGGACTCTTCTGTAGATTCTCATGTTCCTTGGCCTTTCTCAATTCTTTCACTCTGGGGGGACACAGAACAACACACACACACATATAGTGTTTTTGAGAAAAAAAAACAAAAACACTTGCATTATTCAGGCATTAACATATAGCAACATACTCTGCATACAGTAGCCTCTGAACTTTAATGGCA
Organism: Coilia nasus; assembly: GCA_027475355.1. Taxonomy (NCBI): domain Eukaryota; kingdom Metazoa; phylum Chordata; class Actinopteri; order Clupeiformes; family Engraulidae; genus Coilia; species Coilia nasus. Next base: position 6,850,873 of record CM050206.1, on the reverse strand, counting down.
CCCCCCCCCTGTTTCCAATTCAATTTCTCCTACTCAACAAAACAGCCTAGAAGACAACGTTACTCTAAGTCAAACCAATGGTCATTGTGGGGGTGACTCCAACTAAGTCCAGGCTGGATGTACTATATGCTGAAGACTTCATCTAATCACTTTTCATAGCTGAATCCAACATGTAAATGTTTCATTAAATTAACAAAATGGGTCAAAACAATAATGATGCAACCCTTGTAAATCAAGTAAATGACATTGGCCTGGTCCTCCATATTTGCCTTGGAATGGAGATACTCCTTCTGCAAAGGACATAATAGAGTTCCCAATCCATCAGCCATCAGCCTCAATTGAAATGCCCTTCTTTTTTATTTAGCTGCTATCACTTACGTTTGTATGGAAATTGAGACTTTCATTTCACTTACAGACTGACAGAATGATGCTTTGTGAATTGGCCTATATAAGTTTAATTCTTAAGTTTAATCCCCCCAATGTGCTATTTCTCTTCGCTCCCTTGAGTCTGCAGTGTCTAGTCTAGTGGGAAAATATCTTTCAATCTTGTAAGTTCACAAAAGAAGGATCTGAAAAGTCAGTAAGGAACAACAAAAAAACTACATCAAACTTCATGTCAAACCTATTTGTATATGGTGAAAAGAGAAAGGACCTAGTAAAGTAAACTATAATATGCTACAATAGTTCCTGAACATATGCACCAATGTATGACCTTCTGTCGAGTATATTCCCATAAAAACAAAAACATCATTTCTTTTTACCAAAGACCTAGGGGGTGTAATACTGGTCCCATCCGCACACATTTCCATCACACTCATAACAACTGCACCAGTGACACGTCACCCTCTAAAAACCACATCCACCCCAAAGAGGAAGTGACATCATTTGGAGCATGCCTACAGGTCAAGAAAGCAAGGCCCATAGTTGTCACCAGGCATGCAACATGGCCACGTAGCAACAACTACCTCTTAGTTCGCTAACATCTTCATGATGGCACAACAAAAAGAGTAAAGAAAAAAAGAGCAAAAGAAAAACTCAAAAATGAAAAGATGAGAGACGAAAGAAAGTAATTTCCGTAAAGAGAGCGAGGGAGAGAGATAGATAGAGAGAGAGATATATGTTGTGAGAGGACTTTGTTTAGTGTTGTGGTGTACATTGTCATTCATGAGCAGTGGTTAGTCAGAGAGAGGTCAAGCTACTGCACGTCTGCTCTTAGAGTGAGAGTCACAGTCCTCCTGTGCTTCCAGGGGCAGCTGGCATGCAAGCAGGCAACAGGCAACAGTGATGGAGGAGGAGAGAGAAGAGAGAAAGCAAGAAAGGGTTGGAGAAAGAGAGAGAGAGGAGTGAATGGGGGGAGGAAGATAGAGGAGAGAGAGAAAAGAGGGGGAGGAATATATAGAGGGAGAGAAATAGAAGAGGAGGAGAGAGAAGGGGAGAGAGAGTGAGCAAGGAGGAATGAAAGAAGGAGAAAAGGGGGAGAGACAGATGAGTGCAAAGGGAAGGGGACTCTCAGAGTAACCATACAGTTTAAAGACTGAGCAAGAGAGAGCATGAGAGCGGAGACAATTAGAGAGAGAGAGAGGTAGAGAGAGAGAGAAAGAGAAAGAGGGAGGGATGGAAGAAGGGAGAAAGAATGAGAAAAAGAGTGAGAGTTAGAGAGGAAAAGCACAAACTTGAGTTGCTCAGGCTGCACTCACCCGCTTGAACAGTCTATGGTCCATCAAAGGGCTTAGCAGTAACAGCAAAACAACAACCACACATCTATTAGCACACAGTAGGGAGTGTGAGGGAGGTGGGGAGGGCGTGATACAGTGGAGAAAGGGGAGAGGAGGGATAGAGGGACTCCTGCAAAGTTGTGTACAACCCTCCCCATCCCCAGAAACTGCTAATGTGCTCAAATGAACTTTTGACCCCAGAGCATAGCTTAACTCCCTGGTCATGCTGTTAGTTCCTACCTAATAGTGATGCGCGGGCCGACCGGTGACCCACAGATTTTTATTTTAAATATTGGGGTGTGAGCGGGGTGGGTCAAAAAATTAAAAACGCACAATTCTCACTCTGAATATTCAGAGATAGCCTACTAGGTGCAATGGATTAATACATTTTGCATTGTAGACCTTCTAAATCGCATAGGCCTACAACATGCTATGACCATTAATGCCATTCCGTCAGGCTTTGCGTTCCTGCCACCAGCGCATCGAGCGAGCGTGATTCAGTTCAGCAGGTCTCGTGTTGGAAGCGTGTCGAAATAGACTAAACCCCTGCAAAGGTGGATTCCATCCTCTTTCTCCACAGTGCTTCCAAACAGCCATCATAAATGCAGCTGGCCTATATTTTTCATCTTTTTGAAAACGAGCTACCAGTTTGAAGTAGGCTATCCCGATTAGTATATGCCTGCTCTACTTCATTTTAGACAACATTAAGATCATTCGAATCTGATAGTTCTCAGATCTGTTTGTGTGTGTGTGTGTGTGCCTGTGTGTAGATGTTTCATACCATTTTTCACAATCCTTCAATAAAGAAGGGCGAAAAACGGATCTTTCGCTTTCTTTGTTTGACAATTAATCGTTTATTAAACTGTATTATCAGGGAGTTTTCTTCCCTCGGGTCGGGTCGGGTCGGATTTGGGTCACACTTCGCATATACTTTTGCAGGTTGGGCAGGTCGATTTGGATCTCTTGACGGGTTGGGTTGGGGCAGGTGTTAAAAAATCCAGACCCGCGCAACACTACTACCTAAGGCAGAGGCTGGTTTACATGTAAACATCTTAGGGCTTGACTGGTCACTTGTCTCCTTAGTGCTCATCACCCTGCTGTGTTCTGTGTCTCTAGGCTGCTGTGGTCAGATCAGTGTGGGGCTTCTGCTTCTGATTCTGCTGTGCTTTTGCCGGCAGTGTGCAGTTCAGATGACTCAGTTGCACCTTACTCACCCTGACTTATTGAGGCCATTGAGGGGGATACATGCTTGCTGCCGCTGTGTGTGTGTGTGTGTGTGTGTGTGTGTGTGTGTGTGTGTGTGTGTGTGTGTGTGTGTGTGTGTGTGTGTGTGTGTGTGTGTGTGTGTGGTGTGTGTGTGTGCGTTCGCATTGCCCTCTCCTATTTGCATGTTTTCTATAAGTGGGTACATGTGTGCTTTTTGCATTCAAGAGCATAGTGTAAGTGTGAAATGTGATGTGTACATCAGTGTAACTTTACATGTGTCCTCTGCATTTATTTGTGCATCTGTGTGTGTGTGTGTGTGTGTGTGTGTGTGTGTGTGTGCGTATGTGTCTGTGCAGGTTCAGTGAAGACACAGCAGTGTTGGTGCTGCCACCCTCCAGCAGAGGGCGCTGTGGGGGTGTTTACCTGTGGCGACAGCGGCGCAGAAACCTCATGATCTTCCGCGCGGCCTGGTCCTGCCTCTTGGTGAGCAGACTGTTTCTGGAACGCATAGAGGAGAGGAGAGGAGAGGAGTGCAGGAGAGAAGAGGAGAAGAGAGGAGAAGAGAGGAGAGGAGAGGAGAGGAGAGGAGAAAACAGGAGAGGAGAGGAGAGAAGAGAAAAGAGGAGAGAGCATTAACGGTCGTGGGGAGCAGCACTGCCGACTAATCATCTCCCCAGAATATCTCAGTGCCAGAAATGCCCAGGCTGCACTGCACCAGATGCACTTGCCATTTCATTAGCTGGCAGGAGCTTTTTGTCCAACACAAAATGTGCCATGCAGCGGGTGCAGACACAAGCTTTCAAACCGCTATTACTGCATCGCTTGGACTGTGGGTGCAGTATACACCCTTCACCTGAACTTTGGGGCTAATCAGTCTCCAAAGTTGTGGGCTCTGTGGCTAAGATTCTCATATTTAAGGAGAATCCTCAGATATGTCATTCAGTTTATTGTCATTATGGTAATTCAAATGTTATGTAACAGACTTGTTCTGCTGTTTGTAAGCTAAACACTTTGCTCTGAGTGTGTGAATGAAGAGCACTGTAAGTGTTATTAATGGTTGATTTAGCTATATGCTAAACTATGCAGTACCATATAATTCAATACAGCTATATATTATACAATACAACACTATGCTATACTCTACTATGGGCCATATATTGCTGAAATTTAGTCCTATTCAGGAAACGTTTTTCAATGGATAGTTTCAATTAAGTTCTCCTTTGGTCTAATTTAGTTTAGTTTAGAAATTAACAGTTGATCTATGTGTGAGAAACCAAACCATACATTGTGCTGTCCTATCAAAAAAACCCAGTACCCAATGTTCCTCATGTTGCTGTCCCTCTTCTAAGCTTGTGCGAGAACCCAGCCTTATATTGTGGCTAACCTATCCAATGACCCACTACCTAGTGTTTCTTGTGCTGTTGTCTCTTAACTGAGTGTGTGCTAGAACCCACATTTATATTACTACAACCTCTCCAATGACCCAGTGCTTAGCATTCCTTTCAGCAGAGTTGGATTATTAGTGTCATAGCTTTTCCCACAGGGTTTCTGTGGTAACATTCCTAATCACTATAAAATGTAACAGAGGTAGTTTTTGAACAAAATAGAAAGTCCAGCCATCATTTTTGTTTTTCTGGTTAAAAGGGTCGCTACTGTGCTTCCCTATCCAATAACCCTGTACCCAGTCATCCGTTGTGTTGTTTTCCCTCACCTCAGCTTGTGTGAGAACCCACCCTTATATTGTGCTAACCTGCCCAATGACCCAGTGCCCAGTGCAATAGGGAAAAAATGTGGGTAGGGGAGTAAATAACCAGCGCTCTCCTCTGCCCTACAAAGCCAAAAGGCAGTAACTGCATAATCCGTCAAATTTAGTTTAGACTGGAATGTAACTTTATAACACCTCCTTTGTGTTGTGACTAAGTCTCTTGCTTCTTCCTATTAAGAAACTACATAAAAGCATCAGCACTATACCTACAACACGTTTGACAGGGCAGTGTGACAACTTTAAAGGAAATTTTCTCAGTTTCTATGTGCACGTAGTTACTGGAGTTTGCCTTTGCAGGGCAGTCCTGCTCCCTTATTCCTGGCTGAAGTGCCCTTTGGGCAAAGCATCTAGCCCCACATTGCTCCAGGATGACTGGCTGTACCTGTACCTAATTCACTGTAAGTTGCTCTGGATAAGAGTGTCAGCTAAATGTAATGTGATGTGATGTAATTCCTTGTTATGTTGCCATATGATGTTGTGTCCCCCTACCTGAGCTTGTGCTGCACCAGGGCAGCGGTAGCGGTGCGTCGGTGGGGACGCATCCGTCCAAACTCCTTGTAGCTGCGGTAGTACTGCTGGATCAGCATGGCCGCCCGCCGGCTCTGCTGGAACTTCTTCTGCTCGTGGTAGCTACGGAACTTACTCTGGATTAGGATGGCGGCCTGCGTCATCTTCTTATAAAGTGCATACTGAGAGCAGACCCAGCATATGGAGAGGAGAGGAGAGGAGAGGAGAGAAAGGAGAGGAGAGGAGAGGAGAGGAGAGGAGAGGAGAGGAGAGGAGAGGAGAGAGAGGAGGAGGGGTGGGAGAGTGCAATGGGGGTAGAGGGAGAGACAAAGAGAGAGGAAGGAAGTGAAAAAAAAGGATTATTGCTGGTATCAACACAGGACTGTCAAAATACATCACATACTTTAAAGACCAATTTAACTGGACAGACAATAGGGAAGAGATGTTACCTTCAAGGCTATCCATGTTAGCTTGTAAAAGAGAGAGATTAGGAGTGAGGCAGCGTCACATAAAGGATTACACATAAGGTTTGAAATACACAGCAGGAAGACCTGGCCCTGTCAGGAAGACCTTTAGGTATCTAAAGCCAGACCCCACGGCGTTAATATGGAGGCAACATGAAACATTCATGACTAAACTTACTCAACATTTGGGCTGAGGGGATTGAAGATTAGTGCAGCTATGGCTGGTAGGCTAAATAGAAAGGCTGTGATATTCCCATTAATGTGCATTACACAAGTAAGTGTTTCTTAGTGAGGACTTCCTACTCACACAACTAAAATCTGCATTAACAACTCGATGTAAAGCTAGTTACTCTCCGACTGTAACCCAGGCCTAGCATTAATGTGCATATTGGGTGCTCTGATTGAAGGTGGACAGGCCTAAGTGCAGGTCTAATGGCACTCGAGAGACTCGCTAAGGTGTGACACACTTAAGACACTCTCAGTGGGGGCTGGGATGCCTATGACCAGCAGTGTGTATGTAAATGTGTCTTGGACCACACTGAAAGACTACCTACTCCAGTGATACTCTCGTTTATGCTACGTTCATATTACAAAAGAGCACTTTTTTTTTTTAATTTGTAATGCCCATACAAACACAATCTCAAACACAATGCATGAGTACACCTTTGCCTTTGGTTTGGTTTGCCCAGAACACACCAAGGAATAGGCCAAGTCTTTTTTTATTTCTTTTTTATGGCCTCTCTCCATTTAAGAACATCTACTTTGCAAGAGGAAATTATGTACATGATATCTGATTACAAATGGCAGCTGGGCTTGTGAGTGGACCACCCAAGTTGCACATCTTGCAAGACGATATTAACAGAGGTTGTGTCCAAAATGTTCACTCGTTTACTGTGTAGCGCACTACAGGATGTGAGTTGCATTGTTATTTCCTACATAGTGTAGTATATACAGTAGTGAGCCAGTGAACGTCTCACATTTGGCCAGAGGCCTGACCGGGATGTCAGGGAGGCATGAAGGTCAGGAGCCAAAATGGGGTGGTGGGCCTACCTGTTTATACTTCCTGTAACATCTCTGAACGACGGCGGCGGCCACTTCCTGTTGCTCTCGCAGTGGTCTGCCCTGTGGAGAACAAGCAGAGAGGTCAAAGGTCAGTGTCAGGACCGGTTCGCTTCACAGCCAGCTGCATCCTCTGCGGTCAATCCTCTCGGTCGGACGCCAATACTCCAGCAGTCCACACACGGGAGCTGCAGAGGGGTACTTGGACAGAGAAAGAGAGAGATAGAGGGAGAGAAATAGAGGGAGAGACAGAGGCAGAGATATGACATGAGATTGGAGGGGAGAAAGGGGAGGGGGGGTCACAGACAGATGGGAGAGATATTTAGAGTTACACATAAATAGATAAAGAGAGAGTGAAGCAGTGTGAAGGAGAGAAAAACAGGAGAGGAGAAAGAGAGAAAGTGACAGAGACAGAGACAGTGAAAGAGGGCGAGAGTTAGAGAGTTAGACAGACAGAGGAAAGACAGGGACAGAGGGAGGGAAAAACAGACAGCATGACAGAGAGAGAGAGAGAGAGAAAGAGAGACAGCTAGACAGCTAGCAGGGCTGTGCCAGCATTCCCGCTCCGAGTCACCTGGCAGAGCTGGAGAACAGATGCCCCAAAAGGACAGCGAACAGTTTGAGATGGGGAAAGTCATTATGCACAGCCGCAGGGGGGGGAGCGAGGGAAAGAGAGAGAGGAAAGGAGAGGAGGAGAGAGTAGCAGCGTCCATCCGCACAGCCTGCAGCACCAAGTACTGAGTGGTTGGGGTGGGAGAGGAGAGAGGCAGGGAGGAGAGGAGCGGGAAAGGGAGGGGAGGGAAGGAGAGGAGGATAGGGGCAGAGAGGAGGAGAAGAGGAGAGGAGACCAGTGCAATTGTTTCCTTGAAGCCAGGCCATGCACGGCTGAAGCCACTGGCAACCTTTCCCATGCGTAAGCCATGAAGACTGCAAGAAATAAGTATGTGTGTATGTGTGTGAGACAGAGAGAGAAAGGGAGAGAGAGTGTGTGTTTACAGAGGACAGACAGTAAGAAAGAAGTGTGTGTGTGTGTGTGTGGCTGTGTGTGTGTGTGTGTGTGTGTGTGTGTGTGTGTGTGTGAACATGTGTGGTTGTAGATCACTGTCCACCAACTTTTCCATTACTACTAAATAAAACAGCACAGAGAGAAGCTGTGCTGGTGACACATACACCACTGCTCCTCACCTACACTTCCTGTTCAGCACCACCTCACACACACAACAACCTAACCTGACTCCAACAACACCACACACACACACAACACAACACAGCACAGATATACACCACCACACACACATGAATACACGCCGACACCACAGCACCACAATGACAACACAGCTTCCTATAACACCACCTTCACCCCCACACCATGGCACGTGACGACACACGCTCTCCCTGCGTCTCCCTGCACTGCGGTGTGTCTGTACCTGAGACCTGGCGTGTACCTTGCACTTGCGGAAGGCGGTCTGCACCAGCCGGGCGGCCTCGTACAGCTCCCTCTGCTCGGGGTCGGAGAGCGTGAGCTGGGCCAGGTCCCGCTCCACCTTGCTGTTGGAGGCGCTCAGGAACTCGCTCCACTCGGCCGGGGAGGGCAGGCCGGGCTTCTCCAGGGGCCCGTCGCGCAGGGGCGACCCGCTGGGGCTCAGGCCGGGGTTGGACGAGGGCGTCAGGGGCTCACTGTACAGGGATCTGGGGCATCCACACAGAGGATTGGATTCAAATTAAAAAACAGTGTTTACAAGTGATTTGTGGGTTTTTCCAATATCAGTGCCACACAACTATGCAGGAGTCCAGTGGAAGACACAAAGACACAATGGCTTTGTTCAGGTTTCCATTCCCCATATTGTGTGGAATAGGAACATGCGTTGGATAGTAACTAGTCTGCTACACTACTAATTAATTAGGTACAGTGTAACAAAGTGTATAAGTGCACAATATGTAACATTATGTACTTACGCTGTACCATAGGGTTAGGGTTAGGGTTAGTGTAGGGTACAGTGTAAGTACATAATATTACATGCTGTTTCATGTAGATACACTAAAAAAGGAACTGTAAAATAAAGGGCAACCAAAAACAGTATTCACAAGAGTTTTGTGGAGTTTTTCCATGTCAGAGCTAGACAGCTATGCAGGACGACACAGACACAATGGCTTTTCTCTGGTTTTATAACTTCATAGTCCTATCGTGTAAATACTGTTGGATCTTAACTAGTCTGCTTTTAAGTATCCTGACTGCTGTTCAATATCAAAATTAATCATTTATAAAAAGGCAGACATTAAGACTGACTGAACATGGAGATGTGAAAGCATTTCTCTCACTTAAGTGTATTACAAGTGTAACATACTTTCTACAGCAACCACCTAGAACTAGAAGTTGATTTCTTCACAGGGCAGTCATTCTCTTTCACATACATATTATTCACAATTATCACCCTTAACAATGTTAGTCTCTTTTCTGACTGACTGATGAGGTGGAATTTCACTTTGCATAACTGGCTACCTTTGAAGAAGATCTCAAAAATTGTAATCATCGTTCCATATCAGTGCGCTTATGATTAGTAACCATGACAACTCTAATAGCCAAATTAACAGTTAAATGAATATTCCATGCTCCACTTTTTCTTAATGGATTCTATAAAGTAGTTCTTTGCCTCCACCTTGCCAATACTTCCATAGAACTGGTCACCTCATCGGATGTTATCCCTTACATAATTCACAAGGCATTGTACCCTTCTGTCCATCTCCCTTCACGCCAGTTAAATCAAAGACAGCTGCTGCCACCAAATGAGCCCCCAGACTGACACAGCGCCCCCCCCCCCCCCGTGGCAGTGGTGGGTGAGCTCACCGGAGATGGATGATGCTGGGGAGGTGCTCGGCATCGCCCAGGTAACTGGCGAGCCAGCTCATGGTGCTGCTGACGCCGGAGGCGTCCAGGGGTACCGGGTCCACAGCTGTGAAGTTCTCCTGCTTGATGCGTTCAGGCGTGGCCTCAATGATGTGCTCCGCCAAGGTCATCATGTTTGCCTGGTGGGGGGGGGGGGATAGATTGACATGTGCTCTCATTCAGGTAAATGCTACATGCATGTGAATGAGGGTCTGAACGAACCGCAGTGCTGATCACAGTTGTGTACTTGTGTACGCTTCAGCGATCAGGGAGCACAGTTAAAACACATTTCATTTTACAGAAAATTAAATTTGAGCAAAATGCCATATTTATACAAGTTGCTTGTCAAGCTCTGTGCTGCAAATATTCCTTTGCTCTGAGCTGATCACACACAGTACAAGTGTGTGTAAACACAGGAGCTTTAGGTAAACATGACTGCACACACAGATTATCACACACACATATGCACACGCACACACACACACACACACACACACACACACACACACACACACACACACACACACACACACACACACACACACACACACACACACACACACACACACACACACACACACACACACACACACACACACACACACACACAGAGTTTTCTGTCCCCATCCGAGTGGCAGCCTAGCCCCCTTCCCTCTCCTGCCGCTGCTGCTGTTCTCCATGGCGTGCATGACAGAGACGAATGGATGGGTGAGTACCTCTTGGCCGGCCGAGTGGATCAATCGCTGGAGTTTATTATGTGGTGATGGAGGTCCAGCCTGCCTGCCTGCCTGCCTGAGAGCCCGTGTGAGTGTATGTGTGTATGTGTGAGAGAGAGAGAGTGAGAACGAGAGGGGGAAAGAGGGAGAGAGAGAGAGGGGAAGAGAGAGACAAAGAGAAAGAAAGACAGCGAGAGAGTGAGAGGAAGTGGGACAGGAAGAGAGAGAGAGACAGACAGAGACAGAAACAGAGAGCTATACAGAAACAGAGAGAGGTAGAAAAAGTGGGAGAGACAGAAAAAATAGAGAGTGAGAGAAAAAGAGAAAGAGAGAGAGGGAGAGAGAGAGAGAGAGGCCTCCCCTGCTCACACGTCAAACGGACATCCTGTTCTTGATCCTGCGGGTGGAACGACTGGCAGGGCCCACACACAGGCGCGCTAGCTGGCTGAAGAACCGGCCTCGGCGAGTGCACGTGCCAGCTACCTGACGAATGGCCGCTTGATGCCCTTCTTATTTTCCACGCTTGAGTGTTTGCTTTGCAATCGGCCCACTATTTAGAGCCACTTACATCACACAGGGCAGGCGAGAGTGTGACGGCTAGCCGAGATCAAACAGGCAGCGGGGAGGAAAGACAGCAAAAGGCTCTGACATGGAGAGCTCGGATGAGAACGCTGCCAAGTTTGGCCTGCTTAGCGTCACTATAAGAGCTATAGTGACAGCAGTAAACCAGAACTGCACTTCATCAAAACCGAAGATCGACATTCACATTTATTCGTTCAATAGATGCCTGCACTATTGTTGAGGTGCTAGACAAATAGGACCCGCACATCTCTGGCAGTGCCCTCAAACTCAATCGATGATAATAGGGACAGATCAGAAGAAAAAGACTGTATTGCAGCAATGGGAAAGGTACAGATGAGTGTAGAGCTTTGTGAGAGTGTGTGTGAGAGACAGCGTGACAGAATAACTGAATAAAGAAACTGCAAGATTTTCAACACGAGTGTGGGCGGGCGAGTGAGTGACTGAGTGGGTGTCTGACTGAGTCTTAGAGCACCTCGGTGAATGTCTCTGTGTGAATGAACAATATGACCAAGTTTCCCCCACTTTCATTTGCAGAAAAGGGGAGTTCAATAAGGCATAGGTAGAATAAGCGCATAGAGAGGCATTGAGTGCTTGAATGATGTGTATTTTTGAAACTGTGATTTAGTACAAAGGCATTGGCACTGACTACCACTAAGAGGGTCTGGTTGTTGAATTGTGTGAGCAAAAGTTTAACAAGTGCATTTAAAGTTGAGCCAAGGCTTGCTCCACAATAAAGGGATTTCTGAGTTTAGACCAGGGCTGTGTGACATATACCTCTGCCTCCTGTTTACTAATTCAACTCAACTGCAACTTAAATTCAAGGAATGAAAGAGTCAATCAAATCATGAATTTTGCACAGCTCTGATTTAGTAAAGCATGCACACACACACATACCACACACACACACACACACACACACACACACACACACACACACTCACTCACATGCACGCACGCATGCACGCTCACACTTTAGTGAGGCATATAACGCTTAGGAAGGGGAGGGGGGCGTGAAAGAGGCAGGGAACTCACCTGCAGGTCGTCCATGTGCGTGAGGCAGTCCTGGTTCTCCAGGTCTTCCCTGTAGTTCAGAAGCTCCGTGTCCACCATCTCCCTCTCCGTCATCATCAGCATGCTCAGGGACTCCCTCTGCCTCAGCCTCCCCGCCAACTTCTCCTTCCCCAGGTTAGCACCTCCTCCTCCTCCTCCTCCTCCTCCACTGCCTCCCTTCCGACCAGAGTACACCTCCCTCAAGCTCCACTTGGTTCCCCGGAACGAGCCCAGCTTGGCTTGTGCGAGACCCCCTGCACCTCCACTGGCTCCGCCGCCGCTGCCTGCCCCGTCTTCGAGGCTCTTGTCTGGGCTGAGGGGCTGGGGGGAGAGGGTCCGGGGGCTGGGCGCGAGCTTGTGGAGCTGCTGCTGCTCCAGGCTGAGGGGGACGGACATGGCTTTGTCCGGTCGCATCGTCTGTGCCACTGCCACGGCCGCCCCTGAGGCCTCGGGGTTGGGCTTGTGTTTCTTGGCCAGGGGCAGGTCCCGCTGACACTCGCTGCTGTAGTAGTTGGAGGGCTCCGACCGGGGCCTCCGCAAGTCTGCAGGGACAACCAAAAAAGGAAAAAAGATTGTAATTACACAACGAAATTTTACCTCTGCTTTCAACCCATCACACGTCTGAGCAGGTGTCAGCCATGACAACCTCGTCCGGGGAGCAGTTTATGGCAACGGTGCCATGCTCAGGGTACCTCAGTCATGGAGGAGAGCACTGGTCATGTTCTCCCCCTACCCACCTGTTGGTGTGGGGAATTGAACCTGTGACCCTTTGGCTGCAGGTAAAACTCCTTAACCGCTAGCCCATGATGACAAGAATGAGAAATAGATTAAATAAATGATATACACTGATATTGTTTGAAAAGATATTCACATTACAATCTAATGTGCTGCCATTTCATTTATACAGCCACATATGCACTTAATAAACTGTACTAGGAACACATTTACACCTACTTATTTATGAAACGTATCCAATCAACCAATCGTGCGGCAGCAGCGAAATGCCTGTAAGAGTAATGAGCTTTGTTTGATGTTGACCGATAATGGTATCTCAGTCGCTTTGAGCATGGCAGGACTGTTGGTGCTAGATAGGCTGTTCTGAGCTGGTTTAACTTCTGTGACTTCTAATCTTCTGGGAATTTTAAGCACAACTGTATCTAGAGTTTACTCTGTGCTCAAAGAAGGAGACATTCAATGAGCGGCAGTTCAGCAGACCGAAATACCTTGTTGAGGATAGAGAGAGGCCAGAGAGGTCTGAGCTTACAGGAAGGCTACTGAAACTCAGATGACCTCTTTGTTTGACTGTGGCAAGCGGAAGCATCTCAGAATGCACTGCACATCCAACCTTCAGGTGAAAGGGCTACAATAGCAAAGGAATGTGTCAGGCTCCTCTTCCCCCTGCCAAGGCCACAAAGCTGAGGCTTCACTCAGCACTCGAAGGCTCACCAAAGCTGGTCTGTTGGATGTCTATTTCTGCTGGGCACACAGATGGTAGGAAGAGAGTTTGGTGCCAGCAGTATAAATCTATGAATCCAGTCTGGTATGGCTGGTGGCAGGGGTATAGTGGTGTGGGGAAAGATATTTTCCCCATTATTAGCCCATTAATACCAGTCTATGTATGCTTAAGTGCTGCAGCCTAGTTGAGTATTGTTGCTGACCATGTGCACCCCCCTTTCACAACTGCAATTTACCCATCTTCTAATGGCTACTTTCAGCTTGATAACGCACCATGTCGCAAAGCAAAGGTTGTTGTGAACATGGCAATTGAGTGTTGAGTGAGTTGAGAGAGTTGAGTGTACTTTGGTGGTCTGCCTAGTGCGCTACACAGGCCTGACTCAAGAACCTATACAGTTCTGAAATAAAAATGAAGAGCAGTGTTTGACACAAGCCTGCCTCAGGAACATGTAAAGTTCTTAAATAAGAATTAACAGCAATGTTATTCACATGCCTGACTTATTAACCTATTAAGTTCTTAAATAAGAATTAAGAATGGTGTTATACACGCTCCTGACTCAAGAACCTATAAAGCTCTGAGATAAGAATTAGGGGAGGTGTTCAACACAGACCAATCTCAAGAGCCTATATAGTGCTCACCACCGGAGGTCACACTGCTGGCTGTAGTGGTGGTGGTGGTGGGCGCTCCACTCCTCTGTCCACTAGGGGTCATCACTCCCTCGGCGGCCCAGTTGACCATCCAGCCGCCGTCGGACGCGGGGGCGTCTGGGGCGGGCGAGTAGCCGAGGCGGGATCCGGGCGGCGGCGGGGGCGGAGGCGGCGGCAGGGAGGAGGGCGTCTGCTGCTCCTCGCGCTGGAGCTGCTCCAGGCACTCGGCCAGCTTGGTGTGGCCGCGGGAGCGCGCGATGGACAGGGGCAGGCGGCCAAGCGAGTCCGGGATGGCCAGTGCCCGCCGGTCCCACTTGTACAGCACCACAGCGGCCTCCAGGTGACCCAGGGCACAGGCCCACATCTGCACGCACACACACACACGCACACACACACACACACACACACACACACACACACACTCAAACACACACACACACACACAGCGCCAGGAGACACCAATTAAAAGTTCATCATTGAGCAATACGACAAGATGTCAGAGAGTTTCTGGCAAGGGAAATTCGCACAGCTGTGATTAGGTTGTATTTTATAGACTGGATCCACAGTAAATGTACACCCGATGTCTGTTTAAAGCAAAGCTAAGCAGTTTTTTCAACCTTAAAATAATGTTTCCAAAATAGTGTCACAGTGGTTCAGCAACTTGCAACTACGTAAAAGGCACTTCTGAATGCGCTTTGTGCTATAACCACACTATGTATGTTTGCAGGTGCGAGCCATCTATAGTTGCAATGAGAGACAATTACGCTTCCAACCTGTAGAGCGAAAACTACTTAGTGTTGCTTTAAATAGCAAACAAAGGCAAACATTTATGAGCACTATCAAACTGTTTTCCTTTTAGTTTACTATAAACACACATAAACAGCCTAAGTGGGTGGTTTCAAATGTTTCAATAACATTTACGCTTAACAAATAAGCATAAATGTTGGGCTGAGAGTTACTGCTTATGTCAAACTATATCTGTTTGATGGATTTGAGCACACCTTAAAGACACTATATTTTCCACTATTACGTTCATTTTTAATTTCACTTTGTAACATCATTCCTATTCACTCAAACTTGACAAGAAATAATAACTCTTTCTTTGTTAGGAGAGGCAATATTATTTTCACTTAACAGGATGTTTAAATGTGGCTACACACTACCCGGCTGCCTATCTCAGAACTTTATTTACAGAGTGTCTCACCAGTGGGGTGCAAGAGAAGTGATCTACATTGAGAGGGTCGACCTCCAGCTCCAGATCAATACTGTCAGCATGCTTCGTGCTGGAGAGAACACAAAGAACAGACACAGCATTTATAAAACCCACAGTCTTATTTCGTATGTGTTAAGCTGCTGTGAAAAGTTCTGAGGAACCACTGGATGATGTATTTAGACAATGCATACATAAAGTAGGCTATACATAATTATACATAATGTTTAGGATGTGTACATAGACATTTACGCTAATTTACAGCATTCACACTATTCATTTCATCAGCACTTATGCTCCCTGTATATCAATCCCATGACCTTGATGACCAGCTGGCATTACATCACAGCATGGAACACAGCAGGACCAGGAACACAGACGCAACCTCTTGACATGAACAAAACTTAGTCTCTTCACTACACTTCCTTACTGACAAAAAGATTTTCTTAGCAGTCTGTCAGGTATATTATTATTATTATATTATATTATATTATATTATATTATATTATATTATATTATATTATATTATATTATATTATATTATATTATATTATATTATATTATATTATATTATATTATATTATACATCAGGATATAATCCAGTATATTTCACACTTGTCTGTGGTGAGCAGACTCACCGCCACTTGATGAGGGTCTGGATGAGGGTGGCGTAGCCCTGCCCGGCGGCCAGGTGCAGCAGGGTCATGCCCCGGAAGGTCTTGGAGTGGATCAGGTGCTTGGACTTGGCCCAGCAGGCGCGATTCATCATCTTCTCACACACAACCACCACACGGCTCTCAAAGGAACTGCCCGCCTGGCCCTGCACACACACACACGCACAGACACATGCATGCAAACACACACACATGTGCAAATACAAATACACACATACACACACACATACACACACACAAACACACACACACACACACACACACACACACACACACACACACACACACACAGGCAATGGGAGGTTAGTGTATTTGGATGGAGTAAAACAGTAGATTGGTAAATATAACAGTCATACATCTCATACCAATGATGTAGCAAAAGGAAAAAACACATGCTGGTTTGCACATTTCAAATATCACAACAGTGCCTGTTTGACTTTCAATGATCTCTAATGTAAAGAATATGCATGATTTACACAAATTTTGTACTGCTGCACATATAGTTTACCCACCTTTCTGTTTAACATGATACCACTCTCCGATACAGCGCCTTCCTTTACACAAAGCTCTTAGAGGACATTCTAACTCCACTTAAACACAAGTCTCACTCTGCCTAAAGGCAAATGTGTGGTGAAGTGAGACTTCACATGACAAATCAGTCATGACAGTTACCAGTAAAGGTAACATGACACTGGTACATCATTGCATTAGACCAACTGCAGACAGCATGTGACATTAGCCCTGACATGTTGTCAATGCTAACACGCTCAACCAGTGGACCACTCTGTCTGACAGAGGGCAGCTATGACCACATATAGACTCCTTCCTGTCTGTCCCCTACACGCTTCATCATGCGCCACACATGGCAAATGTTGTCTTGAACTCCCTAACCATTAGGCCACACCATATCAGACACATACAGTGTGCAGAAGCAGCACATGGAAGGCCTTTTACCTTCTGAAAAGCTGTACTCCTCTAGCCAGGCCAGTGCTGCCGTAGCAGCTCCACTCAATATTGCATTTCGCTACAGTACTTCGTCAGACCACTGTACTAAGGCTCTGGCTTACCTCAACTATTTTTTTTGTTCCCAGTCAGGAAACAGAAGTAGGGGTATGTTGTTAAGTGGTGTGAAAGGCACTTCAGGATGAAGGCACTTCTGAATTCGCTTTGCCGCCCTCCATGGGCTGTAGCTGCACTAAGCAAGTTTGGAGGAGCAGAACGTCTCTCTGTAGTTCTCTATGAGAGATAATTATGCTTCAAACCTGTAGAGCGACCGAAGACGAAAACTACCTAGTATTGCTTTAAAGTTCAAAGAAAGTATCTGGCCACCAGGGAGTAAACATATGCCTATGGAGGGTATCCAGACTCATGAAGTGAAATGATGTTAAATCATCAGGCTAGCACTTCTGCACCTCCAGACATCGTGCTATAGCCTGCAGCATGTCCCACAGTGCAAACCTACCTGAGACTGGCCACTGTTGCCTCCATTGCCCCCGCCTGTGCCACCTCCTCCTGATGCACCTCCTCCCCCTCCTCCTCCTGCCGCCCCTCCCCCGGCTCCGGCGCCTCCCGCTCCTGCGCCTCCCTGCTGCTGGTGTCCGGCCATCTCGGCCATCCTGCGCTCCATCTGCTCCAGACGCTCCAGGATGGACATTCTGAACTGGTTATCTGCAGGAGGTGCACACACACACACAACACACAACAAACACACAGTGAGTCTTCAAAGCAGACACACTGGCATAACATACAGTTAGTCCCCAGGATGGATATTCTGAACTGGTTATTTGCCAGGAAGCACGCAGTCACAACAAGCACACAGTTAGTGCTCAGGATGGACAGCACAAGATTACATAAGGGTTAATGTATAGATTAAAGGTCAATATTGAGGAATAAGCCCTGACAGAGTAATACAAGACCCCAACACGAAGGCCATATATTCAGAAATATCAGACTGTTGAACATTGGGATAACTCATTCGGTTTAACGGAACTTCCTGAAACACAGTGACTAGCCAAGTTTTAAATAAATAAATAACATTTAGCAGACAGAAAGAAGGTGCAACACTTAAGCTACAGAATCATGGTGGGTCTAGCAGGTCTCGTGTCTGCTGTGTTAGTTTTAATGAGTTTTACACAGGAAATGATGTTTGGGGACTTCCCACGGCAGTCAAGCCTCTTGTTATTGCATGCAAGTACTCAAGTCCAATGACTAATCAATACGTTGCAAAAGGGTGCAATACAACACACATACAACAGTGCTTAACAGAGAAGTAGCCAGGCCTCTGAAAGGCACTCCTTCACAGTACAAAGGATAAGTACAGTAACTATGTTAACATACAAACTAAAAAAACTACCTTTAAAGTTGGCACACTGCCCAGTCAAACATGTTGTAGGTGCAATAGTGGTGATGCTTTTATGTACTATGTCAATAAGACAAAGCACCTTAGCCACAACACAAAGGAGGTGTTATAAAGTCAATTTCCAGTTTAAACTTAATTTGACCAATTATGCAGTTTCTGATTT
Organism: Coilia nasus; assembly: GCA_027475355.1. Classification (NCBI taxonomy): domain Eukaryota; kingdom Metazoa; phylum Chordata; class Actinopteri; order Clupeiformes; family Engraulidae; genus Coilia; species Coilia nasus. The sequence continues at coordinate 6,832,416 of CM050206.1, read as the reverse complement.
TTGGCTTTGAAGGGCAGCGTGGACTCTATAGCCCTTAGCTGCTAGACTTGCCAACATGACTTCCCAACCATAGATCCTGGGCCACAGGACACACTATCAACAACATCACCAGACACGGCTTTTGAAGAGCATTTCACTGGGGTGACAAGCAAAAACCTTTCTTCTCCTGTGTTTTGTTGAATTAAACCCACAATACAACAACAAACCAGATTTAGATCAGGATTTCAATTTGATTCAGTTTTAGGTGTACATAGATTTAGGTTTTGGTCAGAATTTGATCAGAATAAACACAACCAAACCCTCAGACTAAATCTCACTTGGTCAGGCCAAAGGTGCAAAGAAAAGAAACAAAAGTGGCCATGTAAAGCACATGCAACACAGGTGCAGTCCATGAGAAAATACACGCATTTAGAATTCAATGCAGGAACACTAGACTTTGCTAACAGTATAAGCCAGGACATTGAAATTGTCCACACACGCTCAATGCAGCAGCATTCAGCCTCTGAGTTCACACACACACACACACACACACACACACACACACACACACACACACACACACTTGATTATTCTGATGGCACACTGTTACCGAGGAGTTCCAGGCCAGTGGTGCCTGACTTGACCGCCTGGGATGTGGCTTATAGACGACTAACCCCTCTCACTCCCTCAACACCCCCCCACCCCCACCCCCAGCACGGAGCTTAGCTGCCTGCCTCTGCCTGTCCCTCCACGGAGCCCTGGACCTCATTGTGTCGAGTGAGTCATTAGTGTAATTGCTATAAGGGTGAGGGGTTGGTAATGAGGACATCAATCACCATTTACTGACCATGCAACATTATGACAACAAACAAAACCCTCTCGATAATTAATGAATGCTTATAGGACAACAACGCCAACACCATCAACAGCAACACAAGCGCCAGCTGATAGATGTATGGGGATGAAGGATGGGGTGTGGGGGGTGTGGTGTGTTCATAGTTTCTACATCAGTGGTTGCAGTAGGTTGCGAATGTACAGGCTTTGTGAATGTGAATCCAGCCACCAAAGACTGGGATTATATACAAGCTTTGCATATGCAAACTGTCCAATTGTGACCATGCATCCCACCAAAGACTGGGATTACATGGGTTTGACATGGGAAAAATAGATTGGGGAAAAACTGAGATACACCATTGAAAATGTCTTGTAGATCTGTTAGAATGCGTGTGCTACTTTACATGTGCGTATTCAATGTTGGAACTAAATGAAGCTTTGAAACTCGAAATGGGATAGTAGTGCAGACCCAACTATGAAAGGTGGGATTACTGACAGCGTGCAGCGAGCTCGCCAACATCCTGAGCACTCACTCTGCAGAAAAGGGCAGCATCTGCTCCCCACCCACTGAGTGTGTGTATGTGTGTGTTTGTGTTTGTATGTTGAGGGTTGGTGGTTACCTTCACAGCCACAGAAAGGTGTACATACAAACATGCTTCAGAGTACACAACACTGCATCCTTTACACCAACTGAGCAGAGCTGCTCACACAGTTGTGCGTGTAGTTGGACAGTAAAAAGGCTTGCTGCTGGTACATCCACACAAGAGCGCAGAGGCCAGGACAGGGCTTGGGCAGCGGTGGCCGTGCTTTAGAAGCTCGCTTGTGGGAAGAATCGTCCCGCTGGCGGTTTGAGCCAGACAGCAGCAGCCCCTGACCAGACCAGACACTCTGCTTACATAACGTAGGTCTGGCTCTCGGCGGGACTGAAAAAAACCTACTCCTGTTCAGATGACTTCTTCGGGACAAACATTTTAATGCAGTGTGTGAGAGAGAGAGAATGTGTATGTGTGTGTCTGCTGAGCTGAACTCTCTGTGCCGTTGGAACGGCGCGGCGGAGCTGACGCGACACTAATTCGGATCAGCGCGTACGTCGGGAACTAACGGGTGACGACAGGCGCACACCACTGCAGTTCTGCACAGCCAGCAAAATAGACAGGAGAGAAGTTTAGGAAACCTACTGAAGAAAACAGGAGTGTGTGTGTTAGTGTGTGCATGTGTATTAGTGTATGTGTGAGTGTGGGTTAGTGTATGTGTGTGTTAGTGTGTGTGTATGTGTGTGTGTCTGTGTATGTGTTCACTGGACTCCATCCTACACATCCCCCACAAGCTGTGTCTACTACTGCAGAAGCCGAGGGGGAAACCTGTTTGAGGGGGGCTAAAGGTTGCCAGGTGAGGCGGAAGCACTCCACAGTTTAGCCTACAGTCACAGGGGTCATGCCTGGGCCTCAATCTGGCAGCTGTCTGTATGCTGCTGTGGGGCAGCTGCTGGTTGTCCACCTGCATGGTGGTGGGTAGAGGTGCTATGGCTCCTGCTGAATAAACGCAGCTCCTGCAAAGCCAAGGTGACAGACTTAATTACCGCAAAGTGCACAAGCTAATAGGCTAAACCCATTTCTGAAGTAATTTTATATCACAAAAAACTGAACGAGGGTTCATTAAAGCACTACTAGAGGGAAAAAAAGCAATCATGTAAGAGCAGTCTACACAAAGGTGACCTACAATTACACTAAACCTGATGAAAGACTGCAATAATTGTATGCATCTTAAACAAGAAAGCACTCCTTCTACGCTGTACTCCACTGGATAGGCAATGCCTCTACTGCAAGTTCACTTGCACAGGGCTGAGGGCTCAAGGTGCGTAAATGAAGGATGCGTGTGGGTTTGGCATGCTACAGCCATCATGGCAGCCCGCCTGGCTTGTGCCTGCTGACTGTGGGACAGTTGCACTGCAGCACGCTGGATGACTGCATTGGCTTCCCCTTCCCTCGCCGAAGCACTGGGAGACTGTTTCTGTGGCAACCTGCTGCTGAGCGGTAACTAAGCGACAAGAACATGCCTCTGTGTGTGTGTGTGCGTGTGTGTGTGCGCGCGCATGTGTACATGTGAGTGTGCAAGGCTCCAGCAACACCAGCTTCCTGATGAATGGGAAGAGGTGAACATGGATGAAAGTGAGGGTGAAAAAAAAAAAAACAAGAGAATCAAACACGACGGCACACAACCGCCAACTATAATGCATGTATGGTGCGTGGTTAACACCAGTGGCAGATCTGGTGCTTGCTAGAGGAAGCCCAAACACAAAGGGGGTTTTCTTGACCTTTTCACAACATCAGGATCCAGACTTTGCGCATTTTGTTGCGTGCAGACAATGTCACGATTGCTTCCGCGAGCATGATGCACTAGTTAGAGGTCACGGGGCTGTCACTGAGCCGCCTCAGCAGCAGCAAGCAGGGCTGGGGAACTGTAGTGTAGCTGCCATGCTGGCTGTTGTGTTGCTCACTAGATATCAGACATTACTAAAATGACCTTTACGTGTGGAGAAAAGCCAGGGGCATGAAGTCGCTGGGTGTCAACTGTCATTCGCCTCCTCTCTCTTTTGCACTGCAACTGACCTCTAAGGCTTTTTAATGGAATGTCTTAAGTAGCCAAGCACACAACCCTTGTGACTGATCATTGGTTAGATTTCTTCTTATTTCTTTGATTTTATTTTCTGACTTTTTCCTGTACCTAAGAAACATTCCAGAGGATTGTGTCAATGTGTTCGTGTGTATATATGTGCACATCTGTGCGTGTTAGAGAGATTAGAAAAAATCGAACCACAGTATTATGATATTTCCTGGTGCTATAATAAATATCACAATACTAAAGCATCAAGTATCAAACTTTTGCCAAGATCACTGCAGAGGCCTGAGTTTTACAAAACCTAATGTACAGGAGAAAAAAGTGCAATGCATCAAAAATTCAAATTGCGAAGCTTGCTGTACCTTTAAATATGAACAATCACAATAATATATTAAAGTGACCCAAATGTTGTGGTGGCACAGTAAGCTGCCTCTGTGGCAATTTCCACTCCAAGCCCCACTCCATGCATGTGCACGTGTGTATATGTGTGTGTGTGTGTGTGTGTGTGTGTGTGTCTGTGTGTCTGTGTGTCTGTGTCTGTGTGTGTATATGCACGTACAACAGGGGAATAAAAAGACAGCGAAAGACAAAAAGCAAGACATGCAGAAAGAGGCAAATGCAGCAAAAAGTGAGTGTGCTTCATCCTCTAGCGGAGAAGGGAAGGCAGGCAGCGAGCGGCAGAGAGGGAGAGGGAAGGGTGCTAAGTCAGAGCACTACAACCTGTCTCGCTAGCACACTGTACGTCAGCCTGTCAGTGTGGCAAAAGGAGTTAGAGCAAGGCAGAGCAGGAGCATTTAGGAGAGACTAGAAGAGGAGGAGAGACGGGCACAGAGAAAGAGAGAGAGAGAGAGAGAGAGACTGAAAGAGCAAAATGAGAACACTGAGGGGGGAGGACACAGAATGAGAAAAGGAATGAGAGGGAAAGAGCAGCATATGAGAGGGGGGGGCAGAGAGAGAGGGAGGGAGATAGAGACATAGAATGAGAGAGAGAGATGGAGAGAGAGAAAGAGAACAGAAACAGAGAGAGAGATAGAGAGAGAGAGACAGAGGGAGGGAGGGAGGGAGAGAGAGAGAGAGAGAGAGAGAGAGAGAGAGAGAGAGAGAGAGAGAGAGAGAGAGGCAGAAGCACTTAGCAGCAGCTTGACATGTCTTTGTTCAGGCCCAGTGCTGCAGTATGCTGCAGTGCAGATGATGTCATCCCCACCTGCTGCCTGCTGCTCAGAATGCGATGCACGTACGCTGCAGAGGGAGGAGGGGGCCCAGGGCCAAAGCGGGGGGCGGAGAAATCCCCAGCCCTCGGCCAATGGCGGCCTTGCTGGCGCTGTGATGTCAGCAAGTGCCGTCCCACTACCATCTTTCCCCACTATAACTGCCAGCAATGAGTGAGTGTCCAAGCGGGTGAGTGAGTGAGTGAGTGAGTGTGTGTGAGTGAGTGTGTGTGTGTGTGTGTGTGTGAGTGAGTGTGAGTGAGTGAGTGAGTGAGTGAGTGAGTGAGTGAGCGTCATCCTGGAGCTTCTTAGCCAAAAAAAACACAACCACTCAGACACACACATACCTCATAGTAGACATAAGAACGTACGTAACATACCTGCTCGGCCAAGGGAGTTCTAATCCTGCTGGCATGGGCACAGGGCTCAGTGTGTGTGTACTGTTTGGGTTTGATTGAATGATTTATCATCTTCCCCGTGTGAGGAAGAAGAAGCTGTGTTACATAACACGAACCTACACCGAAGAGACAGACGTGGCCCGTGATGTTCTTCCACATCATGGAGGCACAGAGGGCGAGGAGCTTAAAGTGGAAGAAGAGGAGAGAGAAAAAAAAAACAAACGCCCAGCTAGGCCAGGCCACCGAAGCCAGACTCACTCGCCCTCCCCGACTGCCACCCTTCCCTGGACGTGACTCTTCATGTGTCGCAAATCAAACGCCCGACCCTGTCCCCAGATGATCTATGCTGTCATGTCACCTCTGTCTCATACACACACACACACACACACACTCACACAGACACACACACACACGTGGTGGTGCAGGCCATCTGCTGCTTCCCCTGTGAGGAGACACTTCAGAGGAGGAGCAGGGACTCGGTCATAGCCTCACATCTCTCCAGCAGTGCGACCTATTCCTCTTCCTTCTTCTCTTCTTCTTCCTCATCTTCTTCTCCCTCTATTCCTTCTTCTTCTTTTGTTTCTTCTTCTTCTTCTTGCCCTACTCCTTCCTTTTCCCTTCTTTCTTCCTCCTCCTCCTACTGCTTGAGTTCTATCCAGGGCCCGGTTCTGTCATGCCAGCTCTGTCGGGGGAGGTGAGCCCATTCGGACTGGTGCACTGATGCCCAGGTCCAGTACTGACGTCAGTACGGTGTCCACAGAGGCACAAACTTTTTTTTTTTGAAATCAGTAAGTGGCAGAACATGACAAGAAGAGAGGGAAAATAATGACCAAGTGTCAATAGACACATACTCCATATAGTACATGTGTGTACATACCCATTACACACACACACACACACACACACACACACACACACACACACACACACACACACACACCTGGCTACAATCATCCACATTACATTAGACAATGTCTAGACTAAGTGTCCTTCCATAACTGCTATTACCATAAATTAAGTATGGTTTTTGGTTCAGGACCTTTCAAGAAGCATACTGAACTGGACATGAGCCCCTTGACCTCCTGCAAGCACTCCTACACATTGATTGGTGAATCTGTTAACAGACTGAAGCAACAACACACACACAAACACAACTATACTGTACACACACAGTCACACACACTGAGACAAACACACCCATACATGTACAAAACACCACATATACATACAGTATATACTGCAAAAACAGCTATATATGTGCGCATACATACACACAGGCAGTCAGTCCAGACTAGCAATCACTCTCATGGAAGAAACTGCCTAGTGGACTCTCGTGTCTCATCACACAGCCCTGACTTAACGCTGTGAGTGCCAACAGTAGCCCTTAGATATCAGGGTTGGGCAAAATTCAGAATTTCAGAATTTAATTCAATTCAATGAGGGAATTTGAATTGGGTCCATCCCACAGGATGTTGAATTGAATATGAATTGGAATTACAGGAAGTTGGATTGAATTCTTTGCAATTCAGAGAAATTCATTCTAATTACTTGTCAGTGAGAATGTTATACGTTTAATTTTTGGAAATGAAGTTCTGTCCTAACATTTTTTATGATTAGTTTCAAAGTGTATGTTTTTAATGTTAATTTGTGGTAAAAAAAATGCCTATTTACTGTAACAACGTACTGTGTACATAAACCCCATACAGTAATATCTATGTGAAATACATGCTGTAATCATATATAGTATATGCAGCTTTCTTTTATGTATTTATTTGCCTTTTTATAGATTTATTAGGACATGATAGTGAAGTTGACAGGAAAGGAGCAGGAGAGAGAAATGGGGTAGAATTGGAAAATGACTCAAGCTAGATTCAAACCATGGGCACTTGCCCATACATAGTCAGGTGTGTTAACCACTGCGCTACAGCACCCCCTATGTTTTCAAGCATATGTGTTGCACACACCTTAGTTATCATACATTTCTTTAAATTTCATGGAATTCCTATTCTACTTCCTGCAATTCAAATTCTACGTCCTGTTTGCAACCTCAATTCAAATTCAAATTCAAGAATTGAATTGGAATTTAGAGGTCATTCTTCGATTCTGAATTTTGTGCAACCCTGTTAGATATATAGCGGCGTATAATTCACATGGTGTGTCAAGCCACTCACTGCAATCAGAGCATCACCAGCGCCATCAAGTGCGCCTCTGCTCACAGGAACATTCAAAAGTGAGGGACTTAGCACAGCCCCTGGTGCCAAGAGGGACAGGATTTACTCAGTGCAGACAGTATTAAAAGACACACACACAGAAACACAAACACTGGTGTGCATGCCCATCTGCGCGCGCACACACACACACACACACACACACACACACACACACACACACACACACACACTCACACTCACACTCACACACACACACACAAACGCACACACACACACTCATACACACAAGCCATATTCATTTATCTAAGTCTTATCACAGGATTATTTTTCCAGCGCTTCAAACAGATGGTGTGGGTTAAAGGGCACTATTTGGTCATTCTATATAACAAATTCTCCATCGCGTTGGTCATTTGACGCATCAAATAAAAGACAAAGAAGCACGCTTGACATCTGTGTTACTACGACTGGGTGCTTCAACTTTCTGAAAATGAAAGCAGAGACTTTAGAGAAAAATGAAGCAAGCAAGAAAAATGAAGCAACAGAGAAAAAATAAGCAAGCGCCTGTTTTAGTTACTCTTTTAATCGCCTCAAAAGATTGTTAGGCGATTAAAAAACGCATCAAATAAACCTTCCGCAGGCTGAAGAGAACTCTCTATTTAATGAGGATGAATGATTCACAACGTATGTTTTTCAGAATTCAGAATAAAAAATAAAATGTCGATTTTACAACTTTCTCTGATGTCAACCCCAGCGTAAATCTAACCCTCGCCCCCAGTTAATATATTGCGTGCAGTGTTGTGTAATGCAGCACAGCGAAGGGCTAAACGGATGTGTCAGCTTGCATCAGCCGCCATCACACATCACAGAGCTCCCACTACCAATATGATGGGGCTTATTAAAACCGGCAATCGATGGAGACGGCAGGAGGCCCGCCTGTGCCAAGGCCCATTATCACTGCCTGCCCGATCACAGAGGACAAGGAGATGCTCCTGGCCATGGCCAGATACATGGCTGGGTGAATGGATGGATGGATGGATGGATGGATGGATGGATGGATGGATGGATGGATGGACAGACCATATATAGAGAGAGACAGAATAGACAGATAGATAGACAGACAGACAGACAGACAGACAGACAGACAGACAGACAGACAGACAGACAGACAGATAGATAGATAGATAGATAGATAGATAGATAGATAGATAGATAGATAGATAGATAGATAGATAGATAGATAGATAGATAGATAGATAGATAGATAGATAGATAGATAGATAGATAGATAGATAGATAGATAGATACTTTATTGACCCCTGAGGTAATTTAGAAATAGATGTGTGATGGATAGACTCTGTCCTCCCTTCCTCCCCCTGCCCTCTGACACATATCCATCTGTGGAGGATCTCCTTCCTCTATGCCCTATCCTGCTGCTTAATTGGGTTGGAAGACCATGAGAGGATGATGGATGTTAAAATCCAACTAATTACATGGCACTGCCCTCTCCCTCACAACACACACACACACCTACATGTCCATCTTCATCCTCTCACCAGCCCTGTCACCGATCCACTGACCTGTCATGTCTGTGTGGCCAAACCCTCACACACACACACACACACACACACACACACACACACACACAAACACACACACACACACACACAAATCCTCACACAGGCACACACAGGCACACACAAACACACAGCAGTGACACAGGCTGGTATTAGAGGGGTGGGCAGGGGTGAGAAGAGGCCTGGCTTTTTGGCAGGGATTCATGCAGCTGGGGCCAGAGCGAACCATCTGCCCTCATCTACCCACACACATATACACACACACACACACACACACATACACACACACACACACACACACAGACTAGTGACTCGTCACACTATCAGCGCCTCATCTCTTCACGGGGTGAAGCACCCTCCTCAGAACTCCATATCCTGTGTATGTCACCACACAAAGGCATCAGAGAGAGTCAGGTTGAACCTGAAGGACACGCATGTCTGCCATGACAAACACCTGTCTACATCACAGCAGGGCCAAAAAATTGCTTTTATATTATATTATTTAAAATATTTTTTGGGCTTTGGCCTTTATTGACAGGACATTGAAGAGTAGGACAGGAAGAGAGTGATGGGGTAGGGTTGGGAAACGACCCAGGCCGCATTCAAACCTGGGTCGCCATGGGCACTTGCCCCTTCATGGTATGGGTACTCTACGCACTGCGCCACAGCACCCCTCCAGAATGTCTGTTTGACCACACGCATGCCCTGCGGGCCATTAAAAGGCGATGTTTCATCACGGCCAATCGCTCCTGTGGGTCAACATTCATCCAGGCAGGCGCCATTGATTGTGGCTCACTGTTCTCTTCCTGCGCGGGCCAAGTATCAACTCAAGCGAAAGCTGTCCACGGACAATAAAGTCCCGTCTCAGTGCCCTATCCAATTTAACATGACCCCATCAGTTAGCCAGCCAATAAACGACGCTCTCTCCAGCAGCTAGGGGGAGGGGAAAAAGCTCTATATCTCCGGTTGATTTCCTGGGCATTTGACATGTGTTCAGCACCCATGCTGATGTACAAGTAGCAGACATTAAGGATTATATACAGTAAGGGGAGACTTTTCTCTGTGTTGCAATCCAGTTTTTGTATGGCACTGCTGACAGCACAGCAAGACACTCAACAAGCCATCCGCTTCCACCACCGAGACAATTATGGAGAACAAGCGCTCAGAGTCTAGACTCACAGACCACCTGAAGCTAGGTCTGCACACACACTCGCACAAACACACACACACATGCATGTATGCACGCAGCGAAAATCAACAATCCTACTCTGCAATTTCAGGTGCTCAGCAGTAGGCCAATGTTAACAGAGTTTAGCTGTCTCATGGGGCTTTGTGGGCTTCGAAATGGACCCATCCAAGGGGTTAGGAATGGCAAAAGAACTATGCTGAGATGCTTGTATAAACAGCACATAGCACAGCACAGGTGCAAACACACATGTATGCACACAGACACAAACCCACACATTTCTACACACACACACACACACACACACACACACACACACACACACACACACACACACACACAAACACACACCCCAGACACACACACACACCACAGATACACACACCACACACACACACACACACCACAGATACACACACCACACACACACACACACAGCACACAGATACATAGTCAGACTGACACACAAGGGACCATGGTACATACACGGCCACAAGCACTCAATCAGCCACTCACATACACACAAACAAACTCGGGCACGAACAAATACAGATGTTTAAACACATGCAGCCCCACACACACACACACACACACACACTCTCACTCTTTCACATTCCCCCCTGCTAAGCAGTGGAGGCTATGTGAGTTTATGCAGGGCAAGGTCACAGGCACGAGGGAGCCAGGTTAGCATGCATCTGACCTCCCTGCCAGCCCTCTAGCCAGCTCCACAGGGGGAAGGCATTTCCATTTCTGAATCGTGACTGGGGAGGCAGAGCGGAGGCCAGGAGTGGAGCGCCCGTGACCCCAGAGACAGAGAGGAGAGCGGGGGAAGAGGCCAGGGGAGAGGAGGGGAGGAAGCGAAAGGGGAGAGGAGGAAGAGAGAGGAGAGAGGAGAGAGGAGAGGAGAAAAGGATAGGAGAGAAAAATATAGGGGAAGGGAGGAGAGGGGAGGAGAGAAGAGAAGAGGAGAGAAAGAGAGAGAAGAGAGGAGAGAGAAGCAGAGAAAAGGATAGGAGAGGAAACGATATGGCAAGGGAGGAGAGAGGAGGAGTGCAGAGGAGATGAGAGAAAGAGACAGAAGAGAGGAGAGAGGAGAGGAGAAAATGATAGGAGAGGAAAAGATAGGGAAAGGGAGGAGTGGAGAGGAGAGAAAGAGAGAGGGTAGAAAGAGAGAAGAAGACAGGAAGGGAGAGGAGAGGGGAGAGGGGAGGGGAGGAGAAGGCCATGTGCAGAGCCAGGCTTTCCTACTCAGCAGCTGAGAGCACGCCTAATGACTAGCGTCACACCTCCTCCTTGATAGCTGCTTATTAGCTGCTGTCTGGTGGCATCTGCTGTCACGGACCACATCTCCCCACCACACGGCCGACAGGAGAGCTAGCAGCTGGCCAAGGATGTACCACGGCGTATGCGCTAAGTGTCTGCTGCCAACCACAGCGAAATGAGCTAACTTCCCAAGGATGCACCAAGGTTTATGCACTAAGTGTCTGCTGCCAACCACAGCAAAATGAGCTAGGCTTTCATAGTGTATTTTGGGAGCATGGAATTCATTGTACATTTACTTTTTTTCTGGTTTAACTTGAGTCACGGAACTGGAGGTTTACCTAACTTTGCTTTTCTGTGTGTAACCTTTGGCTTTCTCTTTGAAAAGAGTAAACTTGTGCAAGTAGGACTTCATGTGAAGTAGGACTTCATGTGTTAGTATATATCACCTGTTGACAAGGTGAAGCAAACAAGAGAGGATCACTAATTTGGACTTACGAACTATGTTTTACACCACCTGCTGAACACAGCTAAATACTGTATGAAGAATCCAAATAAAATCTTAAAGGTACCAGTCACTTCACACCAAATACATATTTTTAAAGCAGCATCTCTACATGGAAAGCAATGTCAGAATCTGCTAAATCTGCTAAAGTGTTCCACGTCGGCGCTCTCCGAACCGCCCCCCCCCCCAGCGCAAACTCCCTCCACCACTAAATCTCTTCACGTCTGGTTGGCTGCCCCTGCTCCAATTTGGGGCTCTCTGCACATGAACGAGACTCTAAAAAAAAAAAAATCAAATTAAATCAGGACCGGCCTCTTCTCTCCTCAGCAAATCCTCCTCCAACACCAGCACGCGCATGGGCCGCCCTGGTTCTGTCACCTATTCTACATCTCTGCCCGCTGCTGTTTACACACACACACACACAGATTCCCTCCTCTGTGCACTTCCGTGCCCCCCCGCTGTCCGTTCCTATTTCCTGGCCCTTCTGATGTCTCTGCATACACAGATGCGCACACACACACACACACACACAGACGAAGACAGGCAAACATGCAAGCGTACACACACACACCATCACCCCCACCACCATCATCAATTTCTTTCAGCCCAGTCACTGGAAGGCTTGCATCAGGGGCTGCTCCTGCCTTATTATGCTATTAAGGGCGGCTGAGCTCCTGGCAACCTGGCCTCAGCAGGCCCCGCTTCCCATCCATCTTCCCACGTCTCTGCAAATCTAGGCTTCTCTGTGCTGATGGCCTCACAGCTCCCTCACTGGTTGACTAAAGTATGCACTAACCTCCCTATCCCTATCCCAGGCCCTGACCCTAGTCCAGGCTTACAGTGACAGCCCCACATCTCTCTTGTTAGCTTCAGCATGCACTAACCTCGCCATCCCCAGCCCTGGTTGGCTTTGGCACACGCTAACCTCCCTATCCCTGGGCCAGGCCCAGGCTAACTTGCTAATTTCGCTATCCTCAGCCCAGGACCAGAGTCCACTGTACTGATATCTGTACAGCTCCCTGGTGGTCTTTAGCATGCACTAGCCTCCCTATCCGTGGTCCTGGCCCTTGCCCAGGCTAACTTCCCTATTCCCAGCCCTGGCCCAAGCCCAGGCGACACTGAGAGCGACGTTGAAGTTGGATTGTGCTCTGCTTTTTTAAGGTTTCTGGGGCACTATGTGGAGCTATAGCAGGGTGGCATCTACATCAGGGCAGATGCTCAATCAAGCTATGCCTTTCATTCATTACTGGCCCCTTTCCACATCACAGTCTGGGGGACGAGACTGTTGTCTTGCTCTCCTTTCAGCTCATTAAGAAAATAAAAAAGAAGGGAAGTAGTGAGTCATGCACACTGCTGTTTGAAGGAAAGCAAATAAGAAAAATGTAGCTTGTCTCACTCTGGTTCGTTAAAACACTCTGACATATAGCTTGTGGAGAACTCTTCTATAAATGCTGGCAGACCATGTGATCAGTTACATCACTTCCTAGAGCTTGACTGATCCGCCGACAACAGAGAGGTGCACTGCCTGCACACGGTTTAAAAGAGTGCGAGCCACTTCTGCAACACACTACATAGCCCCACCGCTGTCACAGCAGGGGGGAGCATTTAAAAGGTGGACTGTGTGTGTGCGTGCACGGCTCACTCACTTTGCTTAGGTTGAGCAGCTCAAGCTGAAGTAAGACAAAGCCCACAAACTGTGCCACTGCACGTCTGAACTTGAAAGAGCACAACATATATAATTGCCCTCAGGACTCTGAGAGGCATGCAGGCATCATGTGACAGGGCCAGGGTCATATTCATCCATAATACAGAGTTTCTGCAGTAATAATACTAATACTAATACTACTACTACTACTACTACTACTACTAATAATAATAATAATAATAATAATAATAGCAATTGTTATTGTGTTTATTATTATTGTTGTTGTTATTATTGTTATTATTATTGTCATGATCATCATTATCATTGTCCTCATCATTATCAACATCCTCTTCATCATAATGTTTTGTAGCCTAAATGAGTGAGTTGCTAGTGTAGGGCTCTTTGAGTCCTTTTATCCTTCCCCTTCCATACAACATCTCTGAACGGAGCCACAAAGTCACACATCTAGTCTTGCACAGCCTGACCTATCAACCATCTTTGTCCAGTGACCTCCACAACCACTGGTCTTTTGCTGATCAAAACAGTCCATTTAAAAGTCACAGAGCAAAACAACATGGTATATGTGTCTTTTGTTTAACTCTAAATCTAGAGTTAAATTAAAAAAATAGACAAGAATTTTGGAGGAGTACACCTGCCAAGGAAACTTTAGCGCATCACAAGTCGACAGCAATATAAAGAAGGTTATATCAACAGGTTGTTGGAAAACCAAATAGCACAGATAAGGCAATCCCTTATAGATGTTGAATTCCAAATAAACATTCTTAAAAAAAAAAAAAACTTGTAGGTCATCACTGATACTGGCCCTATAGCTTTCCGGCATTCAACAACAGCGATCGTCTCGTCATGTCACATGGTTCTGAAAAAAAAAAGCAACTAAAGATGAATGACTGACTGGGATTAATACTGATAAATCGTCGAATTTGTCTAACTAATATAATCTGCAGAGATTTAAAAAAAAAACTCAAACACGGCAACTCGAAATAGCACAGGTGAGCAAAGAACATGTAGTTGTAACCCCAGCCAAGATAATCACGTTGTCGACGCAAGGGGACAAAGCTTGTACCTTGGCGTGACTCCAGCATGAGATTGTATTAATTCTGTTATTCGACGGGAGATAAATTCCCACAGAGAACTCGGTTTAGACTGCAAATAACGCATCTCTTAGGGAAGTTTGGCAGACCACCATTATTTATCGCTAAGCGTTGTTGCTTTATTTGTATTGTTTCAGTAGCCTGGATGTAACACTTGAAATGTGTTTGTCTCACTGGAACCTTGTCTAGGGGAAAATACTGCTATTCCAGAGGGCACATTTTCTGTTTGACAATATACATATATTCTGCAATAATTTCGAAAAGAACATGGTTTAATGTGTTGGTACAACTTTGTTTTCATAAGGCTTTATTTGCTTTGGGGATCTGTGTGTTCACGAGTAATTACAGTGACACTGTTACGAACGAACTTACAATAAACAGCATGGCTTAAATACAACAAAGCCGGAGCGACACTCCTACAGTGTACCAAAACAAGTTGCTTGTAAACTAAATAGGCTACACGTTTCCGTAAAACAGTTTTGCAATCTAAAGTATTAAAAAAAAACACAACAAGATTTTCCACAACAAGTAGGCTACGGCGTGGGCCACTCATTGAACTGCACAGAGAACTTAGTCCTCTCCACTGTAAATTGATGCAAATGAGATCCCAGGTCTGTAGTAGCCTAAGTGTACGGAACTTCCCGAGTCACCGGTAGATATCACACACACATGCACACAGACAATAATTGTATAAACATATCCAACCTTCTAGTTCATTGTCCATGAGTAGGCTCCCCTTGCAAATCAGACGGTCACCTTATCTTTAGCAAAAGCAGATGTCATTCATCGGCATCCTGACCAGTGTCCCAACTGCTGCATCTCACTCATGCAATTTCTCCACACTATCGTAGCGCAAGCTGTCGTGAAGAACACAATCATGAATCCGCGGAGAGCTACAAGCTAAACTGCGGCCACAACAATGGTACAAAAGTGCAGAAGCGACGTGTAGGAGAAGACAGAAATATTAAGCCCGCTCACTTGTCGTACTCCCATGGCCCCCTCCCCTCCGCGTCTCTATATCCCCCTCTATCCCCTCCCGCGCCACCACTCTGCCCCCCGCTAGCCTGCAGTAAAAGGAAAAATCTCGCCACGAGTAGACGGCGGTGCGCACGTGCCGCAGGTAAACAGACGCCCTAGTTTTTCCACCAGCCATCGCGCCTTTAAAAGCTCGCGGCCCTTGGCGCTCTCATTACTATTAATAATTTGCTGTTAAGTGTTTTTTACATTCTAATCGTCGATTCAATGGAGCAGAGGTGGGTTAATTCATTTGATTTCAACTTAAGCGCTTCAGTCGATTTGGTAGTTTATTTCTGAGAATAAAAGAAATGCCTGCTGAGATTGGGGCGCCGATACGTTGCAGTTCTACAACAGTACGGTGCATTTTAACGTCGTTTTCCGCTGTCAACGTCAATGCCAAAATGCTCGCTTTGTCTACATGAGTAGGGTACTCGTACAGTGTTTATCGCACACACCCAACGCATTGTGACACCGCAAGCAAGAGTCATGTTCTAATGTGCAAGGCTTGAAATTACGATTTCACATATTCATGTAAGACCTGCTATATCGCTCAGTGCAAGTATGTTGTGCTATTATTTCTCTATAATATTTTACATTTACATTTAGCTTCGGGAATGTGCAATGGTTGCCTGGGCAATGAATCAAACCAGGGTTACATTGCGAGGCAACTGTTACCTCTGCCATTTTTTGTCCTGCCCGTGGCTCCGTACCTGCAGTGCTGCAGAAAAAAGCGCCCCCTCCCCCATCCTGCATTATGACAAATCAAGCCGGGCAGCTGTGCCATTAGCACATCATAGCATGCTCTCGGGCAAGGAGACGGCTAGCTGAAGAAAACGGACTCGAGAGAGATGCGGGATAAGTGGACCGCAACTAGCAGCCTATTTAGAAGGAAACCATCCTCACATCGCAATATTCTTTCGGCATTAGGATTTTTATATGTCAACGATGATAAAGCGGAGTGGAATCATTTACACAACGGTCTGACAGTGTGTCATTTGAACAAAGCACCTCACATCAGTATTACGAATAATAACAACAATACAAATAAGGTTAATAATATTAACAATAATAATTTAGAAAACACATACTAAACTTATTAATTTATCATTGAGGAGAGGTCAGGTGTAAAAGATTATACTCACTGATTTACCTTATCTCATTACTGAAGAAAAGGTAAATCACTACTGTCTATGTATCATGCCATGCATATGATACTGTCAAACTGATGCTTGGAGGCTTGCACTGTCACTAGCAAGCACACTTACGTACTTACACATACCAACATACCAACCAATATGGAGTCTACCATAAAAGTGATGTGTATGGTGTGTGTGTCCTTGGTGGCATATTAAACCTTACTGTGTTAACCACACACACACACACACAGACGTGGCTACCATCATCCGCACCACATTAGACAATTTCTAAACTAAGTGTCCTTCCACAACTGTTATTACCATAAATTAACTATGGTTTTTGGTTCAGGACCTTTCAAGAAGCACACTGAACCGGACATGAACCTCTTCACCTCTTGCAAGCAATCCAACGCATTGATCGGTGAATCTGTTAACTGACCGAAGCAACAACAGAAGAAACGTTGGGGGTTAATTAAACCAAACAAAAAAAAGAAAAGAAATTCGACCGCATTTGACAATTATGAATAAAACATGAATAAAAGGCAGACAATAAGGTTACAACTCGGTGAAAAAGAAAAACTCACTCATCCAATGATGCTAAAAAATTAAAAAAAGTAAAACCTCGGTCAATGACAGATTATGTGCTAAGCAAAGAGGAGAACAGCTGCACAACCTTCCAGTAGTGTCTGATTTCACCCCTACACTTAAAATAACCATATTGAATGGATGCAGCCGATCTGAGGAGGGCCCTCAGTGGTAGCCCACACTGGCAGTACACGCAACGAGTCAAACCTTGTCTCTGTACCAGGAAGTCAACATTCAAGAGCGTTTGTCCTCAGGCTCTCAGTGTTTGTCATGGGTTACTCTGGAGTATGTATATGCATGCCTTTGTGTTTGTTTTGTGTGTGTGTACGTGTCTGTGTTGTGTGTGTCTATGTGTGTGTGTGTGTGTGTGTGTGTGTGTGTGTTTGCGTGAATGGATCGGCTGAAGTAGTGGTACTGTATGAATGGCACAGGAAACCATGTCGTTTTGACAAACGCGCACACACACACACACACACACACACACACACACACAGTCACACACACACACACACACATGCGCCCCCCCCCCCCCCCCACCCACACACACACACTTGAATCACAAGCACACACTCTTCCTCCTCCACCATCCGCCCCCCCTCCTCCTCTGCCTCTTGGGCTGTCTGCATTGCAGCTGTCCCTTTGCCGAGTGCCTCAGCCATGCCCTAGTTTATCCTGTCAATGCACACTGCACCAACAAACGCTCCCCCACCTCCACAGACAAACACCATTAAAATAAGCAGCACACTCTGCCTCTCCTCTCCTCCTCTCCTCTCCTCTCCCTGGCTCAGTGATGCCATCCAGCCACACACAGCATATAAGCATTTACTATGCTCTGTTCCCCCCTCTTCATCCTATCACACACACACACACACACACACACACACACACACACACACACACACACACACACGCACACACACACACACACAGTTAATGATGTATGGTGACACCAGGGCTAGGGTTCTGATAAGACATTCAGCAGGTGGAAGATGTGTGATGACACCAGAGCCTGGGTTCTGCTGGGACGTTCTGTGGGAGGGAAGTAGGGGGCCATGTGTGACAGCGGCTCGTGTTGTTTGAGTGCCGGGGCTTTGCCACTGTAAATCCCCGCAGTGATGGGATGATCTAGCAATAAGCTCTGGGGCTGTGGAAGGTTAATAATGACGGAGGGCTACAAAGCGAACAGCGTCGCTGGGAGCGGGAGAAGACATGTCGTTCCACATGGAGGGCTCAACACAACAAACGGACTCTTATGAGTCTGAGACACTTCAGATGGATTATAATCACTGTCAAATGTAGTAACTTGTATGAAAACAGCTGATATGGTCAGAGTTGAAAACTTCATACAACAAGATCATACAACATAATCACGCCAAGGATAAATGAGCTCTTCTGTGAAAATAGAAAATTCTATATTCTTATGTTACATCATCAGCCCTGTAACGCCAACAAACATAAATGTGGTAGTGGATTTTGAGCATTCCAACATGTAATACTGAGTATCCTATTTCCAGAGTGTAATATATGCTGCTTAATTTGATTATTTGAAGTCATATGTGTCAGCATATGTATTGGTATGTTAGTCCATGACATCACCAGCCTAGCCTCCTGTAAATACTCTCCATGGGTTATAAGACAAATGCAAAATGATTTTTTTCCAGTTGTGTTCAGTGATCTAACAGTGATGTTCATGTTGAATCTTAAAAAACAAATTCTAATAAAAAATTACAAAGGCAATACATACATTTTGTTCAGAGTTCTCATACTTTTAGGAAGACGTACTTAATGTATGAAATATTTACTCTGAGAGGGGTCCAGCAAGAAACTTGTAAAGACCCACACTGCAGGTCAACACTGCCATACAAAGTCAAAAGGCAGTAACTACATATTTTGTTGAGTTGTTGAGTTGAGTTTAGACTGGAATTTGACTTTATAACACCTCCTTTGTCTTGTGACTAAATATTTTCCTTCTTCCTATTACAGTTTTTTTCAATTGGTTTGGTACATTTCTCACATCAGACTTGAAATTCTCAAAAGTTCTTGTTCAATTGTCACATCATCATGCCATTTGTGCAGATGAAAAAGGCAGTTTCTCATTGCATTAAACAAATTGCAAATGCTTTTGTCCATCCATGCAAATGATTGTGTACAATTCTCAGTTTTTTCGTACATTATCAATTGCTTTTGTCATGCTAATCAAAATGCTTGTTATGGGAGTCTATCAAATAGTCTCACTCCCCAAAACATTTAGGCTATAGTTCATCATATAAGTCTTCACATGCAAAATGATTTACCAAGCTATCATAACATGTCAAGCACATTGCTATACATTTCCATAAGACATTTGTAAATATGATCTAAATTGGTAAATTGCTTGAATCTAGACTTTCTCTAATGAAGAGAATTGATCAACCAATGATCAACAGTTTTCTGAATGAGCTCAAGGGAGCATGAACAATCTAATGTAAAGTATATAACCAGAGCACAATACAAAGTTACAATGTCTGACAATGGAAGGACAAGAAATTGGACAACAGTGTGACGTGGATGAAAATTTGTGGCCTGACAGACGGGAACGTGAAGAAGCTGAAGATCAGGATTAGGATTTAGAATTTGGGGAGATGTTCATATTTTTTGTTTACTTACTGTATAACCTATGTTTATATTTTTGATCTATGTTTACTTACTGTATTTTACCTTTGTTCTGTGCAGTGCTGTCTTTTTTTTCTTACGCACTGCAATATCAATGTCTGCCAATAAAGAAGTCATTCTGTAAATGTGATCTTGTCTTGCAATCAATCTCTCACATATACATTATATGAGGTCAAATGTACAACACTTGTCATCACACCTAAACCACATTTTACATCAAAATGTCCCTTCGAAATGCACTATTCAATTGCCAACATGACTAATGAATTTGACTGTCTTATCCGTATGCAGTGACACAATGACTAAACATTCTGATGGCACTGACACGTATATTGACACAAAAACTTGCTTTTGAGGGATGAACTAAGGATTTTGAGCAAGAGACTGGCTTTTGCAGGTGATCCACGGTGTTTTGCTATTTGTCCAAACTGTTTTGAGAAATGCACTTGATCTTCTGCAAATTGCAAGAAAGATTCGAAAAATGTACCAAAGCGATAGAGAAAAACTGTAAGAAAGAACATAAAAGCATCACCACTATAAAGCCTACAACATGTTTGACTTGGCAGTATGACAACTTTGAAGGCATTTTTTAAGTTTCAGTGTTCGTGTAGTTACTGCACTTTGCCTTTGTAGGGCAGAGCGGACCTTATGAGGAAGCTCCCTCTGCAGTCCACATCCCTAACACTCTCTCTCCCTCTGACCACATCAAACAGGTCACTCCAAACCTATCCTCTTAAAAACCCTCTGCAGCCACTGTCCCTCTACGTCTCCTCTCCATTGCCATTCTCGGCCATTGTCCCCGAACCTCTGTTCATGATCACACAAGATAAATAACCTCCATGCTATCCTTTTCTGACCCTCTATAGCAACCGTCTCTGAGCCTCTGCAGAACCACATCAAATGACAAAATATCTCTATCATCTTAAGGTCTCTTGCTTCCACCCATCAGATTAAAGCAGGTACATTTGCAGGAGGGAAAAAAAGCAGGAACACTTCAAACTTCTCTCTAAGATGTAGTTCACAAATCCCTGCATTTATCTAACAAGCTTGCTATTACCGAACTCTCTGCGAAACAAAAAACACTTTTAACTCTGATAAATTGGTGTAGCACTTAACATTAGATCTGTCACAGTCCACTTTTTCCCCTGTGCCAAAGGGCCAGATAAAGTGTGGCCTGCTGTTTTTTTTTCATTTAAATCTAAGATTTTAATCACAGCTCAGGGTTAAATGGCTCAAAGTGTATAACACTCAGTGCAATTTCATTGGCAATGCAACAGTAATACAACAGTGGACGTATTGCTGTAACCACACCAAACTGATAAATTGAACTCTCTTGCCCTCTAGTGATTATTTTATGTTACAGCAGCCATGCCATACTAGAATAAGTGACAGCACATTTAGAAAACAAGACAGACAGACAGACAGACAGACAGACAGACAGACAGACAGACAGACAGACAGACAGACAGACAGACAGACAGATAGACAGATAGACAGATAGATAGATAGACAGATAGATAGATAGATAGATAGATAGATAGATAGATAGATAGATAGATAGATAGATAGATAGATAGAGAGAGAGAGAAAGAGAGAGAGAGAGAAAGCGACAGAGAGCCCAAGAACAGACACCCAGTGGAGAGGGAAATGACCAGAAGCCCCTACCATCCAGAGAGAGCCAGTCGTGCTGGGAGGAGGGCAGGGAAGGCAGGGCCCGGGCCTTGTACTCAAACACCACCGAGTTGGAGATGATCTGGCTACTCACAGCCACCTGCAGGGTCACCAGGCCAGTGTCATGGGCTGGGCAGAAGGAGGGGGGGAGCAGAGTGGAGAACAGAGTTAGGTGCTGCAGGGGGAACATGTTCAGGGCTGGACCCCCAGCATCCTCACAGCTGCTCCAAGGAGCAGGCAACACAAACACAGGACCATCAGCAATCTTAGCAGCTGGAAGGGGGAAGACAACACAAGTGGCAGACTACACATATGTGTAAAAGGGAACCATCACTTCAAAACATACCCCCTGAATAAAATCACATTTTTGCAAGATACTCTAAAGTTTTGTACAAATAAAGTATATTATTATTATTATTATTATTATTATTATTATTATTATTCTTATTATTATTATTATAATTGTTATTAACAACAACAACAACAACAATAATAATATATTTGGTTGTGGACTTTTTAAACAGTTGATTTGTATATGGCGCTCCTGGGTGAAATGATTATGAGGATAAGGAAGATTAAAAAGATTTTATTTAAGATTAATTTATATGACATGTAATTCAGTGGTTTACACACAATTTTGGCATGCAAATAAAATTGTCTGATGCTATGCTACCTTTCAGCTTGTTACACGAGGTCTACATAGACATATTACAGAACATCGTCAACTTACAGCAATATCACATGAATTCTCATTTAATGACTGCATCCACACCTGCCATAGTATGCTATTTAAACACAATACACATGATGAGCTATATGCACTGCAGTGCAAGTGTCTTGTATTTTTATGTATTTATCCAGTTATTTTAATTGTTAAGGAAATGTTGGAGGAAACTGCAAAGGCTTGCCAGTGGTCCTGGATGAGATGCATGTTGTTGGCATGGTGAAAGCCATGGGGGAAAGCGATAGGTAGGTGCTGCTGAGTGGATCATGTAAACGGCCCCAGCAGCCCCAGTCACTGTAACGGTAGCCGGCTGGTTCAGGTTAACCCTTGTTGAGCATCTGTCTGTACGGCTCCAGTTGGCCATCCCCTCAGCTGCTCTGTCCTGTACAGCTCACATGAGGTTGCGTGAATAGCTGTAGTCAGCGGCCAGTTGTGCGTGTCACACCTGGGAGTAGGGACTAACAGCCTGAACTATTTACTTGATTATAGATAGTGTAGGGGTAGGTGTAATAGCTATAGTTTCTCCCTAAGGTGCTCTTCCTACATGCACAAGTACTTTGTGTTCTTTGTAAACTGTAAACTAGTACTCTCACTCAGTAGCTTCATGCTCCCTGGAGACAGGCAAGAAATTCAGAGCACGCAACACATTGTGCTTATAGTATGCACTTTCACTAAATATGTGCCTGTGGGATAATTATGAAGTTGGCTCCTATTTACAAACACATTTCCTACCCTACATTAATAACATACATAAACAACCCATAATTCATTAATGTGATTAGTAACATTATACATGGAAATAAGCTTTTTCATGTTTTACCCCAAGCAAACAACAACAATACATTATTACACGTAACAAATGCAAAATATTTAATCAGTTCATTATTTTCATTACATAGTCATAGGCTAATGAGCCCATTGTGTTAACATTAGTGGATTTTGCGCTACAGTTGTGTGTTACAAATGTACTACTATTATTACAAAATGTATTTGATGATGAAAAATGGGGAGCTTAACTCAAGTCTAGCCTCGACCGGACAGATAATGACTGTGACTAAGAGTACCAGACCCACTCCACAAATATAGTAGACCATATGGTGACCATATCCATTAGCATAAGAGTGGCTGTGACGTTAAAGCATGTTGGAATGAATGTGTATTTAAATATTAATAGGTGGAATGGAAGGAATGTCAAAAGTATATTTGAGCAAGTACATTAGTCTTATTAGTACATGAGATTGTGGCTATAGCCATGACTGAGAGTGTGACTGTGTAAGCGACTATTACCGTAGTAAAAAGATTAACTGATAAGTGAACGTTTACCATTTACCTGGATCAATTAGTACTTGTAGGACTTGTTGTGGTAATGTGGATTATGTGAGTGATTAAGTTAGTGAGTGAGTCAGTGAGTCAGTGAGTGAGTTGGTAAATGAATATGTATCCATGACTAGTGAAGTTAGTGAGTAATTGAGTGAGACAGTGAGTGAGTGACTAAAGGAGTGAGTGTGTAAGCAAGTGAATGTACATCCATGAGTGAGTGAGTAAGTGAGTGAGTGAGTGAGTGAGTGAGTGAGTGAGTGAGTGAGTAAGTTAGTGAATGAGTGAATGAGTGAGTGAGTGAGTGAGTGAGTGAGTGAGTGAGTGAGTGAGTGAGTGAGTAAGTTAGTGAGTGAGTGAGTGAGTGAGTGAGTGAGTGAGTGAGTGAGTGAGTGAGTGAGTGAGAGACTAAGTGAGTGTGTAAGCAAGTGAATGTGCATCCATGAGTAAGTGAGTGAGTGAGTGAGTTAACGAGTGAATGAGTGACAGCTGTTACCGGGGCAGTAGCAGCGCAGGACGCCGGGCTGGATGAGGGAGGCCGGCACAGAGATCTGGTCAAACAGGCAGCTGTAGTTACTGCTGGCCTCCTGCCACGGCCCCGTGATCAACACCTTCACCCCTCCCTGCAGAAGCAAACACTCATGAGGGCCCTTGTGTATACAGTTGTCAAACACACACACACACACAAACACATACACACTCATAGCTAAGTGCTTCTTTTCACTCAAAAACATGCAGCTGGCCGGTCCACCACAAACATCCACTTAAGCTCCTTTTAAACACTCACATTTGAGTGCGCTATCTCTAACAAGGCCACTTATGATTTGATGTGATGTAAGAGCCTCTTTTCATAAACACACTGACATGGTCATAAGGGCTTAAGGGCTCTACTGTTTGCACAGGTCTTTTTAATGTTTTCCAAATTGCACTGCTGCCACCTTGTGGTGGAATATTATGTACTGTACAGACATGTTTCTTTTTTCCTTTGAACAAACAGGGGCTAGACTGCCCTCTGCTGGTTGTAAGTTCAAACGACAAAAAGGCTGAGACAAGTAATGGTTTCCGTTCTGCAAAGAAGCAGTGGTCAACAGGTAGGCATACAAAAGGCCAATTTAAACTCCAGAGGACAAGCATTGCTTGAATAAATTAAAAAAATCATACAAAAACATGACTAATTGCAGCACTGAAGGCTTTTGTAGTCCTGGGCTGGTGAACAAAGTAATAAAATCAATCAGAGACACTTATTGCCTGGACTGTAAATTGGCTTTGAGACAAAGACAGTGCTGAGAGACCAGCATGAAGAACACCCATCTGTGGTTATGAATAGAAAATAAAACATATAAATAATAAACAATATATAATGCATAGAATACATGACAAATTAAATAAATAAAACGCATATCATATGTAACTAAACAGCACACTGGCTTGTGGAGAAACGCAAGTTCGTTCTGCAGTGCAGTGTTGGTTGTGTGGTCTGAATGTCAATACAGTTCACTTTGACTTTGATAATAATTAGCCATGCATATGAATTCAACTGAGAGCCAGTCTGTCAGAGACATACCTCAGGGTAGGACCACTCAGGCGAGTAATCCGTGACCATGAAGAGTCTGCCGGTGGCCTGCAGCATCCCCAGAGCCCCGTGGGCCACAGCTGCGGACACCACCTCAGCCACCTGCATGTAGGCCAGCGAGCCCGTCTCCCCAGATGCCCCTCCAGCCCCTCCGGCCCCCAGGGACTGCGGGCTGCAGCAGGGCTGGAGACAGAGCTCTGAGGGGCTGTAGCTGGCGCCCCTGTTGGCACCGTCCTCCTGGCCTTGAGCCTGGGTTGCCCCGGAGCCCGCCTGGCCGTCCGACCCCGGCGGAGCCACCAGCTGGTGGGCGTACAGGGTGCCCCCGGGCCCCACGGCGGCGGCCCCTCCGTCCACAGAGATGAAGTCGTTGATGAGGTCGGAAAACTGGTTCCCAAAGGAGATGTCGAAGTGATCCAGGCTGATCTCCATGCTCCCAGAGGTGCCCCCGCCAGCCCCTGCCCCACTGAGGCCCTGGTGTGCAGCCACAGTGTTGTAGAGCCCCTGGACCAGGCCTGCTCCCTGGAGGAGAGGTTGGAGCTGCTGCTGAGAGGAGTTGCCGTTGGTGTTGCCGTTCCTCAAGCCCTCGGCTCCCCCTCCTGCACCGTCGGTGTTCTGCTGCATGTAGTGCTCCTGGCCACCTCCGCCCTCTGCACTGCCGCCCCCTCCACCTCCACAGGCCTGCAGGTGATCCCCAGCCTTGAGTAGGCCATCTCCCCCATTCTCGGTGGCCCCTGCCTGGCCAGCACCCACACTACCTGGCTGCTCGAGGCCCACCACTTCCTCATGCTCGGGCCCCAGCCCTGGGAAGCCTCCCTGATACTGCAGGAGCTGGAGAGAGCCGGCTTGGCCTGGGCCTTCAGTAGGTGAGACCCCGTTGCAGTTGGTTCTGTGCTGACTCTGGTGAGGGTGGTGGTGGTGCAGGTGGCCGTTGCTGCCGGGGGAGTCGGTCTTCACCACCTGCAGGCCCATGTAGGATCCGTCATGCGAGTTGTGCTCCAGGAGGTGGCTCTTCTGACCTGAGCCGGGCCTGCCTTGCTGGGCTGCCTGGTTGGCCTGGGCCGCCTCCTGCAGGAAGAAGCTGGGCGAGCGGCTCTGGTGGGTCATATGGGGGCTGGACATGGCGTGGACGTAGCCCACGGATGTGGCCACGGAGGAGGAGAAATCCTGCTTGGTGTCGATGGCGCTGAAATCCATCTGTTCCAGCGTGGTACTGGGGCTAAGGCCTCCCCCAGAGGGCAGCAGAGAGCCGGCCGGGGTGAGGGTGAGGGAGCCTTGGCCCGAGCTGCCTGTCGAGCAGGACACATTGCCGCTGCAGCTCCCCACCACTCCAACCTGGTAGCCGCTCTCTTTGGCCAGCTGCTGCTCGAAGGAGGTGTCCTCTGTCTTGATGTTTTTCACAAGCGCAGCGCTGAAGGCGTAGCTGGAATCGGACATGGAGGGCGAGTGCTGCAGGCTGCCATTGGTGCTGGCTGCGCCCGAGGATGAAGAGGTGCTCCCGGACGAGCCCCCATCAACCTTCATGGCACTGCCGCCGTACGTCTGGCCCTGTTTGGGGTTGTTGAGGAAGCAGTCTGGGTCAAAGTTCATGGTGGTCTCGGAAATCTTGATGTTGGTGGAGTCGAGGCTGCTAGAGAGGACAAGCTCGTCGCCGGTGGTGGACAGCATGGAGAGGCCATCAGAGGCACCGCCACCTGTCCCGCCACTCCCATCTGGCCCGGCGCCCCCGGGGAAGGCGAACTTGTGGCCGTCTGAGGCCACAGCCAGCACCAGGCCGTGTGACGCGTCAGGCCCCATGATGTGGGCGTTGGGGCCCGTGGTCGGGGACATGCTGTAGACGGGGTCCCCCGTCACCTCGGACATGAAGACGCTCTGGGAGAGCCCCCCCATGACGGACGCCACGTGCCCCATCCCGGCCACCGCGGGGCTGTCGGCCATGTCAGGCTCGCTGTTCAGCCCGCTGCTGATGGACACCGGCGAGTTCTGCGTGGTGTCTGGCACCTCCACCTGGTTGGTGGACGTCACCTCCGTGCTGTTCTGGTGCAGAAGCGCTGGCTTGTGGACCTTCCCGTTGCGTTTCTCTCGAGCGCCGCCGCCCGCCCCACCAGCTCCTCCCCCGGCGGAGCTCTTGCCGGCGTGGCTGTGCTCGGTCTTGCCCTCCGACACATCGCTGTTCTGCAGCTCCGAGTGCCCACTGCCGTAGCCGCTGGAGCGCGGGTCAACCTTGGGGGAGATGATGCGGTGCTTGGCACTATTGCACTTGTGGTGCACGCTGCTGCCTGCACCTGTACACACACACACACACACACACACACACACACACACACACACGCACACACATACACACACACATATTTAACAGGGAAAAAGAGGGAGAAGACAATTGGTAAAGAACAAATGTCAAAAATGTACAGTGCTTGGATGTCGAGAAGCAATACATTTTAAAAGTGGATTTGACATTGATAAATACAGCTTCCAAAGGAATAAATGGTTTATCCTGATGTAAAAGTTTGTATTATGAATCTGCAGTGTTTTTTTTCTTTTGTTGTGTCTCTTTGGTTTGCTTTTCTTGCTGAATAGTTTAGCATTTTAATTTATTTACTAAAATGCATTTGAAATGTGAAATCAAAAAGCAGCTAAAAATATTTCGCATAATGCTCCATGCATCTGTATTAAAGCAATATGCCACACTCTGATAAATGAGTAAGGGTGCAGCGTCCAAAGACATGAAAAATGAATACACAGAACTCCACTTTGTTTTGTTTTTTTTGTTGTTTTTTTTTACATATCATACCATTTGTGTGATAGTATGATTGAACACATGTGGCCTTTATGGATTTCTGCCTTAGAGGAAGTGTGAAGTGCTTTGTTTGGGAATTTAAAAGCAAAGTGTTTGCTGCGCTCAATCATACCCATGTCCAATAATTTTAACCCGGGGAGCAATACGTCAGCCTGTGAGCCGTAACGACACATGGAGAATGCGGCTACCCACCATGCCTAAGTAACTAGGAACCAAGGCCAAGTCGATAAGGGGGCATAGTGCTGCGTGTGAACGTTTTTACTTTCACTCAGCACTTTGCTCACTCACTCGCTGAGAGTGAGAGGAGACTTTATGAATAGCAAACGCAGAGCGTGGGTGGCCTAGTCGCTCTGCCTGGTCGAGGCTTTCGAATAAATAATCGCGGATTCTAATAAGCAACACACCACATGAGGCAGGTGTTGTGAAAATTAGGCAGTGTACCGTGTTTAATGCAGTGTTTGTGCTAGTTTTTGCCCAGCTATTTCTATGCTATTTAAGACAAGAGCAGTGGATGCAGAAGAGAAATGAGATGATGACATCGAGGCATCAGTGACAAATATGCTTGAGAATAAAAAAAAACAACTCAGTTGGCAAATGTGGTATGGAGGCTTTAAAATGAGCCACAAGCAGTTGTGTTAACGTGACATGTGGCTGACACCTGGGCAAGTTGCAGCATTATATTCTGCAACATGACAGAAGCTTCAGGTCTGACTCTGCTACAACAGCCCCTTCACATTTCTACACTTGTTTTACTTTCCTGCTTCCCCTCACTTCCTGTCTTTCTCATATCTCTCTCTTTTCCTTTTGTACTTCCATGTCTTTTGCTTATGTCTTTGCCATACTATTCTTCTCTAGTGCCCATATGAGCCTCTTCCCTCGTTTTATTCTTTCATTGTTCTCCCTTTTCCCAGCCCCTGTCTGCCTCACTCTCTCTCTCGCCTCCTTCTCTCCCTGGCCCTCCTCTCTCACTCTCTCTATCCCTCTCTTTTTTATTTCTCTTGCTCCCTATTTCTCTCAGTCTCTATGCCTCTCCCCCTGTCCCCCAGTGTCCTGTCTGCCTCTGGCCCTTACCCAGGGTGCCTGTGCACAGGCAGTTGTGGGTCCGGGGGGGTGGCTTGGTCTGGTGGCTGTCCAGTATCTGCTGCACCAGCTGCTCCACTGAGAAGCCGGAGCTGCTGCTCCCGTTGCTGCAAGTCCACTTGATGCCATGAACTGCCGGGAAGAGACACAGGAGACACAGACGTCAGCCGTGGCACAGCCGAGCCAGCCAAGCCAGCCCCCCGCCCCGCCCCGCCCCGCCCCACACACACACCCAAGCCCAAAAAATACACACCACCGATAATGCAGTGCTTTTTTATTAGCCACACCACCCTCCTACCTGACCTGCCTGTGCTTATGCTGTTACTGTGGTGTGCAACAGCAGTCCACCCACAGTAGCTGCTTGTGTGCTTGGTCCAGCTGCTTGCATCTACGCTCACTCAGGGAGCTGAAACTTTTGGGGGTCGGCTTTGAAAGGAGGAGGAAGAGGCGGGGTGAAAACCAGAGCGCTATATTACATTTTAGCAAGGCAGGCATCCACAGTGTCCCACGACCTCTGGGAGTCTCCCGCATTTGAAAAGTGACTCCGGGACACTTGCAAGTAATACAAAATCTCCCGCAACTCAAGCAAATTTCTTTAGCTAATTAGGACAAGTGACAGATGCAGCAAGTGACAGGGAGACAGGCGGAGAGGGGGAAAGTGAGAGTGACAGTCCTGTGTAGTATTTCTGCAGACATAATGGACAACCTCTGTCTCTCTCATTAGGCTGTTTAGTTTTGGTGTAGACCTCCCTGAAATGAGTTTTTACAGGTTGGGATATCTTTGAAGTTCAGCTTTTGAGTTGCATGTTTGCACAAACAATGTGCTTACTCTGGAATGTTGGACCACCTTTTTATGTCCCCTGCCCTGCCCGCTCTTGTCGTCTGGGCCCTGAAGCCTTGGCACAGTTAGGGGAGAGGATTGAGAGGATGAGGGAGAGGTGGCATGAGGCAAACCCATCATCACACACACACCCATGCCTTCTTCGAATCTCACATGCCCACATGTTTTGATTAACCCCCCACCCCGACACCACCCCCAATCTCTACTCACAATATCCCCAAAAAATGTTTGGCCATCACAGGATTGCATGCTGCCCCCTGCTGGGGATATGGCGGTAGTGGTGCTGTCTGTAAAAGCATGTTGGGGCAGTGTGTGTGAGTGTGTGTGTTTGTGTGTGTGTGTGTCTGAATGACACACTATCTTGTATACAGAAGGTGCAGTTCATAGCTAGTGCTAATGTAGAAGGTTATGGTATTACATTAGCTGTCTACACACATGCTGCTGTTGCTGCTGCATGCTATTTTCTCCAAGAACATTAGAAATGAAAGCAAAAAGAAGATATTCCAGGGAGCTGAGCATATTTAGAATATTAAACAAAATCCAGGGAACTTTAATATGCTCGCCACACGCTTCACTACCTTCCTCAGTAGAATGAGTGAGAGGCAGAGGGAGAGAGAGAGAGGCAGGGAGAGGGAGGGAGAGTGAGCGAGAGAGAGAGAGAGACCGAGACAAAAAGAGAGGTTCAACATTTTTTTTAATGAAACCATTGTCTAACTTTTCACACAATAACACTACTTGAAGACATAAAATATTAAAACCTCCGACCAACAAAGCTTATAGCATTAGATTAATTAAATGGAATGCTGAAGCCACAATCCCGCACTCTTTTACAAAGCACGTGTCCATCATCTCCAGTGAGACAGAGAGAGAGGAAGAGGGAGAGGGATGAGATAATGTAATAAAAAAGAAGATAAAGACATAGAGGAGGAGTGGCGACAGAGAGAGACAGACAGAGAGAGAGAGTGAAGAGCTTTAGATCTTATCACTCCTTTACGAGACCACATTCACACACACCTTGTTGATCACAGGGCAAATTTGTATGTGTATATAGAAGGAGAGAAGGAAAAATGAAGAGGGAGAGTGAGCGAGAGTGGGCAGTTTAGGTGGGCAGCCACCAAAACAACTAGAGACATTAAGGGATAAAGCGAAAGAGTGACAGTGCTTGTGAGTGCATGCGTGATTGCACCAGGAGAGTGATTGTGACCGAGACCAAGGACCAGATGTACAAGCTATTAGCGCCCACTTCTGACTTTGTAACTTGCGCATGGCAGCCCATTGAAAACAATAGGCAATGGCTAGTCTGGTTTCAGCTAACTTTAGCCTAGTAACTACCAGCCTAAGCATGTCTTTTCCATTGCTACAAATCAGCTAATATTACTGTAAACTCACAAGAAATACAAACACTGACTAAAAACAACTAGAATTGTATTCAGTTTTATCCACAAACCAACATTGTGCAAACCTGCAGTTAATTTATTAAGCTAACTTATTTTGCCTTATCCTATCATCGCTCATAACAACTTATACAGATGAAGACACCGTAAATATACACACTGACTTTTGACCAGCTTGCACACACACGGTTACAGAAAAATTTCCCCAACAACATATGCCACTATCTGTCAACAACTTGTCCAAAAAATCTAAAAATGGCTCACACGTTCAGTTTTAAAATGGCATATTTTATACTTATGTTTACCACCATGTATTTTGATGGCTGTTGTCAAATTTACACTCAGAAGGACAAAGTTTTACATGAAGGCAACAGTTCAATTCTGCCTTCTCAAGCACTGCTAATAACACAGTCTAAAGTGCTAATTACGTGATGCGCTTCAGGCATGAGACATACCGTACCCCACAAAATCAAAGCAAACAACATGCGGTATCTGCAAACTGAGGAGGACGCAAAATATGTTCCGTTGGCAAATGTATGTACATCTGGCCTTAAGTGTCTGGTGAATTTAACTTTGAATGATTTGGTGAATTTATCTCTATGTGAGTGGCCGGTGGCTGCATGGTGGCTTAAACCTTTTGTCCAGTCATAGTTGATGGGCACCCCGGCACTCCACATTGTACTACTGTTCCAACAGCTCACAGTAGTGTCTGCTTAATCGCTCTCTCTCGCCATTGAATTTTTTCTATCAAGGCCTTTCTCAGTCTCAGCTTTCTCTCTCTCTTCCTCCTTCCCTCTTTCTCTCTCTCCCTGTCCATCTCTCTCTCTCTCTCTCTCTCTCTCTCTCTCTCTCTCTCTCTCTCACACTGTCAGACACACACACGTGCACACAAGCACGCATGCACACACACACACACACATAAACACACACACATGCACATACACACACATACCATATTCTTGCAAAACAAATGAATCTCACTGGACTTAAAGCTGACAAATCACATTCAAAATAAAGATCTGTACATTGGAGAAACCAAGCAAACACTTCGCTAACGCATGGCTCAACACAGGAGGGCAACCGCATCAGGACAAGATTCAACAGTACATTTGCATCTAAAGGAGAAGGTGGTTTGAGA
>CM050206.1:6792500-6797500 GCA_027475355.1 Coilia nasus | reverse complement strand
TGATGTATAATTCATGAATAATACATGAATAATATATTGTACAATTTGTCTGCCTCCCTTTCAGCTCCCCTGACTCTTGAGACTCTCTTAAGACTGGTGTGTGTGCACTTCTGCTTTGCCGCCACTAGGTGGTACTGTTGGGCTTTGGAGGACTTGGAGAGCTAAACAGCCTGGTCAAGGGAGGGAAAGAACCAGAAAGAGAGGGAAAGGGTGAAAAGAGGAAGAGAGAGAGAAAGAGAGAGAGCCAAGGGAGGTGGTGCAGATTCATATGGAGTCATGGCGTAGCACGGCTGACTGGAAGACACCTCGCCCTCTCCCCCATTGTCCTAACCATTTGCAAAGTTAATGACTTAATGCATTACTGCAAATGGTTTACATTTAGATTAGGCCGTAGGTGTAATGAATACGTGGGTTTTTGCGCTGGCGTCTGTTTCCCAGGGAGCTGCGGAGAGGGGGAAAGCACTTAAGTGATTGCCACAAAAGCTCTTAGGAGGATCACAACACATACACACCGGTGATTATGATAAGGGGGCTGGAGTGAGTGGTGAAGACTGGGGGATGTGGGGTGGCTGGGAAAGGGGTTTGGTCACGGTGTGTGTGTGTGTGTGTGTGTGTGTGTGTGTAGGAAAAGCCTTCCTGGATGAGTGGTGCTACTCCAAACATGGAGCCTAAAAGTGCTGATGCTGATGTATTGACGCTCTCCTTCCATGTCCTCCATCAGAGAGGCGTAAATAATCTCGGGGTGAGGGGGGTGGCACGCTCCACTCGCCCGCTTTCTCAGTCGTTGTGTCCTCCTGACGAATGTGTCGTGGTGGCAGCGTTGTAGGCTCGCTGTGTTGCCACAGGATGGTGAATTCCGCGCGGTGTTCGCTGTTCTAGAGTGGTGTGCGCTCCGCCTGTGCTGTGCTGAGTGGGGTCCCTTTCAGGCGTCCTCTCCCAGGGCCTCATCAGGCCCTCATCAGGCCTGCTATGCTCACACTACCCTCAGCTGCGTCCCCCTTAACCTGGAGCCCACGCACCCCTATACACCACACCATACTGCTACACACCACCCCACTATACACCACACCTCTATACACCACACCACTATACACCACACCCCCATACATCACACTGCTATACACCACACCCCCATACATCACACTGCTATACACCACACCACTAGCAAATGTTTTAGTGCTTCTGTTTCAGGCTGTTCTAGTTTGGTGGAGGAGATGGAGCAGGGAGAATGACAGGTTCTCAGCTATGCTAGTCACAGGCTACAATCATTCGAAGCCCATTCGAACACCCCCACTACACACCACACCTCTATACATCACACCACACCGCTATACACCGCACCGCTATACACCACACCACTATACACCACACCACTATACACCACACCACACCGCTATACACCACACCTCTATACACCACACCCTTATACACCACACCACACCGCTATACACCACACCTCTATACACCACACCCTTATACACCACACCTCTATACACCACACCTCTATACACCACACCCCCATACACCACACCTCTATACACCACACCGCTATACACCACACCCTTATACACCACACCCCCATACACCACACCTCTATACACCACACCTCTATACACCACACCTCTATACACCACACCACACCTCTATACACCACACCTCTATACACCACACCTCTATACACCACACCTCTATACACCACACCCCTATACACCACACCTCTATACACCACACTGCTACACACAGCACCTCACCTCAACATTTGCTGTGCTCCAGCAGCAAACAGAGCAGGGGGGAGAGAGGGAGAGAGAGAGAGAGATAGAGAGAGAGAGAGAGAAAGAGTGAGAGAGGGAGAGGGAGAGGGAGAGAAAGAATCAGAGAGAAGAGAAGAGAAGGCAAGAAAGAGAAAAGAAGAGTGAAGAAAGACAGAGAGTGAGGTAAAAAGTGTCTGTGTATGAGTGTGTGTGTGAAAGAGAGAGATAGACAGGAAAAGAGCGAGTGTGTGTGTTTGAGAGAAAGAGAGAGAAGGCTGCCTGGATGCGTGAAGGATTTCTGGTGAGTCAGACGCTCCGGCTCTCTCCCTCCCACATGCCTTCGCGTGCAGTCAGTCAATCGATAGCCCCGCTCTCCCGCTTTACCAGGAAAAAAGGTAACCCGCGCCTCTCTAGCGCTCTCCCTCTCACAGAGGCAGGGAGGCAGGCAGGCACGCAGGGAGGCAGGGAGGCAGGGAGGCAGGCCCATGTGCTGGAGGAAGCTGAGCTATAGGAGAAAGGTGAAGAAAGGGAGAAGGACAGGCGCCTAACGTCTCCCCGGGAACGTATGTGTGTGTATGTGTGTGTGTGAGTGTTTGTGTGTGTATGAGTGTGTGTGTGTGTGTGTGTGCGTGTGTGTGTGTGTGTGTGTGTGTCTGTGTATGTATGTGTGAATGTCTGTGTGTGTGTCTATGTGTGTGTGTGTATGTGTGCGTTTCAGTGTCTGTGTGTATGAGTGTGCGTGTGTCTATGTGTATGAGTGAGTCTGTGTGTGTATGTCTGTAAGTGTGTGAGTGTGTCTGTGAGTATCTGTGAGTGTGTGTCTCTACAACTCTCCAGGGACACCCAGTGGCAAGGGGCGGCATCATGCCTGCAATCCCCCCCCCCACACACACACTCACCCACCCACCCAGCTTTGCCTTGCTCCCCTCTCTGCCCTGAAGACTGTGGTGGTGGGCGACAATCACTTAACAGGCCGCAGTGAGGTCCAGCTCCCCCTCCGCCAATGGCACCAGGTTTCCTGTCACGCCTCAACCTCATAAGTGTATAAGTGTGTCTGTAATAGAAGCTACCAGAAGCCCTTGCTAAAGAGGCAGAGGCCAGCAGGGGCTCTACGCCACAAACAGACACACACACACACACACACACACACACACACACACTTAAAGGTGTACTTCCATCGCGTTTTCATTAATTTTGCGGTGGTCTCTAGTATTAATGAATGCCCTGTGAGCCGATTTTGTGGAAAAAAATGCTTTAGTGCTTCTGTTTCAGGCTGTTCTAGTTTGGTGGAGGAGATGGAGCAGGGAGAATGACAGGTTCTCAGCTATGCTAGTCACAGGCTACAATCATTCGAAGCCCATTCGGTCATAGCGAAGCAAATAGAAGATCTAAACGTTCTACACAAACACACATACTTACCTATTCTTAGCTAAGTGAATGTGTGCTGTAACAAAACTTCTCCAGTAATCACAACTGTGGCATAGCTTTTTCTAATTTACAAACCTATGTTACTTTGTTGGCCTTTTTCTTATTCACTCATTTTTCCACCTACTTTCTTTCACTGACTAATGGAGGCAATCGGGTTAGAAGAACATTTTCATGTGCAGCATGCATATGCAACTCGGGGTGACCTGTCGTATTTCAAAAGAGCAAGTACTAAACGGTTCCTCGTGGAAGTAGTCCTTTAAGCAAACACACTAACTCATACTCACTCACATACACACACTCACACACACACACTCAAGCAGAGACACACACACAGACATTGTGAAACAGAGCCAGAGTCGGCGAGAGGTGTGAGAGTCAAACTGTGCTTGGACCGCTGGGAGATGTTGGGCTTCAGCGGATCACATCAGCACAGCGAGGCACATGAGGTGTGTGTCTGTGTGTGTGTGTGTGTGTTTCCATGTGTGTGTGTTTGAGGGAAAGAGAAAGAGTGTGCATCTGCATGTGTGTGTGTGTGTGTATGTGTGTGTGCATGTGTGTGTGTCTGTGTTTGCATAGTGTGTGTGTTTGCATGTGTATGTGTGTGTTTGAGAGAAAGAGAAAAAGAGTGTGCACCTGTGTGTGTGTGTGTGTTTGTGTATGTTTGAGTGAATATGAATGTGTGTATGTGTTGAGGGGTGGTGGTGTTTTAAGCACAACCTGTGTGTGTGTGTGTGTGTGTGCATGGAGGGGTGGCAGTGTGCACTTACACATGGGCTTGAGCTGGGCGATGAGCTCCTCCTTGGTCCACTTGGCCCACTCCTTCTTGTCCGTGTTGATGGAGCACAGGATGGGCCCGCACGGCTTCCCGCAGTCCTCAATGGCCGGGACATTCAGGTAGTGCACCAGCACGATGTCTGGGTTCTGCACCGGCGGAGGAAAGGGGGAGAGAGGGAAGGAGGGGGGGGAGGGAGGGAGAGAGAGAAAGAGAGAGATTAAGAGAGAGGAGAAAGCAGGGGATTGGGGGAAGAGGAAGGAGAGAGGTAGAGAGAGCGAAAGAGAGAGGGGGGGGTAGGGGAAGAGAGAGCGAGAGAAAGAAAGGGATAGAGAATAAGACAAAGAGAAAGCGGGGGGAGAGACATAGAAAAGAGGGAGAGAGAGAGAGAGAGAGAGAGAGAGAGAGAGAGAGAGAGAGAGAGAGAGAGAGAGAGAGAGAGAGAGAGAGAGAGAGAGAGAGGAGAGATCAGGGGGTGGGAGGGGGTAGAGGAAAGACAGAGTAAAACAAAGAGGGAAGGAGAGAGAGGAGAGAGGAAAGAGAGAGAGAGAGAGAGAGAGAGGGGCAGGGTGAAGGGTTTTAGAGTTTTATCCCTCCTTTATGAGGCTACACAAAGATACAGTACAGAAACTTCCACACATGATTACACCAATAAAATACAGCAGCGTTAAAATGCCAATTAAACTCATGGCTCACATCATAGACGTACACAGAGAAGGGCAAAGACAGAGGCATAGAGAAAGTGAGAGAGAAAAAGAGAAAGAGAAAGCAAGAGAGATATTTCTTGTTTCATATCCTTTGAATGACTACTCTGACAATAAAAAAGCACTGTGTGTGAGACAGCGTGTACTCCTACTGGAGAGAACAGCAACCAGAGAGGAGGGGTGGGGGTGGAGTGGGCTGGGGGGGGGGGGGGGGTAGGAAAGAAGGTGTGTGTGTGTTGGAGGGGGGGGGGGGTGCAGGGTTGGGTCAGGAGCAGGTGGGTGTCAGCATCGACTCAGACCCCGTCCACACGACAACGCTTCTGGATTTTTTTGTTTGCGGGTTAA
>CM050206.1:6785000-6787500 GCA_027475355.1 Coilia nasus | reverse complement strand
TGTCCCCTCTCTGCTGAGGCAGTGCTGTCTGCTGTCTGCTCTCTGCTGAGTCCTCACTGAGATGGACCCTTAACAGAGAGGAGCCAGCCCTTTGTGCGTTTCGCGTGGCGAGCCAGCCAGGATAGCAATGCCCCCAGATGGCACTACCAGCTGTGAGGGTGTGCTGCCCTCAATCCTGGCCTTTCGCATGACAAGGAAGAAGAAAAGCCTTGGCACACTCACACACACACACACACACACACACACACACACACACACACACACACACACACACACACACACACACACACTAACCAATCAACAAACATACTGCTATTTACACAGACATATAAACAAACGTAACATAAGTATTCACTAAAAAATGTGCACACACAAACCCCAGTTTGTGAGAATGTGACAGGTGCACACATGCATACATCCACACATGCTGACACCTGCAGGCAAGAGTTCGCTGCCCACACACCATGCTAGCACACAGTGGCGTAGCCAGACACACCTGTGTAGGCGTACACGTAGAGAAAGACACACACACACACACACACACACATACACACACACACACACACACACACACACACACACACACACACACACACACACACACACACACACACACACACACACACACTTACATATACAGTCAATCAGCAACATGCATACAGTCACACGCCAGAAGAGGTTATGTCCATATGCTGAGTAGAGAGAAGGACAGAGTGCACACACACACACACACACACACACACACACACACACACAGAGTTGAGCAAACACACTGGTAACCTTCTGCCAAATGTACGCACAATCACCCACGCACTTACTCACCCACACTGAGTGAGCAGGCAGATGTCCTCGTTCTGCGAGGAAAACACGCATATGCACTAAATTTTCTCTCATGCACACACACACACACACACGCACACACACACGCACGCACACACACACACACACACACACACACACACACACACACACACACACACACACACACACACACACATACACGCACACACACACAATCTCAATCACGACACGAGCAGTCATCCTTGCATTGGACACATGCTGGCTGCTGTTCTTGTAGTATGCGCGAGGAAACATTTGGCAGACGTACAGCCCATCCAAACACAAGTAATTCAGGGAGCCAGGTTTTTAGTGGTAAGAATCTGCCATCAGTTGTACATCCCTGGCTTAGCCACAAGCATATGACGCCTGTAACTTTGCCTAAGTGTCTCTCACACACATGGACACACTCACACAAACATGCACATGCATGCATAACATAGACACACACGCACGCACGCACGCACGCACGCACGCACGCACGCACGCACGCACACACAGACACAGACACACACACCCACACGCATACAGACACACAAACGCATGCATGTGTACACACACTCACATACACACATTCGCACACAATTAAATACACAAGAAGACACACACACACACACATACACACAGTGCTGTAACTCCTCACCCCTCTCCCTATCTCCTGAGAGTACTTTTACAACACATTTAGCAGGCTGCATCAGGCTACTATTGCCCCCACTCATCCCCACCGGCTACAAAACAACAACAACACAATGAAAATGTAAAGTGTCACATAAATCTATCAGGGTGGTAATTTAATTTAATTTCCTGCTGGCTGCTTTCTTACCAATGTGTAATACAGTGACTTTGTTTTCTTCTCACTGAATAAGAAGCAGCTTGGGGAAGAGGGGTGTTTTGTTTTTTTTTTCCTTTCTCTTTTTTCCTTTTGTTCGTTTGCCTGTATAGCCGACCATTTTCTCCCTCTCCCACAAGAAAATGAGATCTCATTAACGTATTGATTAATTGTGTAATGTGGGCTTTGGGTTGTTTCTCTCCTCCGATCTCCCAGGGTGCAACTTAGGGCACTTTTCCAAAGGCCTGCGGTGGAATTGAGTTGGGCTGTGTGTGTGTGTGTGTGTGTGTGTGTGTGTTTGGAGGGGTGGCAGTTGGGAGAAAAGGACACAAGCAATGATGTGTGTGTGTCTGTGTGTGTGTGTGTGTGTGTGTGTGTGTGTGTGTGTGTGTGTGTGTGTGTGTGTGATTTTGATGTGTGGTGTTTTTCCAGTCTGCCCATACACAATCTGCACTTTTCCTCATAAGTTGATTCTAAAACATCTCTCTCTCTCTCTCTCTCTCTCTCTCTCTCTTTGTCTCTCTCTCCTTCTCTCACTCTCTCTCTTCCCCCATCTATGTCTTTGGTCTGATTTTCTTTACAGAGGAGGCTCCTTAATGAAGCTGCATGTAGTATGTGACACTAGTATGGAGGTGCTAATATGCTGTGTGGCTAAGGCCCCTTATGATGGGGTGGCACGTGTGGTTGCTAGCGTTCAGTGCTAATGCTCTGTCTGGTGAGGACGCATTTGAGAAGCACAGAGCACTGAGCTCACACAGCAGGAGATGGAAAGGTTGGTAATAGACCTCATCATGCTCATGGCTATAGTATGTGTGTGTGTGTATGCACCTGTGT
>CM050206.1:6777500-6782500 GCA_027475355.1 Coilia nasus | reverse complement strand
TACTTGTCCGAAGTATGGCAATTACTTTGCAGTGGTAGCGCATGTACACCCAATGAATGGTTGCACAAACAGCCAGCAACAATTCCTCTGGGTATTCCACCATCGTTCAGACAGCACAGGGGCAAAACACGCCTTCCTTTCACATTGCTTGCCCTGGGGTGGCACAGCAATTTTGACGAATGGTAAAATAGCGGGGTTCCAGTGTGAAAATACCCTCTGTCTCTCTCTCTCTCTTTCGCTCTCTCTCTCTCTCTCTCTCTCTCTGTCTCTCTTACTTTTCCCCCTCTCTGTCTCATCCTCTGTCTCTCTCTCCATTTCATTTTAGTAGTCATTCCTGAACATATCCACCGGGTATACAAGCCTGTCCTGTTTCCAGTGACAAATCTTACATAAAGCGTGACGTTTTGATGTGGTGTCACAAATATTGAGAGTCTCCCCCGGGTACCCCTCTTCTTCAGACTCTCCTACTCTTTGTCCCCTCTCACTCTCAAATTCAAATTTGCTTTATTAGCATAACTGCTGAAATACAGTGTTGCCAAAGCATAAGGAACAATAGAAAATCTGGTCCATTTGCAAAATAACACTTGAGTATTAAGAACCATTGGGGGAAGAAGGCAATAGAATGGGGAACAGGAAAGTAGAGTAAACATGTAGCATGGGAAGTTGTTTCATATGTCCACACATACACACGTACACTCTCTCTCTCTCTCTCTCCTTCACACACACACACACACACACAGACGCCCCATTCACATACATTCATATGGACGGTTTAAATGGAGCAACACTGAAAAACAACAACAAATGTATACAAAGGCAACAAATGTATGCATTGTTACACTGTTAGTAAGGCGCACTGTCTCTAAGGGTATGGCAGGCTGCAGCTAACCGAGCATTCAGTGCTTCTCCTAGAAGGAGGGCCAAGGTGGGCCGTAGTCTTTGAAGAGGGTAAAACGTCTTTGGTATTTCCTCTGAGAAGAGTGAAAAAAATGTTGAGGTTTTTGGGTGGATTTTTTTCATAAAGGTTTTAAAATATTTCTTCCATATTTCTCCATCCCTTAGAGGTGTTTCTTGACTTTTTGTTCTGGGTTTAAGTTATTCCATGTTTCCAAAATGGTTTTGGTTTATGGAGTTTTCAATTTCCTCAAGGGTTTTGTTATAGTTGGTTTGTTTTTTGTTTTGAATTATAAATGTATATTCTTTAACTATTTTGAAATAGTTCTCTCTTATCCATGAGTTATGTGGTTGTCTATGTTTTGGTTAGACAGTTGTCTAAGGTTTTTCTGCATTAATTTGCACTCCTTATCAAACCATTTTTCTCGTTTGGATGTGTTTTTGGGTTTAGGGTTAGCTTTTAATAGGTGAAAGTGGTAGATGTGGTCTTACACTGAATGCATTTATGGAGGAGGGGTCCATGTCAGTAACTGCATAGTCAACTACACTGGACCCAAGAGCTGAGCAGAGCCTCGACAGAGATGCACTCTTTCCCTTTTTCACTAATGAAAGGACCAGGTGTTGTGTCTTGATTTTTTGTTGGATTTCCTAGATTTTTTTCTTAGATCTTTATCATTCATTTCTACTATTTAATTATCTTAATCTGTTCTAGCACTGAAATTCCCACTTAGCAGCACATTGTCCTGAGCGTGGAACTGGTTGCATTCTGTAGAGAGGTCACTAAAGAACTCCTCATTGAAGTATGGTCATTCCTCTGGTGGAGCATATACACCATACTGTGTATATATGAATGAGCTCTTTCTTTACAATAAATAGGTAAGGTGTCAGGTATTCTTTAAACCAAATTGTAGCACTCCCTGAACACTCTCTGCAGTGTTTTATGTTTTTATTGTTCAAGGAAGGCAAATTTCATTGTAACCTGAGGGGCAGTGAATAATTGTATCTGATCTACACCATGTTTCTACTAAAACGATGATGTCATGGTTTTTGATATATAGAGAGGACAGCCAGAATTAAATTAAAACTCTTGGCTCCAAACGTGGATGGAATCAGGAGCTTACAGAAAATGATTTCAACATGTGTATATCTTTGGCATTAGAGTCATAAAAAGATACAATGTTGATGGGTTAAAAAAAAGAAATTAGGCTCCCTCCTCTCTATCTCTCTAGCCCTCTCTTTTCTTCTCTCTCTTGCTTCCTCATTTTCCCTCATTTATCTCTTCCTCATTTCTCTCTGTATCTCTCTTTCCCTCTTTCTTTCTTCTCTGTCCTTCTTTCTCTCTCTTCCCTAGTGTGTAAGAGGAGAGCGAAGGAAGCAGAGTAAAGTCTCCTGGATGTGTCAGGCTGGACGTGGGCTGCATTTATCATGGGGTGGGGGTCAGGGCGCTGGTCAGGGGGAATGGACACAGCTACTTCAGCTTAAGCTCCCGCTGACCTTACAGAAGGAGGACAAAACAGCTCGCGGGCTCCCAATTAAGTGAAATTATGAATCATTCTGCAGATTGGGGTGATACAACAGGCCCGTGTGTGTGTGTGTGTGTGTGTGTGTGTGTGCCCCCTTGCCTTTATGTATGCCTTAATGTCTGATTCAGGGATAAAAGTGTGTGTGTGTGTGACCATTAGTGTTTCTGTGCATTTACGTCATTCCATGTGTATGTGTGTGTATATGCGTTCATATCTATGTGTGTGTGTGTGTGAAGATGTACAAGTGTGTAAGTGTGTGAACGTGTGTGTATGTATGTGCGTGTGTGTGTGTGTGTGTGCGTGCGTGCGTGCGTGCGTGTGTGTGTGTGTGTGTGTGTGTGTGTGTGTGTGTGTGTGTGTGCTGAGCATGACTGTGTAAATGTGTGTGTTTGAGCATGACTTTGTGTAAGTGTGTGTGTGCACGTGTGTGAGTGTGTGTGTGTTAGAGGTGATTAAGGCCAGGGACTCATGGGTGCCCTGGCACTGGCATGGTGATGGATGGTGCCGTGTGCCCGTCATTAGGCAGCTGAGGCCATGCCTGGCACCGGGGGGCAGCCACTGAGCGCGCTCAGTCCGCACCGGCCCCAAATGCCACTGTTCATTTCAAGGTCAATTGCCTCTTTGCCGCGCTGGGCCACAAACTCCCCCCTTTGTTTGGGGAGGCTTACCTTTTGTTACCAGGGGAGCTGCTTTGTGTGTAATAGTGTGTGTGTGTGTGTGTGTGTGTGTGGGGGTGGGGGGGGGTGGGGGGTGTTGGGGGGTGGGAGGGGTATGTGTGTAAGTGTGTGAGTGTGCTTTCTGTGTGTGTGTGTGTGTGTGTGTGTGTGTGTGTGTGTGTGTGTGTGTGTGTGTAAGTTTGTGGGTGGATATTAGGGCAGAGGTGTGTGTGTGTGTTTGTGTGTGTGTTTGTGTATGTGTAGGTGTTAGCTGTAAAAGCATGCATCAAAAATTGACACACACACCCTTGTCAGGGTTGGATGAAGCTTGCAAACACCCTGCAGCACTTGCTTGCTTGCGTGCGTGTGTGTGTGTGTGTTTGTGTGTGTGTGTGTGTATGTGTGTATATGTGTGTGTGTGTGTGTGTGACGGGTAGTCCCTGGCATGAATCTGCCATTTCTGTCTCTCTCTGGGTGCCCCGAGTGGGCTTTGGTGAGAGCCTCTTGTTACACACGCACTAATGAGGTGTTTGCCATCAACACACCACTTTGCTGTGTGTTTGTGTATGTGTGTGTGTGTTTGCTTGTCTGTGTGTGCGGGTGAGTGTGTTCTTGCATATATTCTTGGTGTGCATTGTAGGCGTTTTAGTGTGTGTGTGTGTGTGTGTGTGTGTGTGTGTGTGTGTGTGTGTGTGTGTGTGTAGGAGGGTAATTGT
Organism: Coilia nasus; assembly: GCA_027475355.1. Taxonomy (NCBI): domain Eukaryota; kingdom Metazoa; phylum Chordata; class Actinopteri; order Clupeiformes; family Engraulidae; genus Coilia; species Coilia nasus. The sequence continues at coordinate 6,778,711 of CM050206.1, read as the reverse complement.
GAGTATGTGTGTATATTTACCATCATTAACAAGAGAATGGATGTATGTGTGTGTGTGTGAGTGAGACAGCAGTATGAGTAAGACTGTGTATGTCACTGACTTAGTGTCTGTACGTATCTGCATGTGTATGCGACTGTGTGTGTGTGTGTGTGTGTGTGTGTGTGTGTGTGTGTGTGTGTGTGTGTGTGTGTGTGTGTGCGTGTGTGTGTGCATGTGAGAGAGAGTCACTAAATCTGTGTGCATGTGTATGTGTGTGCCATTGACTCTATTTGCATGTGTGTGCATGTGTGTGTGTCACTGACTCTAATTGTGTATCTGTGTGTGTGTAGGTGGCTATGAGCCATGCTGATTGCTGCTGTCTCCTTGCCCGTGGTTTCGGGGCCAATACGCGGCCATATGCCAGTCTCAAGTCCCTCGCTGCTCACTGCCCCACTAACACTGCCACCCACTCCCTGCTACGCTAACCTGCTGTGTGTGTGTGTGTGTGTGTGTGTGTGTGTGTCAGATAGAGACAGCCAGAGAGAGAGAGAGAGAGATAAAATGTGTGTGTTTAACTGTTTGTGTATAACTGTGTGGGTATGTTTGTGTTTGTGTTTATGTGTGTGCCAGCATCTGTTTGTGTGTGTATGTGTGATTGTGTGTGTGTGTACTGTACCTCGCCCCCCTTGTCACGCCCCCTCACACAAATCATTCAGGTGACTTATTCACTGCTCACCTGCCTGTGCTTGTGCTCCAGCCTGCTTCCTCCTGCTCGCAACCCCTCACCTCCCCGTCTGCCTCCCGCACCCCGGGCAGCACCTCCATTACCTCACCTTCCACCAGCGAGTGGGGGGAATATCCAGCCCACTCTTTCGCCACTGAAGCCAACACCAAAACGGCGATTAAATCATTCACCTACACCAGTTCATTCTTGTTGCTTCTGATCCGACAATCTAAATTTCCATGTCTATTAATCATTTGCCGGCGTTGGATCGTCTCATCAGAAGTATTGTATACATTCTTAAATATTTTCTTCCATTCATTATGCTCCCCATTCGAAATCTTAGGGTTTAATAGGGGTTGCTCGTTCTAATTTTACAGGATTTCTGCAGCAGGGAGGGTCAGGTGCAATCTTACTAGAACTTCAGGACCCTGGACAGTGACCTCACCCAATGCACTCTCCTCGCTATCTACGGTCATTCTATCAATCAAAAATGTGTCGCACGAGATTG
>CM050206.1:6770000-6772500 GCA_027475355.1 Coilia nasus | reverse complement strand
TGTCACACAGACACACTTCCTCTCTCTCTCTCTTTTCTCTCTATATCTTTCCCATACACAAATACACACATATATACACAAACACACACACACACACACACACACACACACACACACACACGCGCACACACACATACGGACACACACACAAACCCACACGCTCTCAGTTTTCTCTTTTTCTGAGACACACACACAAACATCTACTCACAGTCCTTCCCTCTATTGAAGCTCTATCCTGACAACCCACAGGTATTTGTGTGCGCATGCGTGCCTGCATCTGCAAGTGCCTGTGTTTGTGTGTGTTTGTGTCTGTATGTGCGTGCGTGCACACACATTGTTTGTTTGTTTCTACCTCATTAGAGAAGTCACAAATTAAATTCAAATAACTGCATAACGCCATTATACTATAAAAATATTCAAATACGGTCGGCAAGGGGAGGTGTGACGTGCATTAACGAGAACAATGAACGTGTTCTATACGCCGTAAAAGACAATCTCACACATAAACACACACACACAAACACACACACACATATATACACAATACACACACACATACACAGAGAGGCAGGGCACAACAGGAACACTACTCATCTCAAATCTTTCTCTCGCTCCGTTTTAATTGCCAGAGTGCCCTTCCTTCTAAACTAATGAGAAAAAGTAGGGATCTGCACAGGGGTGTTAGGGACGATGCATTATGAACAATTACTTTATGGCTGAAACCTGCATGTGAGAGAAAAAAGAGAGAGAGAGAGAGAGAGAGAGAGAGAGAGAGAGAGAGAGAGAGGGAGAGGGAGAGGGGAGAGAGACAGATTATAGAGAGGAGAAAGGAAGAGAGAAAAGGAGAGACAGAAAAAGATGTAGATAGACAGAGAAGGGGAGGGGGAAAGAGAGAGAGAAGGAGGAAAAAGAGAGTGTGCATAATTTGCTGCAGAAGTAATGAAGGGGCAGAGGAGCAGGCATCAATCTTGAGCCCCAAACTGAGCGCGTGCAGGAGAGCACCTCTGGAAGACACGGAGGCTGCATTAGGTATTGTCTGGGCCTACAGGCTAATTTGTTTGCATCAATAATACATTCAAAGGATTTATCTAAACTTGCAAATGAGGCTTCATTTACTGGTCCAAGAGGCAGGGTGGAGAGCTAGGGGTGAGGCAGGGGTGGAGGTGGGGGAGGGGTAAGGGGTGGGGGTGGATGCGTCTGCTGAACAGCTGTCAGGGTGCGGCCACAGGCAGGGGACAGCTTTTAACTCCCTGGGCACTGCATGGCGTGTGTGAGTGTGGGTAGACGTGTAGGCAGGTTTTTGTGTGTGTGTGTAGATTGTGTGTGTGTGTGTGTGTGTGTGTGTGTGTGTGTGTGTGTGTGTGTGTGTGTGTGTGTGTGTGTGTGTGTGAGAGAGTACATGTGTCTGTGTGTGAGTGTGTCCATGTACAAGTGTATATGCATGTGTTTGCACATGTAGATGTGAGAGTGTGTCGGAATGCTTATGCACACCCTATGAGGGCACCTCTATCTATATTTCTCTCTCTCTGTCTCTCTCTCTCTCTCTCTCTCTCTCTCTTTCTCTCATTCAAATTCAAATTGTGCTTTATTGGCAGAAAGTCACTGTTGCCAAAGGACAAGGATCAAGGACAAGTAATGAAAAAAACATGTGATGATTAACAATAATACTGTAGTTACAATAGTACATGAAACCATCCCAAATTAAAAAATATACTCAGGGATCAGTAATACCTCTCTCTCTCTCTCTCCAAATCAACCACCTCTGGCACATACCCCTGGATCAGTGCCATGGTGCCACCCCATCCTCACACACACCCTTCCGACACACATACAAACACACACACACACACACACACACACACACACACACACACACACACACACACACACGCATGCAGCCACGCACACATGCAAACATACAGCCCAGCCTCATTTGCCTAGCGCGTCGGGAGAGCTCAGATGTGGGCAAATTGGAGGGCAAAGACCCTGTATGGTGAAAGGCTGGTAACAGATTGGCTTGTGTTCTGTTGTTCCCTCATCACAGGCCTGATGACAGCAATGACTAAAGGCCTGGATATACTTGCCGCGCGCAGTGGTGCGCACGCAAAAGTGACGTCAAAATGACGTCAGTGCACATCTGGCGTGGCATTCTCAAGCGCATATTTGCCGTGTCTGCACCTCCGATTTTTTGTAACTTGCGCGCGGCAGCCCCATTGAAAACAATAGGCAATGGCTAGTCTGGTTTCAGCTAACTTTAGCCTAGTAACTACCAGCCTAAACATGTATTTTCCATTGCTACAAATCAGCTAATATTACTGGAAACTCACAAGAAATACAAACACTGAGTAAAAAATTTTAGGATTTTGTTCAGTTTTATTCACAAACCAACTTAGGTGCAAACCTGCAGTTCGTTTATTAAGCTAACTTTTTGCCTTGTCCTATCATCACTCATAAGGTCTTATAAAGCTGAAAACACTGTAAATATACACACTGACTCAAA
>CM050206.1:6760000-6762500 GCA_027475355.1 Coilia nasus | reverse complement strand
TGTGTGTGGTGGGGGTCTCCAGAGCTCCAAGGGCTTTGGGGGGGATCTGTGTGCACCTTAGGACGGGGTAATGATCCCGGTCCCTTGGCTTTATGGATCAGAGCCGGCAGTCATGTGTGGAGAAAGAGAGAGAGAGCTGCTCTGGCCACAACCAACCCCTTCCCCTACCCCTCCTTCTCTCCCTCTGCCCCTCCCCTCCTTCTCCCCCTCACACCCCCCCTACACCTCCATCTCTCTCTTTACCTTTACCTCTCTCTCTGCCTCCACCTCTCCCTTTATCACCATCTCTCTCTATTCCTCCATCTCTCTCTCTACCTCCCTCCCCCCCGACTAGCTCAACAGAAAATCCCCCTGCACTGCCTACACTATATATCGTGAGAGCAGGCAGGCCTCGGCGGCCCGTGAATTTACGAGGCAGCTCGTTAGCGAGGCTTTGATTTGCGCTGCTCGTTTGCCACCCGCACTCCCCCAGCGGGGCACCCGGCCCAGATGAGATCATCTCTCGCAATCACGCCGACTACCTCCATCTCTCTCTTTACCTCCACCTCTCTCTCTACCTCCATCTCTCTCTTTACCTCCACCTCTCTCTCTACCTCCATCTCTCTCTTTAGCTTCACCTCTCTCTTTAGCTTCACCTCTCTCTACCTCCACTTCTCACAATCTCCATCTTTCTCTACCTCCATCTCTCTCTTTACCTCCACCTCTCTCTCTACCTCCATCTCTCTCTTTATCAACATCTCTCTACCTCCATCTCTCTCTTTACCTTCACCTCTTTCTACCTCTACTTCTCACAGTCTCCATCTATCTCTACCTCCATCTCTCTATGTGCCTCCATCTATCTCTACCTCCATCTCTCTCTTTACCTCCATCTATCTCTACCTCCATCTCTCTCTTTATCACCATCTCTATCTTTACCTCCGTCTCTCTCTGTACCTCCATCTCTGTCTTTACCTCCGTCTCTCTCTAACTCCATTTCTCTCTTTATCGCCATCTCTCTCTCTACCTTCATTTCTCTCTCTTCCTACATCTCTCTCTATCTCCATCTCTACCTCAATGTCCCATGATCTCCATCTCTGTGCCTACCTCCACCTCTCTATCTCCTACACCAACACCTCTATAATATCCATCTCTCTACCTCCACCTCTCTATCTCCTACACCAACACCTCTATAATATCCATCTCTCTACCTCCACCTCTCTATCTCCTACACCAACACCTCTATAATATCCATCTCTCTACCTCCACCTCTCTATCTCCTACACCAACACCTCTATAATATCCATCTCTCTACCTCCACCTCTCTATCTCCTACACCAACACCTCTATAATATCCATCTCTCTACCTCCACCTCTCTATCTCCTACACCAACACCTCTATAATATCCATCTCTCTCTACCTCCACCTCTCTATCTCCTACACCAACACCTCTATAATATCCATCTCTCTCTACCTCCACCTCTCTATCTCCTACACCAACACCTCTATAATATCCATCTCTCTCTACCTCCATGTCTATCTTCACCTCTCTCCCCACCTCCACCACATGCCACATAACACCCCTCCCCCCATTTCCCCCACGCCCTCCTTCATCACCATGGCTACCACTATCCCTCTCCACGTGCTACCTGACCGCCCCACCCCACCCCCCCCACACACACACACCACCTCTTCTTTCCTGGCCCCACACCGGACTCTAGATCCATCCGGTCTCTGATGGAGGCCTCATGGAGGATGGTATGGAGGCCGAAGGCTGCCTTTATCATGGAGGACTCTTATGAGGCGTCTCTGTGAGTGCAGCCCAAGGGCTTGAGTGTGAAACAAAGACACCAGGCCTTTTCTACAGCGTCCTCGCTAGCAGCCTCCTAGGGACCCCTGCCCTTGAGCACTGCCTTCAACCAGCACAGACAAAACAGAGACAGAGAGAAAGAGAGAGAGAGAGAGAGAGAGAGAGAGAGAGAGAGAGAGAGAGAGAGAGAGATTACTATTGAATGAAATTGAATTGAACTGAATTTAATTGAATTTAATTGAGAGAGAAAGTGTGTGTGTGTGTGTGTGTGTGTGTGTGTGTGTGTGTGTGTGTGTGTGTGTGTGTGTGTGTGTGTGTGTGTGTGTGTGTGTGGGAGGTGTGTGTGTGTGTGTGTGTGTGTGTGTGTGTGTGTGGGAGAGAGAAACTTAGGAGATAATAGGAGACCAATGGGCAGCATGGAGGGGGAGAGGATGGGGGGAGATGAGGACAGGAAGTGGAAAGAAAGAAGGAAAAGAATAGAAAGGAGGAGTAAAGAGGTGGAATGTAGGCAATAGAAGAGAGGAGTGTAGACGAGGGGGGAAAAGCAAGGTAAAGAGAGAGAATAAGACAAGCAATCCATTCACACTCACTCGAGCAAAATGGGAAAGAAGGTTACGCAGAAAAAAATAAAAATCAATTTGGGAGGAAAATCAACGGCGAGGCCAGCAGCAGAGAGGGAGGGGAAAAAAAGAGAAGAAGCTGTGAGTGGAGAG
>CM050206.1:6750000-6755000 GCA_027475355.1 Coilia nasus | reverse complement strand
ATACTGTTAAAAATCGTGTTGTTATTGACAGTGAACTAACATTCAACAGTCATGTGAAAGCAATCACTAAATCTGCATTCTATCACCTTAGGTCTTATGTCAAAACAATTTGAAAAACTTGTACATGCATTTATTTCCAGTAGGGTTGATTACTGTAATGGCCTTTTCACAGGCCTTCCTAAAAAGACCATCAAACAGCTTCAACTGATCCAAAATACAGCACCAAGGGTTTTTACAAGAACAAAAAGATCTGACCACATTACTCCAGTTTTAGGGTCCCTGTACTGGCTCCCAGTAAGTTATAGAATTTACTTTAAGGCATTGCTTCTTGTGTTTAAATGGGATGGGACCCAATTACCTATTGGATATGTTTCAGTTATATCCACCAACTAGGTCTCTGAGATCACATCAGAAAAATCTGTTGGAAGAACCTGCTGTTAGAACAAAATGTGGTGAAATGTGGCGTAAAGCTCTGGAACCAATTTCCAGAAGACATTAAAAATGCTCCTACCGTTGGCAGTATCAAATGTAGACTTAAGACCAAACTGTTCTCAGATGCTTTCTGTTAATGATTTCTATGAATATTATACTTATTTTGTGTTTTTTTATGCTTTTATATCTTTTTTCTACCGCATACTGATTTTACTGTACCTTTATGCTTTTATACTTATTTTACATTTTATGCTTCTACACTTACTTTATCTTTTATGCTTTTACATATTGTCCTTTGCTTTTATTTTTGTGAAGCACATTGAATTTGTGTGAAGCCGTTGTGTATGAAATGCGCTATACAAATAAACATGCCTTGCCTTGCCTTGCCTTGTGTGTGCCACACGCGTGCGTACACACACACACACACACACACACACACACACACACACACACACACACACACACACACACACACACACACACACACACACACACACACACACACACACACACACACACACACACACACACACACACACCAGGCTGAAGAGGGAGGTGCACACACTTAAGCAAAGCACATCAAACAGCTGCTCTTTGGGTGCGCCAGCTTAAAAACAAACACACACAGAGTCCAACTTACACTCCACACTGACACTCAGACCACTGGGGCCATGTGCCTGCGCTTCAGTCAGCCAGCCGGCAGCTACTGCAGCAGTTCAAACACAGAATCAGTCATCAGTATGAATACACACACACACACACACACACACACACACACAGACAGAAGGACAGAGAGAGAGAGAGAGAGAGAGAGAGAGAGAGAGAGAGAGAGAGAGAGAGAGAGAGAGAGAGAGAGAGAGAGCAGAAATGGTATCAGCTTGTACTTAAACAGATCTCAGATGTGCTCTGACCCTGTCACTCCACAAGAGCAAACAGCTTGAGTGTGAGGCTGAGTTAGTCCACTTCCAGCTGTCTGTGCCACTGTCTGAGACATGTTTGGAATAGAAACAGGCTCAACCAACGACCGCATGCGCACGCACGCACACTCACACTCACACACACACACACACTCACACCAACATTCACATACATTACATGTATACACACGCACGTGGGCACACACACACATTTATACACACGCATGTATGCACACAAGTACGCACACACACATGCACATGCAGACACCCGCGCAAGTGTGCACACATACGCACGCGCACACACACACACACACACACACACACACACACACACACACACACACACACACACACACACATTGCCCTGCACAATCCTTCCAGTGGCATGCTCACTCCGCCACCATTGGGACCAACACTGTAGTGGCAAAATTGTACATGGTAGAATGAGTACAACCAGATAGACCAGATCTCTCTTATCTCTCTCTCTCTCTCTCTCTCTCTCTCTCTCTCTCTCTCACACACACACACACACACACACACACACACACACACACCTCAAACACCTGAGGGAATGTGGTTGCAGAAATGTAAAACTCTGCAGTATTAGAAATTCCACCAAACCCCAGTGTGAGCCAATGAAATGCAAACAGCCCTGCTGCAATAACAGCCTCATATCAGGGTTCCATGGCCTGGCACTTTCTTGGGTGAATGGAACATTTTGCTGACTTAACACAAAACAGCTAAGTTCAATGCTATACTGTCATCCCTCATCTCACACACCTCAGGGCTGGTGCACCATCACCCCAGCACCCAGCCCTGCCCACACACACAAACAGACACACACACACAAACAGACACACGCACACACTAAGTGGTACGGGGATTTCAACTGGGACTGTATGCTTTGGCCAGATGAGGCCAAGATAGAGCTTTTTGGCAACAAACACTCACAGTGGGTGAAGAGGAGAGTGCGCAGGAGAGGACCCAGGACTCTGGATGATTTAGGGAGATTGTGCAAAGAGGAATGGTTGAAGATCCCACTCTCTCTGTTCTCCCATCTTGTGAAATGTTATAGGAAAAGATTAAGTGCTGTCTTGTTGGCAAAAATGGGATTTTACAAAGCATTAACATCAGGGGTGCCAATCATTGTGGCACACTTGATTTCATGTAAAGCAATTATTTCTTAATGTGGGACTTTTGTTTGCCACTGAATAAATGCACTTGAATTAAAACTTGGATGTTTCTATTTTTTGCAATGTTGTCCTATATCGTTTAAAAAATTACCGGGGGCCGAAAAACACATCTTAATGACGGGTGCCGATAATTGTGGAGTGCGCTGTATACCACACACACAACTCTCAGTGCCCTTCAGTACATGGTCAGTCAGGCTCTTTCTATATTTTCATTTGGGGATCGATGGTGAGCCACAGAGCCAGCCGCTGGTGTTGGGGAGGAGAGGGAAACACAAGGCCAGAGAGTTTACAGCCTCTCGTTAGGCATTATAATCACCCTTAGCCCCGCAGATTGACTTCAGGCTGGGCTGGCTCTATCCCACTGTGTGCCTGGGAGATTGTGTGCATTTGTTTGTGTATTGTCTGGCTGTGTGTATTTATGTTTGTTTGTGTGTGTGTTGGGGGTGTGTGTGTACCCTGGTGAGTACGTGTTTGTTTGTGTGTTTGTGCGTATTTATGTGTGTGTGTGTACCTTTGAGAGTAAGTGTTTGTTTATGTATATGTATTTGTGTGTGTGTATTTGTGTGTGTGTGTGTGTGACTGTGTGTGGTGTGTGTGTGTGGTGTGTGTGTGTGTGTGAATAAGTGTGTGTCTGTATGGTGTGTGTTTGTAAGGATGCAGTAGAACCTAAAAGTGGAGCTTCAAGAATTTCACCATGCGCTTACTGCACCCCCTGCAATGACCCGGCTAAATCAGCCTAATGGGGCCCCACCTCATGAATGATTCAGCTGGGGTGGGCAGCTGGGTGGGTGGGTGGGTGGTCAGGGCGGAGGTGGTGCTATGAAGGGGGTGGTCTGGACGTGTACGACCAGGGGGGCAGAATGAGCCCTGCTGGGCATTTGTGTGGCTGGGAAAGGGTTGGAGGGGTCTGGGTAAACAAACAGGCGATTGATATAATAAATAGAAGTAGTCTGGGGCCCCGTGCCCCGCCGGCACACTGAGGCAGTGGAGGCAGCCGCGGGTCTGGGCGTAGCCTACAGGCATCTCCGGGCAGTTCAGTGGCCATGGGGGCTCCAGGCAGAGAGAAAAAGTCAAAGGAAGAGAGGGGAAGGGAGGGATAGAGAGAGAGAGAGAGAGAGAGACAGAGAGAGAGGGAAGGAGAGAGAGAGGAAGGGATGGAGAGAGAGAGAACAGACAGAGAGAGAGGAGTGAGAGAGAGACAGAGAGACAGTGAGAGAGATGAGAGAGAGAGAGAGAGAGAGAGAAGGAGGAGAAGCCAAAGAGGTCAGCCGATCTTATATCAATTAAGGAAATGGGTGCAAACTGCTCAGGCGATGAGAGGTTTTCTGACATGTCGATAGTCTGTGCTTGATTGGTAAAGTGCATCTGAAAGGTATCCTCTACAGTGAGAGTTTAAAGGGGATGCGGAGAAAGTTTGCCAGAGCTTGAGGTGAAAAAAATAGAAGAGAGGAGAGATGAGCAGAGGAAAAGAACAGAAGAGAGAAGAAAAGACAGAAGTAAAAAACAGAGGAGAAGAATCGAAGACAGAAATAAAGAGATAAGTCTCTGTGCTCACGCATATAACTTGAGCTCTCTGTCTTCAGCACTTGGACAGGCTGCCTGACACTGAGCCTCGTCATGGTCAGGAAAAATCCCGCTGTCTGGCCTTGTGGTTTGTGTGTACACACTTCTGTCCTCTCTCTCTCTGTCTCTCTCTTCCTCCCTCCCTCCCTTCTGCCCTCCCTCTCTCTCTCCCTCTCCCTCCCTCCTCCACCTCTCTCTCTCTCTGTCTCTTCTCTCTCTGTGAGTGGGAGGGTGTGTATGTGTGTTCTTATTTAAGTGTTTGTCTAGATAGGTCTATCAAGACACAACAGTTTTTCCTGAGATTGACGCACTGGGCTATATCACTTTTTGTGCATCCCTAAGAGTGTCTGTAAATGTTGTGTTTTTGGGGGTATTTGTGGGTATGTCTTTGTCTGACTACTCGCATGTCTGTCTCTGTCTCCTCTCTTCTACTCCTCAATACTGTCTTTGTGTGTGGTTTGTGTGTGTGTGTGTGTGTGTGTGTGTGTGTGTGTGTGTGTTGTGTGTGTGTGTGTGTGTGTGTGTGTGTGTGTGCGTGGCGTCTGCGGGGCGTGGTGTTGTGTTGTGTGTGTGCGGCAGTGCCATTCTGGGTTTCCTCAACTGGATTCAGGGAGTGGCTTGGCACTATCAATCTCATGATTGGACTACAAAAAGGAAGTGAGAGTGAGGAGAGAGAGTGAGAGAGTAGAGAGAGAGAGAAGAGAGAGAGAGAAAGATAGAGAAGAGAGAAGAGAGAAGAGAGAGAGAGAGAGAAGGAGAGAGAGAGAGAAGAGAGAGAGAGAGAGATGCTCGAGAGAGAGAGAGAGAAGAGAGAGAGCTGAGAGAGAGAGAGAGGAGAGGATCACATTGTTGTTGTGGTCAGAGGATAGATAATAAGAGGAAGAGATAAAGGGAG
>CM050206.1:6732500-6737500 GCA_027475355.1 Coilia nasus | reverse complement strand
CTCCTGTCTCGGCGGAGATGCCGTGGCTCGTCTCCTGGCAGCATCCATCACGGCGCGACAGACGGGGGACAGCGGGCCGGCGGGCCGCCAGAGACGGCGCTGATGCTCCCATTAGCCCATAACGATGTGTGAGGGCCCCCTTATTTCAGCGCACCACCTTATTTGTGCTGCCAATTTGGCTCCTTCTGCGTGGCACCAACGCAACAATCGCGCCTCTCAGACGCACCTTGGCTTTGCTTCTGCCTGCTTCTCTCTGTGTGTGTCTGTGATGAAGCACGCCATATTTGTGTCATGCTGTGTGTGTGTGTGTGTGTGTGTGTGTGTGATTCAGCGCCATATTTGTGGCGTGCCATATGTGTGCTTCTGAGGGTGAAACACACCTCCAGAAGCCGCACTCTTTTGTTAATCACACACGGCCCAGCATCCTCCTCGCCTGCACCCCTTCATCAGCTAACAGCCTTAAATCATCACTCACTCGTCAGCACACAGCAGCAGAGAGAGGGGGGGGGGGCAGAGAGAGACAGAGAGAGAGACAGAAAGAGAGATAGAGAGAGAGACAGATACAGAAAGCAAGAGAGAGAGGGAGAGAGTCAGAGACACAGAAAGAGAGACAGAGGGAGACAGAGAGAGGTAGAGAGAGAGTGAGAGAGAGGGAGAGAGAGAAACAGACAGAGAGACAGAAAGAGAGAGAGGGGGAGAGGGAGAGGGGAAGAGAGACAGACAGAGAGAGATAGAAAGAGAGAGGGAGAAATGACAAATCGTCTCAATAAGCAGGCGGCAAAGGTGGGCAGAGGTGGAGATGAATGAGACGTCTGGTGCGAATGACAGTCTGCCAGCTGACCCACGCAACATGCCTTCGGCGGCACGGTGGCACAGCGGCACAGCCCGTTTAAGGATGCCTAACCGCCCTCTCCCACTCCCAGGCCCGCTTTTTCAGCCAGGGATCCTGCTTTTCTTTAGCGTTATTTTAGCAGCCACAGCGGAAGCACCGTTGTTAAAAACAAAACAAAACAAAAAAACATATCGGTAAATGTTTAAAAAATGACTGAAATGGCTGATGCTGACACACACACACACACACACACACACACACACACACACATACATACACACACACACACACACACATACACACACAGACACACACACACACACACACACACACACACACACACACACACACACACACACACACACATACACACACAGACACACACACACACACACACACATACACACACACACACACACACACACACACACACACAGACACACACACACACACACACACACACACACACACACATACACACACACACACACACACACGTACACACACAGACACACATACACACACACACACACACAGACACACACAGACACACACACACACACACACACACACACACACACACACACACACACACACACACACACAGGCTGGGGCCCAGTTAGTGTCACTGCTTCATTAGAAGCAGTGCTGAGGCTCAGGCTCAGGGGTGTCAGCAGCTCAGGTTGTCACGCTGCACCCAATGTGTAGTCATGCCGCAGGCCTCTGGTTCCGCCTGGGGCTATGAAGCCACTCACATACAGTACGCCTCGCACCGCAGCCCCATCAGGACGCTGTATTAATCGGCAGAGGTGACAGAGCAGGGACAAGAGGGTGAAGGGGGGGGGGGGGTATTCTGGAAGGAGGGCAGGTTGGGGGTGATGGGATCCATATTCTGTGGCGATTTATCGTCTTCGCCGAATCCATTGCCGTTCAAATCTGCTTGTTCACACTATTTACTATTGGCAGGGCCCATGAGCACTATTGATTAGTTAACGATCCAGGAGGGCAGGTTGGGAGAGGGTGTGTGTGTGTGTGTATGTGTGTGTGTGTAGGTGTGGTGGGGGTGGAGGTGGGGGGATTTCCAGAGCAAAGACGTAATACTGCACTCCATCACGGCGATTGCCACGTGTCCAATTAAGCTTTGCTCGTTTTCCCTCCCGCTGCATTCCGACAGTCAATCTCCCTGTGACACAGTACTCGACCTGTCTCACTCTGGCAAGGTGTGCTGCACCCCCCACCCCCCCTCCACAAAAAAACTAAATAAGCTGACAGAAGGTGCCTTTCTTCTGCTCCCTCGCCTGTTGCTACTGCGGTTGCCATAGCAGAGCTGCTGCACAGAGAAGAAAAGAGAAGTAAAAAAAAAGAAATGAAAGGAAAGAAAAACAGAAAGGTGAAGAATAAAGACAGATAAAAATGGACTGCCACCGCTGCTGGTTTTACTGGTGTTCCAGGGCCACTTCCTGTCCTTAATGGCTGTAAATCATTGCCTCCTAGCCCTTGAGTGAATGGCAAAAAGCCTATGAACAAACCTTTAAAAAGCTTTTACACTACTGAGCACCTCTCAACACTCACACACCACCAAATAACAAATCAAATGTATAAAAGCTAAAAGAAAAAAAAAACAAGACTGGTTCTGAAGACAGAGCCTCATGCTAATTTGGTTGCTAAAAATACGGTAAAGTTATGAATTCAAATATGCAAAAAACATTTGACAAACAGGCCCTGAAGAGGGGCATTCATTACTTGAGCTGGACCGATAAACACGGCCATACATCAACAGTGGCCAAACAATAACATGTGGAGGTGGCCAACTTATGGTCCACACAAACATGCATGTGTGCATATATGTATGCCTATGTGTATGTGTGTGCGCCCTGTGCGTGTGTGTGTGTGTGTGTGTGTGTATGTGTGTGTGTGTGTGTGTATGCCTATATGCATGTCCACACATGTATGCCTACTGTATGTGTATGTGTGTGCGCCCTGTGCGTGTGTGTGTGTGTGTGTATGTGTGTGTGTGTGTGTGTGTGTGTGTGCATATATGTATGCCTATGTGTATGTGTGTGCGCATATATGTGTGTGTGTGTGTGTGTGTGTGTGTGTGTGTGTGCATATGTATGTGTGTGCGTGTGTATGCATCTGCATGTGTAAATGAGACTGCTTGGAAAAGTTGATAAAACTGCATAAAAGGAAATAAAAAAGAGAGAGGGTAGGGGCTGGCAGTGAGAGAAAGAGAGAAAGAGAAAGAGAAAGAGAAAGAGAAAGAGAGAGGGAGAGGGAGAGGGAGAGGGAGAGGGAGAGTGAGGGAAAATAGGGCTGTGGAGGGTAATTGCTATGGGAGATATGTGGGCCTGGGCCAGGGTGGTGTATACGAGCACAGGCAACTGTTTGCGTGGGCACAGTGTAACGTGTGTGTGTGTGTGTGTGTGTGTGTGTGTGTGTGTGTGTGTGTGTGTGTGTGTGTGTGTGTGTAACGTGTGTGTGTGTGTGTGTGTGTGTGTGTGTGTATCCGTGTGTGTGGGTGTGTGTGTGTGTGGATGGATATATTTGTGTGTGTACGATTTGGCCGTGTGTGGGTGTCTGTGTGTGTGGGTGCATGTGTGTGTGTGCGTATGTGCATGCATGCCCCTGTGTGTGTGTGTGTGTGTGTGTGCGTGTGTGTGCGTGCGTGTGTATGTGTAGTGTGTGTGTGTATGCGGGCTCATCCCCCTGACTGAAGACACAGTGTCTGTGGATGCTAATGCTGGAGTGGCCGGGATCAGGGCCAAAGGCATTAAGTGGAATCGAATTCCACAAAACTAGCTTTAATCAGCAGGTTTTTAAGGTTAGAATTACTCTCTCCCCTCCAGACTGCCCGCCAAGGTTAAAGCACGCGAGGAACGTGTCCATGCAAGCGTGCCTGAATGAGAGAGCGGGACCATGTGAGAACACCAGTGTGTGTGTCTGTGTGTGTGTGTAAGAAAGAGATACATTGTGTGTGGATGTGTGTGTGAGAGAGAAAGAGAGAAAGCCAGAGCCTATGTGTGTTTGTTTATGTGTGTGTGTGTGTGTGTGTGTGTGTGTGTGTGTGTGTGTGTGTGTGTGTGTGTGTGTGTGTGTGTGTGTGTGTGTGTGTGTGTGCGCGCGCGCGTGTGTGTGCATGCGAAGCGTGCATGCAAAGATGAGAGCAATGGAATGAGATGGAGGCACCAGGCCTGGCCGGTCTCCTACTTTGGCCCTGGCCAGGGTGAGTGCTTACGCTGGCTGGCCGTGTGTGACATTTAGCATCTGGGCACTGCACAGGACGCTTCACCACCCAAGGACAACACAGATAGCTGGCTGTGTGCACACACACACTATAGAGTGGAGATAGAAGGGCAGAAACCAAAGAAACATCGAAAGCACAATATTTACGTGTATGTGTGTGTGTGTGTGTGTGTGTGTGTGTGTGCATGTGTCTGTTATATATGTATATATGTATGCATGTGTTCTATTTGTCTAAATGTTCTTTCTTTTTATGTGTGTGTTTCAGAGTATGTTTGCGATTGTGTATGGAAAGCATGTATATATTCTTTATATAATACACAGCATCTGGTTCTGATGTGAAGACAGATGTGTGAGAGATCTTAGGGGTGTGTGTGTGTGTGTGTGTGTGTGTGTGTGTGTGTGTGTGTGTGTGTGTGTGTGTGTGTGTGTGTGTGTGTGTGTGTGTGTGTGTGTGTGCGCACTGTTATGCTGCTGTGTATTGATTGTGGCTATGACATCAGTGGCGATGGAAACTTGTGGGAGGCGCAGTGTATAGACAATAGGAACAAATGCTGCTGTTACACGCTGATCGCCTCTTCCTCCAAGCCTGTTCTGCTCCAGTTAAAAGGAGCCCCAGGGAGACATATTGAATTGGTTCGCAGGGCAAGGAAAAGGAAGAGCAGTCTAGTGCCAGAGCCAAGCATTTATTGATATCATCACTATTTCTTTCTCCGTCAAAATGCTCAAAGAGCAACTACAACTCTTGAACTCTTTCTCTCAGTCTTTCTCCTTCTGTCTCTCTTTCTCTTTCTCTCTCTCTCTCGCTCTCTTTCCCTCACAAACAGCCTCCCTTTCTTTCTCTCTCCCTCTCTCACTCCCCCTCATTCATTCTTTCTCTCTTCAGCTATGGTGGTATGTGCCTGTGATTGGAATCAGGACGTTGATA
>CM050206.1:6710000-6720000 GCA_027475355.1 Coilia nasus | reverse complement strand
AATATATTGTATTTTAGATGGCACTAAAGTACATAGTACTATGTCAATGCTATAGTGCCAACGTTTGTCTTTTGCAATGTGATGTCTGCAGCTGTATATATATTACTAAATCACTAAAAGGTTACAACATAAAATGTGCATTTAAACACTTACTGATCCAGTCCTTTTGTAAGCGCACAGGAAAGCAAAGATTAAAAAAAGAGTGTCTTGTTTGTGTGTTGTGTGTAATGGCTGCGGTTGACCTGGATCTGTCTGGCGATTGGGGATCAAATGTGTGTTGACAGGGCAGCTCTGTGGGCCAGTGGCTCTCGTCAGAGGCGGCCCTGTCGCTCTGGAGCTAACAGGACAGCCAGCCTTGAGCGCCTCTCTCAGCACGTGTATGAGAGACGATTAGTGTGATTGACAGCTGGGAGCTGCGAGGGATGGGCTGTGTGTGTGTGAGTGTGTGTGTGTGGGGGGGTTAGCAAGAG
Source organism: Coilia nasus (assembly GCA_027475355.1). Classification (NCBI taxonomy): domain Eukaryota; kingdom Metazoa; phylum Chordata; class Actinopteri; order Clupeiformes; family Engraulidae; genus Coilia; species Coilia nasus. Next base: position 6,719,530 of record CM050206.1, on the reverse strand, counting down.
AGGGGTGGGGGTGTGGTATAGGTGGAGTTGACTGTGGTGGCGGTTGTGGGACTGCGTGTCTAAAGTGCAGTGGGCATTATTCCTCAGCATGAGTGTGGGACTCACTACCATGCAGGCAACAGAGGGAGTTGTAGACAGACAGACAGACAGAAAGACAGAAAGAGAGACAGAGAGAGAGAGGAGGGGAAAGGGTAAACAGCACCAGGGAGGGACAATGCTTAGAGTGGTATCACGTGTGTGTGTGTGTGTGTGTGTGTGTGTGTGTAAACATAATAATTAGGCACACTGAAGCACACACATACATGCATACATACATACACACACACACTCGTGTCTCTGCATGCATGTACTGTACAGTATATGCTACAACACTGATGTTGGGTAGTAAAGTTGCATTGCCTTACATACTCTTTAACCCATTCTGACAAAGAAATACACACACCTTCTTCCACCACACACACACACACACACACACACACACACACACACACACACACACACACACACACACACACACACGCACACACACACACACAGAAGTGAATCGGTGTTGTGGGCCTTGTGCGCTCCTGTGTGAAGTGTTTTGGAGAGGGCGTTTGATTTGCACCTCTTCGCCGCCTCTTTGGGGGGCCATTAGTCGAGGTGACATGGCTTTTACGAGACTTCCGAGCTCCGCTATTATAAGAGCCTCCACGCCGGAGAAGAGAAGAGAAGAGAGGAGCTACACTGATACAAATGATACTTCAAGACTTTCTTTCTTTCACTCTCTCTCTCTTTCCCTCTTTTTCTCCCCCCATCTCTCTCTCTTTGTCTCTCTCTCTTAACCAATCCTGTCACACTTCCTCTCTCTTTCTCCCCCTCTCTCTCCTTGTACCTCTCTTTCTCCATCAACCTCAATCATTCTCTCTCTTTCTGTCTTGCTTTCTCTTGCCCACTCCTCTCTCTATCTCTCTCTCTCTATCTCTCTCTCTCCCTCCCTCGCTCCTATGGCCTGCTCCTTGAGGAGGAAGAAGAGAGATTGAGTGGTGTAAAGGTGGCAAGGACAGCCGTGGTGTCCGTGGTGGTGGTGGCGGTGGCAGTGTGGGGTGTGTAGTGTACCATACCGTAGTGGCCGTGTGTGTGTGTGTGTCCCCGCTAACGAGTGTGCTGCTCTTCCTGTGCCAGAGGAGAACCTTTAAGGTTAACAGCACTCCTGCCCATTGGACAAGGCAGCTGCACTCAATATGTCACCACCGCCACCCAGCTCTCCCAGCCGCTTGTGTGTGTGTGTGTGTGTTTGTGTTTGTGTGTGTGTGTGTGTGTGTGAGAGAGTGTGTGTGTGTGTGTGTGTGTGTGTGTGTGAGTGTGTATGTGCATGCACAGTTTCTCATGTGTTTACAAGGGTGTGTAGGTGAGTGTGTGTGTGTGTGTGTGTGTTTGTAGGTGTGAGTGTGTTTATGTTTAATGGTGTAGGTGTGTGTGTGTGTGTGTGTGTGTGTGTGTGTGTGTGTGTATGTATGTGTGTGTGTGTGTGTGTGGAGAGGGGCAGCCATAAGGTTCACAGAGATGATCCTTCATGTCTGGCCCTGTGTGCAAGGAGGTCAGGCCGAGATCCGGCTCAAGTAGCGGCGTGGGGCCGCTGGGTATTAATGACACTGCGCTCATTAGGAGCACAGCAGACGAGCAATGGCTCAGATGACATTAAAGGGTGCCTTACTTTCTCAAGAGCCTGTGTGTGTGTGTGTGTGTGTGTGTGTGTGTGTGTCTGTCTGTCTGTCTGTCTGTCTGTCTGTCTGTCTGTCTGTCTATCTATCTGTCTGTCTGTCTGTCTGTCTGTCTGTCTGTCTGTCTGTCTGTCTGTCTATCTATCTATCTATCTATCTATCTATCTATCTATCTATCTATCCGTGTGTGTATATATATACAGTATGTGTGAGTGTGTGGTGTGTGTGTGTACAGAAAGAGCATATGCTCACTATGTGTATGCATGTGGGAGTGCATAATGTATGTATCTGTGTGTGTTTGTCTGTTCGAGTGTCAATGTACATATAAGTTAGGTGCTGTTGTGTGTGTAGGCGTGTGTGTTTATATCATTTGTTGCGTGTGTGCTACTTTCTTTGTATGTATCAGTGTACATACATGTATGTGTGTGTGCTTATGTAGGAAATGGTGTGTGTGTGTGTGTGTCTTTGCATGTGAATGTGTGTGTGTTTTGGTGCATGAACATGTGTTTGTGTGGGAGTGTGTTTGTGTGTTGTGTGTGTGTGTGGGACAGTGACATGCACAGCTGGCTGAGAGGACGTGGGCCTGTCTGCTGACAGACGCAGGGGCAGGGGTGTGTGACAGGATTACCCAGCATGCACACATGTTCACCAAACACACTGGCGTCTGTCACACCGTCACACCTCCCTCGAATAAGATTACAACAGGGGGATCTAGTCACACATACACACAAACACATTCCCACACACACACACACATACACACACACACTCCCACACACACACATACATACACACACGCACGCACACATTGGTACATTCATAGCGACACTGTCTGGAATGTAACCAGCAAGAGCTGTGTACCTGCAGAGAAGCCAACACTTGTAAGGAGCAAACGACCAGAGGAGGGAGTGCACAAAGGAGACCATAGGGGAGGGGAAAATTGAGTGTGATGGAAACCCAGCCCCTCCACCTCACACACCCCAACCTCCCCCCTTACTGACAGCCCCACTGGTGACCCCCAGTCTCTGACACCTGCGTACGCATACACGCATACACACACACACACACACACACACAGTCACACATGCACACACATACTCACACACACAAACACGTACGCTGACACACATAAGCACACAGACATACAGATGCGCGCGCACACCCACACACACCCACACACACACACACACACACACACACACACACACACACACACACACACACACACACACACACACACATACACATACACACACACTCTCTCTCTCATGGTTAGTGATTCGCCTACCCGCTCGCACGCTTGTTCGCCTACCCAGTCACTGGCTTGGCGTGCGCTGATGTCAAGGTAAGCATGATGCATGGTGTGACCTTACATGTAATGCCAGCCTTAATCTACGCAAGTGGAATAAATGAAGTGGGGCCGCCAACGCTGTCTCACGCCGCCTTTATAGAGACAAATCCGCCCGCCGCTCACGACCTGTACATATATTCATAAACGTCACCAGGCCGCAATAACACAAACAGAAACACACACACACACACACACATACACACACAGACACACGGCCATGCCACTGGCGACATAGCTGAAAGCGATCGCAATAACGACGGCACAGAATGACGCGGTGTCTGACCTCTCGTAACGCTTGTCACGGCTGCACGGAGCTGTCGCTCGTTAACATGAAATGGGAGGAAAGTGAGAGGGGGGTGGAGTAGATGGAGAGAGAGAGGGAGAGATAGATAGATAGATAGATAGACAGATAGATATATAGATGGATGGATATACAGAGGGAGAGAGATGAAGAGGAAAAGTTAGTGAGGGGGAAAAAACACGACTGGGTGATGAAGGATAGAGACGCTGAAAGATGAACAGGCAAGCAAGCATATAGCAGCTCTCCTCCTCCTTCTCCCCCCTTCATAAAGCACCCCCACCCCACACCTCTCCCCCACCCCCACTCCCATCCGGCCCCTGTGAGCAAAGGTGCTAATGCAGGAGGAGGGGATCAAGGGATGTGGCGGGAGGCGACAGTCGATGAATAAGTAAGTGGGTTAGCGCAGACGCTGGGCCGCCGAGGGGTCAGTAGCGGAGCGAGAGAAGGGAGGGAGAAGAGACGGAGAGGGAGAAGAGACAGAGAGGGAGAAGAGAAGGAGAGGAGAAAGAGAGGGATGGTAGAGGAGAGCGGACCAGGCCCAGGCCCAGGCCGAGCGGGCACGGACGACGATGATAGCGCCGGAGACGTGGTCATTTTTCACAGGCCGAGTGCCGTACTCCAGATCTGTCCAGTGCCCGGGGCATAAATGTATAAATATATATATAAGGGTATATATATATATATACAGTATGAGCTGCTACTGTAAAAAGTTCTCGAGTCCTGACAGCGCGAAACCTGGATGGCCTCTCGCGCCAAAGAAAAACAAAACAAACAAGTACTCCTATGAGCCAAAGTTAAAAGTGGCTGCGTGAGATCGAACCGACGCAATAACAATCACCCCATTCCACCCCCTCACCCCCCCGCCCCCAACCCCCGAAACCCCCACCCCAACTCAACCCCCTCCCAAAAAAGAGCTGATGGCCACTCCGGAATGTTCCTTCCACCCCCGCAAACCCCCACCCCCCACCTTGCAACACCCCTTCCGGCCTGTGGACTGACACCTGGTGTGATTTATGCTCCTGCAAAGGATGATGATGATAATGATAATAATTAATCAAGGGCTCTTCCTGCAGTAGAGGGAGCCTGGCGACTGACCTGAAAAAGACACATGGCCTGCTTTCGCTGTCTCCCTGACAGTCCTGCAACCAGCGCCAGCAAAAAGCTCCATGCATTATCCTGCCATCACCGCCGCTATTTTTATCGCACAGTCCATCACTGACACTTGCTATTCTCCACCCGCCTTTCAGTGGAGGAGGCGGCGTACGTGCACACACACACACACACACACACACACACACAGAAACACAATCTCCCTCTCTCTCTCCCTCACACACTCACAAAACTCTCTGTCTCTCTCTCTCTCTCACACACACACATACACATACACACACAGATGCACACAGAAACGCAATCTCCCTCTCTCTCTCTCTCTCTCTCACACACACACACACAAACACAGACAAAACTCTCTCTCTATCTCTCTCTCTGTGTCACTCTCTCTCCCTCTCTCTTTTACACACACAGACTTATAAAACACACACACGCATACACACTCATGAAGGAATGCATGCATGCTCAGAGCTAGGCGCAGTTTCCTTAAAGCTGCCCCATATATGGTGGTGATGGAGTGGAGCGGTTGGGGTGGTGATGGAGTGGAATGGAGTGGTGGTGATGGTGTTAGCAGCGGAGGCTTATGCAAATGGGGGCCAGCCAGAGGGACAGCGGCGGGGCTGGCAGCCACAAACCAACATCATCATCATTCCACCACTACAAGTGCAACAAGACGGGAAGGAACCAGACAGGACAGGACAGGGGCTGAGGAAACACAAGCACGCATGCACACACACACACACACACACACACACACACACACACACACACACACACACACACACACACAACACACATGCATAGACACACACACAAACACATACATATACACACACACACAAACACATACATACACACACATATATACACACATACATACACAGACACACACATACACACAAACACATACATATACACACACACACAAACACATACATACACACACATATATACACACATACATACACAGACACACACACACACACACACAAACACATACATATACAGACACACACACACACACACATACACACACACATACATACACAGACACACACATACACACAGACACAGACACAGACACAGACACCCACACACATGCACACATACACACACACACCTAGAGATGAGGGGCTGCTCTGTTCCTGAGGGAGGCAACTACTGTCACTCTCCTTCGGTGTGCATCTCCCTCTCTATTGCTCTCTCTCTAAATCGCTCTCCTCTATCTCACCACGTTCTCTCTTCCATCTCTCTCTCTCTCTCTCTCTCTCTCTCTCTCTCTCTCACACACACACATACACACTCTCTGGGTGTCTTTTACTCTCTATTTAACATCCTCTGACTTTCACTTGCTTCCTTCTTTCTCTCCCAGCATCTCTCTCTCTCTCTTTCTCCCTCTCTCTCTCTCCCTCTCTCTCTCCCTGTCTTTCTCCCTGTCCTTGTCTGCTAGGTGTCGTGGCAGAGATGTGAAGATGGTAGGAGGCGGCGGAGTGAGTACGTCGGCGAGACGACATTTCCAATTCCTGTGTGGCTGCCGTGCAACCGTAGCCTGGAGCAATCCACCAAACTTCCCGCCTCACCTTCGCTTCACTTCCCCTGCTGGAGGGGGGTGGCGGGTGGAGTTTCACTCAACAGGCGTGCCGCTCTGGCTAGTTTTGTGAGAGTACGGACACACTTACACATGCACACACACACAAAACCACACACACACACACACACACACACACATACCTACACACATGCACAGTGTGGACATACATTATTGCTAATAATCTATAATATGCAACAGGTTGTCAGTAAATGCTCCTTTTGAATACTTTGTATAAAATGTGCACCAGGGTGGACAATAACTTTACAAAATCTCAATCTTTATCAGCCACTGACAATTAGTTGCAAAAAGTCACCAGACACTCAACAGTTAATCTGTCTGATTTCTGTCTAAAACCTACTAGCTACTTTCATATTTTACCAGCATTTACCATCCTTGATGTGCGCACACACACACACACACACACACACACACACACACACACACACACACACACACACACACACACACACACACACACACACACACACACACACACACACACACACATCCTACCCTTATGTACACACTACATGTGCTAATGACCTGTGTTTATACATGATGACAATAATCACCCTGCTACGTTACAGCCACAGGGACAATAATATATGCATTAATACCCCCAACAACATACACACACATAAACCCACAATGACAATTCTATCCTTTGCCCTGCTAAAAGTAGTCAGAGACCATTAAGTATGGATCAGTGCACAACCACACACACACACACACTTTCCCCTTTTTCACACTCCAAAGCAAGAAATACACACTCAAAACACACCCAGAGGGAGTAGAAATCCTCCCAAACAAACAGGCCTGAGCTCTGGCACTGTCACCACCCCTGTAAAGCAGAGAGGATTTCAGTCCACACTATAAGCGCTTGCCAACAGGCTACAGTAACTATCTCTTTCTCATTGCCTCTCTCTCTCTCTCTCTCTCTCTCTCTCTCTCTCTCTCTCTCTCTCTCTCTCTCTCTCTCTCTCTCTCTCTCTCTCTCTCCTTCCCTATTTTTTCTCTCTCCCGCTCTTCATATCCCTGCCCTTTTCTCTCTTTCACAGTCTCCCTCTGTCACACACACACACACACACACACACTCCCTCTCTGCTGTAAGGCTTTGCTGGATCATGAGCAAACATGCCACCCTGCTAAATCCTGGTGCCACCACCATGGCAGTGTCCTCCACCCACACCCGCACCGCACCCACCCCACAGGCGAGGCAGCAGCGGTAGTGTCATACTGTCAGCAGCTCTGCTCCACACACAATACAGCCCCCCGCCACCACCAGCACTCACACCCGCCACTGTTTATCCCACACACACACACTGGCCTATGTTATACGGCAGCCCATAACACACAGGGAAGCATTCTTCATCCGCATTTATGATGCTGTTTGAATCCTAGTGACATGGAGTGTAAGCCAGCCCTCTCTCTCTTTCTCTCTCTTTCTTTCCCTCTCTCACTCTTTCTCTTTGTCTAACCCCCTTTTTTTGCAGTTTCTCTATCTCTTTTTAGTCTGACTCTCTTTTTCCCTGTCTCATTCTCTCCCTCTCGGTTTCTTAGTCTCTCTCCGTCTCCCCTCTAGCTCTCTCTCTCTAACATGTATACACACACACACACACACACACACACACACACACACATACATTTATTAACACTGCTACCCTACCTCCTCCTATGTCAGGGCTTTCACAGCTATTTAGGGTTCCCGAAAAATACAACAAAACAGAGGATCGTAAGAGGGGAAAAAAATCTCTCGGTATGAAAAAATAAAAGAGCAGAAAGCCAGCGTTTTATGTACCAATAACACGCAGTGTTCTCATGGCCGCCATTAAAAGCACGGGAGCTTAAAAAACACTACAGCGCACATTTGATTTCATCTGGGCCCCACTGTGGATGCCACCTATTTACTGCCACAGCCACCGCGGCGTGGCGCTGCCATAATGCTTTATGGGCCGCACTTCATTTATACGTATGCGCCATCAAAGCAGACGACACGGCCACCAGTGCAGGAGCAGCCTGTGTGACCTCGGGGTTCAGTCCAGACCACGGGCACCAACGCTGTCTGGTGGTGGTATTGGTGGTGAAGGTGGTAGCCATTAGCCTGGTTAACCTGCCCCTCGTACTACACTTCATTTCGTACAGAGGATCTGGCAGTGCTGCACTGAGAAATGTTTGCTTTCTGGAGATGTAGACTCTGCTGAAGTTTAAAACAATTCGATCTGCCTTGAATCACTACCTACCCAATCTCTAAGGTCTGGTCGTGACATATGCAATTAGCCTGGCTAAAAGCCTGCCTACGCACTACAATTCAAATGTAGCACGCAAAGTTAAGGTCGTTCACTACCAGAGTCAACAATGTCAGTGGAAGCAAACCCAGACTACCACTGTAGGGAGAAAATAATTAAGCAGAAGTGCGTAGGCAGGCTTATAGCCAGGCTGGGTGGTCGTGACTCGTGGCAATACATACCTTTTAGCGACACACACACACATACATACACAAACACACACACACCCTCCCTCTACCAAACAGGACCTCCTCCAAAAAGCAGAGTTGAGCATTTACTTTGACCCAAATGTCATAAGACAGGTATAAATGTGTCATAAGCGTGGTATAGCAGCTGTTATGTTACAACATCTGATGTCATTTTGTTATAACAACTTCTGAGAGTCTGGCATCATTACGGTTAGGCTAAGATTTAGGTAGTTTACCATGTAATACTGTGTGCTTGGAAGATTGTATTGCAGTCAGGCATAGACTACATTAAAAGCTATGGTTTCTCAATATAAGGTGCAGTCACAGAAAACTGAACACCACCTCCCTTTTTGGAGCTACACACGTGAGAAACATGAATGTAGATGTAGCCCTATGCCTTGCAGGAGATTAAGACAAAACCATAAAGATATTAATGAAGCTGCACAGATGTCCAACGAATATGGCTTGGGTGTGGCTGTTTGAGCACTACAGTGCCCCTAAATGTGTGTGTGTATGTGTGTAAGAGTGTGTGTGTGTGTGTGTGTGTGTGTGTGTGTGTGTGTGTGTGTGTGTGTGTGTGTGTGTGCTTGTGCATGTGTGTGTGTGTGTGTGTGTGCGTGCGCGTGTGTGTGTGTGTGTGTGTGTGTGTATGTGTGTGTGTGTGTGTGTGTGCGCGCATGTGTGTGTGTCTAAGGGCAGAAGGTTACTGGGCTGCTCGCTGTGGCCATTTCCCTCCCAGCATGGCAAGGAGGTGAGGAGCAGGAGGCAGACTGAGCACATGGCAAAAAAAATGAGAAGAAGAGAGGGAAGGAGGGAGGGAGGGAGGGGGAGAAAGAAAGGAGGGATGCAGAGACTTGGGGACAAAGGAGAGAAAGATAAAAAAGGGCTGAAAGAGAAAAAATTAAAATAAGAAAGACAGAAAGAAAATGGAAAAGATGGAAAGAAAAAAAGAAAATATGCATGAGAGAGAGGTAGAGAGAAAGAGAGAGAGGGAAAGGGAA
>CM050206.1:6692500-6702500 GCA_027475355.1 Coilia nasus | reverse complement strand
GTGTGTGTGTGTGTGTGTGTGCAGGTGTGTGTGTGTGTATATTTTGACCATGGGGGTGTATGTGGGTGTGTGTATGTGTTTATGGTGTGTGTGTGCATGTGCGTGTGTGTGTGTGTGTGTGTATTTGACCATGGGGGTGTATATATGTGTGTTTATGGTGTGTGTGTGTGTGTGTGTGCGGGTGTGTGTGTGTGTGTATTTGACCATGGGGGTGTATATATGTGTGTTTATGGTGTATATGTGTGTCTGTTTGTGGGTTTTTGTGTCACATCCTCTTTCCTCCTCTGTTCAGGAGAGCAAGAGTGAAAGAGAGACAGAGACAGAGAGAGAGGAGGAGAGGGAAAGAACTGCTTGTCCTTTACCAGGAAGTAAGGGAATCAGAAGACAAGCATCGGAGAGATAAAATGAGTTTCTGAAGTGCTGATGCACTGATTCCTTGATGTTCTAAAACAGAATCGTGAGGACGAAGAGTGGCCTATTACAAACCTCAACCTGAGAGTGCCGCTACATATCTCCCCACCCGACTGCCGATTGCTCAGTGTTACACAGATGTTATTATTATTTATAAATTTATCATCATTAAAAATGTAATGATGTTCCTTTTCAATTTAATTTAGTCAAAATGATTGTTCTAGGCTGCGGTTAAAATGGATGTGAAGCAATTTGATATGGTGCTCAATCAATTACACCCAGATGGTCATGAACTGGGAGAATGTGCTAGCAAAGGCTGATTCTGAGGAAAGATACCTGGGATCCCCTGAAGGAGGGAAAAAATAAAATAAAAACACACGCCCACTACCTTGCCTTCTCCTTGACCACCACACAAAAACGAGGAAAGAGAGAGAGAAAAGGGAAAAAAAATGATAAAAGCGAGCCTGAAACCCATATGAGAATGTGTTTGAAGCGCTGGGGTAGAAATCAGCAGTTCTGAGTCTAATTCCCTGCTCTGAAAAAGAGAAAGCTGAGCTGATTCTCATTCTCCTCAATAAGCCTGAGATACGTGTGTGTCTGATTTATTTATTCCTTTTTTTATTCTTCTCTCTCTCTCTCTTGCAAAACTACCTTTTTATAATAGCCACCCAGTCTCTCCTTCCTCCACACCTGTCTTTCTCTCTCTCTCTCTCTCTCTCTCTCTCTCTCTCTCTCTCTCTCTCTCTCTCTCTCTCTCTCTCTCTCTCTCTCTCTCTCTCTCTCTCTCTCTCTCTCTCTCTCTCTCTCTCTCTCTCTCTCTCTCTCTCTGCGAGTTTGTCTGTGTGTTGTTCTTCCATTCTCTGTTTTCTCTGGGAGAAGTCATTTCTCAGCAGTAAGGGGGGAGGCGCGACTGTAAAGTGGAGGGGAGAGGAGTGTGAGTGGGAGGAACAGCTCGCAGACAAAAAGCCAGTGTGAATGCTCATGCCTCATGAAGCCACAGCACAGGCCCCTTTCCTGCCTGAGAGAGGCAGAGAGAGAGAGAGAGAGAGAGAGAGAGAGAGAGAGAGAGAGAGAGAGAGAGAGAGAGAGAGAGAGAGAGAGAGAGAGAGAGAGAGAGAGAGAGAGAATCGAGGGATGGAGAGGCAGGTAAAAGGTAAAGAAAGGAAAGGATGAAGAGGAAAAGGGGACAAAATGGGAGGAGAGAGGATAGGGAGAGATTTTATCTTTCTTATGTCTGAAAATGATATATTGTATATAAAAATAAATGATGAAGTTATAATAGGGCCTGATAGGGGGTGTTGATAAAAGTATTGATTGAGTAGTGCTGATAAAATCCTAATTATATTCATTCCTACCTATGCTATACGAGAAAGAGAGAAAAATAAAAGAGACAGCATGAAAATTCCTAAAAAAGAAAAAAAAAACACAAACACCACACACACACACACACGCACACACACACACACACACACACACACACACACACACACACACACACACACACACATATATACACACACACACACACACACACACATACACACACACACACACACGCACACACACACACACACACACAGATAAGAGAGTGGTTTGTGTGCATCAGGAGAGTGGGGGCAGTGAACCCTATTGAGAGCGGTAGGCGGTGTGGGCCAGCTCATCTCCCAGTGTGTGTTTGTCCAGTGTGAACTACTCACCCGCGGGCACTGGGCACAGCAGTGGGGGGCTCTGGACATGGAGGTGTCTAGGTGGAGGCAGCGGGATGGAGCAGCCAAGGATTGACAAACACACACACTATCTTTCTCTCTCTCTCTCTTCTCCCTCTTCCTCTCTCTCTTTTTTGCCTACCTCTCCCTCTCTCTTCCATCCCTATCGCTCCCTGTCTCTTACTCTCTTATGCGCTCTCTCTTTCTCTGTCTCTCTCTCTCTGTCTCTCTCTCTCTCTCTCTCTCTCTCCTCTGCCTCCCTCTCTTTGTCTCTTTCTCACAAACACACAACCATGCCCGGGCACACAATGACTGCTATGAGAAAGACAACCGTACCCCATTTTGGCTTATGTTTCACAAAATAGAAGCACAAAGACACACTAACTAAAACAGGCACACATACACACACATTCACACACACATACACACTCACACACACACACACATACACACACACACATACACACACATTCACACACACACTCACACACTCACACACACACACACACACACGCAGGCAAACACCTGCACAAACATACGCACCCCGACACATAGGCATATCTGCACACCCACCTACACACACACACACACACACACATACACATACAGATGCATACACACATATCCACACACATTCATTAACAGGGCCAGGTGCAGTCACACACCCAAGAAAAAGCAAAAAAGCAATCTTTTGTTGATGGAATCCGCTTCCATTTCTCAAGCCCCGCGGGCAACACCCACACACCCACGCGTGCGCACACACACACACACACACACACACACACACACACACACACACACACACACACACACACACACACACACACACACACACACAGGCTCCCATTGTGACCATGTGGGTGTGTATTTCTACACGCACCAACTCATGCATGAAAAACACAACAGCCTGCGTGGCTATGTTGTTTACAAGAATATAACCTTGACACATGCATAGAGCAACAACAAACACACACACACACACACACACACACACACACACACACACACACACACACACACACACACACACACACACACACACACACACACACACACACAGACACACGCACATGCACATGCACACGCATAGTTACACACCCTTGATATACATTATAGAATACACATGCGAGGGGGATCCAAGAAAGCAGCCCCTACAAAAGCATACGGAGCCCCTCCAGGGCCAAGAGAAGAATCCAATTTCACCCGGGCCCTTAAAGTGGTGAGCAGAGGGTGGCGGCCCCACAGCCTGGCGCCTGCAGACATGACTAGAGCTGGCTGTATTCATTGCACTCTAATGGGCTACGGTGGCGTTGCAATGCTAAAAGTTTAAGTCCTGCCAGTGTGTGTGTGTGTGTGTGTGTGTGAGTGTGAGTGTATTTGTGTGTGTGTGGGTGTGTGTGTGTGTGTGTGGGTGCGAAGGCGGGTTTGGGGCCGACGGGAGAGGAGGAGGGGCAGAGAACTTGTGAGAACTGCCCCGTTACCCAACAGACTAATTCTCTCTACGAACACGCACTCTCACCAGCGCATAAACAGATCGACATCAAACGCATGAGGGCTGCCTAGTGTATGCGCTAAAATGCTCACAACACACACGCTATTCATACATGCCCACGCACACACACACACACATGCACACACACACACACACACACACACACACACACACACACACACACACACACACACACACACACACACAGCTGCTGCTGTTGCTACCGATGCCGAGGCAGCCTTTATTTGTTCAAGGGAGAGGAAAGAGAAAAGAAATAAGAAAGTGAGAGTGAGAGAGTGAGAGAGGGAGTGCCAATGTGGGAGGGGGTGGGAGGAGAGGGGTGGGTGGAGTGGGAGGAGTGTGTAGGGGGGGGATCTTTGGGTGATGCTGTAGATCTGAAGCTAAAATAAGAGGCGAAAAACTGCCAGCTCAGCTAATGTATAGCACACGGCGGCGCCTTGATCCACCTCAGTCTAAAAGTTCAACTCCCGCTCGGCACATCCAGACAGATTAATAAGACACACACAGGCACACAGGAGCTCAGCGCAGGAGCTCAGCTCCGCTCTACATGAATACACATTCATTTCCACTCGGCCTGCAAAGCAAAGAAGATGGGGAGGGATTTGTGTGTGTGTGTGTGTGTGTGTGTGTGAGAAAGAGAGTGCGATAGAGAATGTGTGTGTGTGTGGGTGTATGTTTTCAGATTCTCTTTCTCATTCCACACTCTGCAAGTGCAGCAAAGTAAAGTTGGGAGGCCCCATGGTGGAGCTGAGTGCACGGTGCAGAAGGGGTCAGGCCTGAGGCAGCACAGCAGGCCGGGGTGCATGGAGGGCCCCCTGGCGCAGCTGCGCGGAGAGGCCCCCTCTGCCTCTCTGTAAATAGCAGCAAATGGGGTAAGGGAGCGTGGTAGGTAGGCAGGCATGGCTGGGCAAACAGCAGTGGAAGTGAGGGGCATGGGGGGGGGGGGGGATAGAGCACCAGATGCAGCAGCTGGACAGATGCATCTGGGGGCGCTCCAACAACACACACACACACACACACACACACACACACACACACACACACACACACACACACACACACACACACACAGATGCAGCACTCATTTACACTCACTCTCTTTTGTACACATACTGTCATGCACTCATACAAACATACATAAGCAGTCTGTCTCTGGCTCTCTCTTTTTCGGTCTTTCTTTCTCTCTCTCTCATTTTCACATACACATGCACTCATATTCTTTTACACACACATACAAAGTCACTCTCTATGTCTTTTTCGCTTTCTCTCTATCTCTCTCCTCCTCTCTCTCTATCTCTCTCTTCCTCTCTCTCTATCTCTCTCTTCCTCCCTCTCTCTTTTAACCAACACACACTTCCACATACGTATACATGTATACGTCACACTCTCTCTGTATCTCTCAGACACATACAGACTCATCCCTTTATCACTTACCCCCCCACTCCTCCATCCCTCCTGATCATTAACGTTGACCTTTGACCCTGGATGGGTTTGGCCACGGGGCGATGGTGGCGTCGGGTGGCACACAGCGTTAACCCTGCCGGTGCTAAGCGTCGGCGAAGGCGATGGAGGCGTTATTATCGTAATTGACTGCTTTCGAATGAAACAGCAGAGCTGTGGAATTAAACATCCTTCCCTGACATTTAGCCTCGCGCTCCACACGCCACCGGGCACGGGGGAGGCATCGGGGGAATGCCAATCTCCAACAACTGCAGCTTATTATTTCTCACACTGAGTGAGTGAGTGAGTGGTGTGTGTGTGTGAGTGAGTGAGTGAGCGTTGTGTGTATGTGTGTGTGTGTGTGTGTGTGTGTGTGTGTATGTGTGCGTGCGTGTGTGTGTGTGTGTCAGGAGGATGCACCGTTTAAGGGCAAGACCTGCCACTCATTAATCTCCAGGGAGTAAGGAAATGAGATGAAGGCAGAGAAAAGACTGGAGAAGAATGACATGGGGGAAAGAGAGAGGAAGACAGACGCACACACACACACACACACACACACACACACACACACACACACAGAATGACATGGGGAAGAGAGAAAGGAAGTAAGAAACTAATGAAGGTGAAAGAAGGAGATGGAGACATTCAACACAAAAACACACACACACACACACACACACACATACACGCACATTCTCCCTACACACAGAGGTTTACCACACACACACACACACACACAAAAGAGTGCAGGGCGTTGTGGTACAGTTAAAACTGAGCCGGTGGCACTGACACTTTGAGATGGCCATTAAACAGCCCCCACCACCCTGACCTCACAGATCTAACAGCCCCCACTCCATCTTTCATGCCCGCCTTTGTGTGTCGCCGTAGAAACAGCGTCGTAAAACGTGCGGCTTTGTCTTTGCGCTGATCGATTTATTCCCCTGTTCGTCAAGGCCAATGACATCGGCCGCATATGATGTCCCAGCACCACGCGTAATTACGCAGCGCTTTCCCCCGATTTATCGACGGAACTTTGTTATTTTAATTATGCTTCATTGGTTGGAAGAGTCGGGGCTATAAGCGAGTGGGACCACAGGTCAGTATCAGACAGACAGCATGCCGTCAAGGCAGTGCTGCTCTATCCGGTGTGAGGCGTAGAGGCGTGGGGAGGTGAGGCAAGGAGAGGAGAGGCAAGCTACAGTATGGAGGAGATTTATGGAAATGTTTAGTGTGGAGAGGAAGGGGAAGGGTTAGGGGGTGGGGAAACTCTAAACTGAAGCGCGGTGTTTCACTCTCTCACTCTTTCAGTCTTTCACACTCACCCCTCATTTAGATTACAGCTACAAAGACAAAAGTCAGAATAACCTCAGTATCTGGTTCATAAGTGGTGTGTTTGTGTGTGTGTGTGTGTGTGTGTGTGTGTGTGTGTGAGATTGTGATTGTGTGGAGAGGTGAGAATCTGTGTTGTGTGTGTGGTGATGTGAGTGTGTGTATATGTGTGTATGTGTGTGTGGAGCAGTGCTGTGTGTGAGTGAATGTGTGTGTGTGGTAGATTGGTGTGTGTGTGAGTGTGTGTGTAGGTACATTAATGAATCTGTGTGTGTGTGTGTGTGTGTGTGTGTATGTAGTAGAATGAGTGTGTGTGTGTGTGTGTGTGTGTGTGTGTGCGTCTGTGTGTGTGTGTGTGTGTGTGTGTGTGTGTGTGTGTGTGTGTAATATAATGAGTGCGTGTGTGTGTGTGTGTATGGTACTGTAGAGTGGTGTGTGTGTGTGTGTTGGGGGGGTAACCTTGGGATGGGTTGTTTATCTGCTGTACCCCCTGGGGCAATGGGGGCTATTGAGAACATGGAGGAGCGATGGTGCTGCAGGACAGGACAGGGGACTGAGAGAGAATAATGGTGCGATGGAGAGCTTTTCTATGTGGATACATCAATTTGGGTGGGTTTGTGTGTGCGTGTGTTTGTGTGCGTTTGTGTGTGTCTGTGTGTGAGCATGTGTGTGTTTGTGCATCTGTGTGTGTGTGTCTGTGTCTGTGTCTGTGCATACAGTATACATGTGTTATGTGTGTGCATACAGTATGTGTGTGTGTAGTGGGTGTGAAAGGGCTGGCTACGCTGGGGGAGAGTGTGGATGGACGGGCACACTGGTGTGCGAAGGTGACCTCCAGCAGAGGCGGGCATGGCAGGGGGAGAGGAGAGGAGAGAAGCGGAGAGGCTGGAGGAGAGGAGAGGAGAGGAGCGGAGAGGAGCAGAGAGGCCACCTGCTTGCCTGGGCCTGTTCTGACAGCTGCCCACCTGTCCAGCTCGCTCTCCCTGCCCCACAGCGCCTCATCTGGCCCCACCATGACCATACCCATCCCCATCCCCATCCCCAGCCCCATTCCCATCCCCATCCCCATCCCCGTACCTCCACCCCCAACCCTCCTACCCCTGTGGCTGGAGCTACTTGACCGCCACTGTCAGCCTTCTCTGCCTGATCATCCTGTGCCCTGTTCCCTTCCCCACAGCACCCAGCACCCAGCTCAGCACTGCGCAGCACAGCACATCACAGCACAGCCCAACAGAGAGGTGAGAGGAGGGACAGCAGTCCCTAAGGAGACCTGGACCACACCACTCTAGCACACCTGTGTGTGTTTGTGTGTGTGTGTGTGTGTGTGTGTGTGTGTGTGTGTGTGTGCGTGTGTGTGTGTACTTGTGTATGTGAATGGTGTGAGTGTGTTGAAGAGGTTCTCCAGCAGGCTGCATGTAGAAATGCACTTAATACCTACCCAACAGAGTTTGATAAAGCCCAGGAGATGGACCACCCTTGTAGCAGTGTGTGTGTGTTTGTGTATGTTTTTGTTGGCCTGGTAAACCAGCCCCTCGTACTTCATTTCATTTTGTACAGAGGGTCTGGAACAGAGACCGTCAGAAATGATTTGTTGGAGGTGTGGACTCTGCTGTAGTTTAAAAAAAGTGCCTCTGCCTTTACCCAATCGCTAACGCCTAGTCGTCACGTATGCAATTAGCCTACCTACGCACTACAATTCAAATGTAGCACACAAGGTCAACGTCACGGCTAACGAACACACCCTCTGTTCGCTGATTGGATCGGTCTTGCTGGGACTTGCTAAATGACCCTCAAGAGATTGCGGTCCAGACCCTCTGTACAAAATGAAATGAAATAGGAGGGGTGGGGTTACCAGGCTATGTTTTTGGTGGCCTGGTTTAAGTTTAGTTTTAGTCTAGTCTTTCTGTCAAGCTGTCATTTTAGGTTTTATTAGTTTTAGTCATGTGCATGCTCTTTTTAGTCTAGTCAAGTTTCAGTTGACTAAATGTCATTTTAGTCTTATTTTAGTGAGAGTTATCCATAACTATTTTCATCTAGTTTTAGTCGAAGAAAACTGATGACATTTTAGTCTAGTTTTAGTCAATGACAATTGTATTTTAGTCGCAAATAGATATCTTGCCTCCACCTCCTCCTTGCATCTGAAAACCTGCCCATACTTGTATACTTCCGTCACGTATTTAAAAATATAACGTGTCTCATCTGACGGATCTAGTGGATTCGTGCCATCAGACTGCTAAACTTTGTTTCTTAAGTTGTTGTTAACACTAGCAGCACAGCTGCATCTTCTAAATAATGGCACAAGTAGGGATTGGCTGCCTGGGTCTGCGACACAAGAAACAGAAATACTGCAAAACAACGTGACTAAACAAGATGACGTCAACAACATTCCTTTATATATTTAATCGTAGTTACTGTCTTTGTATGTGTGTGAGTGTATGTGTGTGTGTGCGTGTTTGCTGTCTGTGCGTCAGTGTGTGTGTGTACGTGGGGGGCAGGAAATCTTCTGCCGAGTCACACAACTGGGCAGGTTCTTTGAGGTTATAATGACAAGGAAGGAACAAAAACCTATGTGTGTATGTGTGTGTGTGTTTGTGATAGCAGATAGTAAACTCACTCTCAGTCTCACTCTCACTTACAGTCAGACGTATATATTCACATGCATACATCGTGTAACTACACACGCACACACACACACAAACTATTTCACACACTCAGGTGTGTCAACGCGTCAAACGTTTGAGGCTGACACATTAAGGGAGGTGCGAACTGAGACACACACCAGAACCCACACACCAGAACACACCCACACATGCAAACACAGACACACACATATCACTCACATACACACACATCACACAAACACACACAGACAGTACAGACATGAACACATTTGATTTCAAAACTATCTGATGTCAGATGATGGGGGGGACACACACCCGCATGTGATCTGAGATCCACAGCTGACAACCACCTACCCGTTGTCCAATACACGCGCGCACACACACACACACACACACACACACACACACACACACACACACACACACACACACACCATGCACACAAGCATCCACTTCATCTCCTGGTTGGTTTGATCTCTTTTCTCACTCTACCTTCACACATCCAGCTGTCATCCAATCTCTCTTTTCTCTCCCTCCCTCCCTGCCTCTCTCTGTCCCTCCCTCTCGCTCTCTCTCTTCGTCTGTGTCTAGCATGTCATGTCTTGCCGTCTGTTTGTAGAACCTGCTTCTGGCCTCTAGGCTACACCTGCAGCTGTTTGCTCTCTTTCTCTCTCTCTCTTTTTCTCTCTTTCCCTCTCTCTCTCTCTATCCATCTCTCTATCCATCTATCCATCTATCTGCTATGGCTGGGGAAGGCCCTCCTCCTCTTCCTGTCCATCCACTAGCCACTATCCACCCGCACCAGAACTGACATGTTTGCTATGTAGCTTGAGCTGCCTCTAGTCAAAAAAGACAGAAGATGAGAGAGAGAGAGAGAGAGAGAGAGAGAGAGAGAGAGAGAGAGAGAGAGAGAGAGAGAGAGAGAGAGAGAGAGATTATGTGGCTTTGTACAGTATTTATCTATGCTTTGGCAATATTGT
>CM050206.1:6672500-6687500 GCA_027475355.1 Coilia nasus | reverse complement strand
CCCTCTTTATTTTTCCTCAGTCTTTTTCATTTATTTTTTTCTCTCTTTCACTGGTTTTCTTCACCCCTTCATCCCTCTTTCCCTTCCTCAGTCTCTCTCTCTCTCTCTTTCTCTCTCTCTCTTTCTGTCTCTCTCTCTGCCTGTCTCTCTCTCTCTCGGTCTCTCTCTCGTGTTGTAGTACGCAATACTGACTCGGTCTCTCTTGTGTCCTCTCGCTGTGTGCTGTGTTTGAGCCGATTGCACGAGCGCTTCCAATTTTCTGCTCTCCCTCTGCCGGTGACCTCCCATTCCACCAGACAAAACAAATAGCCATGGCCGCTCTCCTCTCCTCTCCTCTCCTCTCCTCTCCTCTCCTCTCCTCTCCTCTCCTCTCCTCTCCTCACCTGTCCTGTCCTGTCGGCCAACAAAGCAGTGGCCGGGTGACTGGCGTATTTGCCACACAATGGCATGAAAGGGATGGCCGGGGCGATTTCATTAGGTAAACCTGATGCGTAAAATCAGCCTCTCGTTTGTGCAGAGGGGGAAGCGCTCGCCCTCGCCACACACAGACAAAAGGCAGAGAACAAAAGAGACGGAAGCCCAGGAGGAGAAGGTGTGTTTCTGTGTGTGTGTGTGTGTGTGTGTGTGTGTGTGTGTGTGTGCAGAGGACAGTTGTGTGTCTTTCTCACTCTTCAGTGTTATCAGTGTGCAGGACCAAAGGACACATTCAGCACACATAGACATCTGCACACACACAGACACACACACACACACAAAACACACACACACACACTCACATATGCATATGCACATCTGCAAATAATGACATAGACATACCATTGTTATTCTGACAAGGTCTGATTAACAAAAACACACACACACACACACACACACACACACACACACACACACACACACACACACACACACACACACACAGAAACACACACACACACACAGATAATAGCTAGAAAGATCCATCAAAAGTGTTCCTTATTATGAGCGAGGTGAGAAAGTGTGTTGCAGATTTTGCCAAAACCTCATTCATCAGTAGAAGGTGCAATGCTCTTGTCTAAGGGGTGACCTCAATGACAGAGAAAAAAACAATGGACCACATGGCGCCATGCCCTGCTGCTCTACAGAAGCCAAAAGTCCTCCACCATGTTGTCAAGTCTGCAGCCCGACTTGCACACTCGGTGCTTTCTGGAGCCAGAGCTTGGCATCGTTAATACATATCCTCCCAGCTCCAACCCGAAATGACAACGTTAAGAGAAATCGCAGCCATTTTTTATCTTCCTTCTTGCGGCTTCAATTTTGACTCAACCCATGCTGTGTATGTATGGTCTTTTACAGTCATTGACTTCAAATGAATCCTTTTTTCATAGACTGCTTTAAGAGAGTTCAACTATTAGCATCATAAGGGTTCCCACAGGGGTTTCATTGCTCATTCGATGTGAAATGTAGCAGAAATAGTTTTGGAACGAAACATTCAGGCATTGTTTTTTGTTCTGTCTATAGTGCTGTCTGGGAAAGAAGAGGTAATGATTAGGCCTGAGCACACATTAACGAAGAGGATTACTAGTGCCTCAAAGATGGCACGCTTTATTTTCCGATTCCTTTTATAGTGTATGTACAAGTAACGACATGTAATATTCTGTACTTACACTGTACATACCTAACACTGACCACTAACCCTAAGGTACAGTGTAATGTTACATGTTGTTACACACTTTGTTATACTGTACCTAATTGATGTAACTGGGACAATGAAAGAAAGTGTAACCCACTCTTTTTTGTTTTTGCGGGGACTTGATGGTAAATAAGCCTCAGTTCCACGACACCGTGATTAAACGGGTGAGATTTGGGGAAAGGCCAGGAGCTGTGTGATTCATAATAGTGCCTTTGACGCTTCTTTCCAGCCACCCACGTGCGTGTGTGTGTGTGTGTGTGTGTGTGTGTGTGTGTGTGTGTGTGTGTGTGTGTGTGTGTGTGTGTGTGTGTGTGTGTGTGTGTGTGTGCATGCAAGATCGAAGGGGTGAATGTGGCCAAGAAAATGTGTCCGTGTTTGGATTAGGAGAATGAGGAGGGAAACTAATAACATTAAAGTGTTTAATTTTAGGACGCTTGAAATAAACTGGCGTCATATTAGAGCGGCATGTTGGAAGCTCTGTGTCATTTCCTTTTAGCATAACAACTGCGTGTGTGTGTGTGTGTGTGTGTGTCTGCATATGTGTTTATTGCGGGGGTTGTGTTAGTCTTTGTGCATATGTGTGTGCATTTGTGTATGTGTTTATTGTGGGAGTGGTGTTATGTTTTGTGCATATTTTGTGTGTGTGTATGTGTCTGTGTGAGAGTTTGTGTGTGTGGCTATGAATGTGTGTATGTTTGTGTTTTGCTCATCAGTCCTCAAGGCATCCGTACAGCTACGCTTTTAGAAGATGTCAGGACAGGAGATTCAGCACGCAATCACACTTTGAAACATTTTCTTACTTTCCTTCTTTTCTTTTGCGCGGATCAACAGCCCCAATAAATTTTCATTACACCTGTGCCGGGCTCTTCAAATAGAGCCACAGAAGCAGAAACTAATTAGTTTTTAATTTATTGACTAATGGCCACAGCCTCAGCAGACAGCTGCAATTGTGCTAGCACTTTCCTCCCTGCTCGGAGCGCATCCAGGTCCGTTTTGGAATCACGCTGGAAATAATTTATCATTACAAGCACATTAAATTGAATTGTTTAGACCATAACGTCTGCAATTTATATTCTTTTATGTTCAGATATTTCCCATTGTTTGTTGCTGTGTTGTTTTATTTTTCTTCATTTTTTTATTAGTTTCTCCTCCCTTTGCTGCCAAAGTGTATAATTGTACACAGTTTACATGTGAAGTCATGGATAGCGGGCTGAGGCTGGGAGCCTTAATGGCATTTTCCCCTTGGTTTTGTTCTGAGCGGACGCACTCAGAAAAATCAAAACAGTAATAGCTCTTCCACACACTAGTGGAGAGCGGCTATGAGGGCTGTGTGTATGCGTATGCGTATGCGTATGCGTATGCGTGTACATGTGTATGTGTGCCTGTATGTGTGTATGTGTATGCGTATGCGTATACATGTGTATGTGTGCCTGTATGTGTGTGTATGCGTATGTGTATGTGTATGAGTATACGTATGTGTACGCATGTGTATGTGTGTGTGTGTTTGTGTGTGTTTGTGTGTGTGCGCGCGTGTGTGTGTGTGTGTGTGTGTGTGTGTGTGTGTGTGTGTGTTGGTAGGGGGTTGGTTTGAGTGTGTGTGTGTGTGTGTGTTGGTAGGGGGTTGGTTTAGGGTAAATAGGGTGAGTGTATTTGTGGTCCAGGTGTCAGTGTCAGCCAGAGGAGCTTCAGGTCAGGCCACAGCTGGTAGAAGAGAGAGAGAGAAGAGAGAGAGAGGAGGGGGGTAGATAGAAAGAAGAAAATAGAGAGAAAGAAAATGAAAGAAGGAGAGAAGGAAGAAGAGAGAGGGGGAGGGAAAGAGTGAAAAAGAAGAGAGAAAGAGACAGGAGAAAGAAAAGAGAGAAAAGTTCTTTGGAAGAGACCTGCCTCCTCTCTGCTCCCCTGTCATCTGCATGCAGATGTTGATGTGGGCCCTCTCTCTGGTGTCACGCCACACCACACCACGCCACACTCTCCTGCTTTATTTATTTGTTTGTTTATTTTGCTGCCTGTTTATTTATTTGTGGACTTGGACTTGCTGGCGTTTCTGCTGGGCTGGCACTCCTGGGGCCCCTGAGGGAGAGAGTGAACAGAGCTGGCCCTCCCTGTGGGAGCCCAGGGGCCTTTTTATGCCTCCCTCCACTGCTCCCCCCCTCCTCCTTCCTCTCTCACGCTGCCACCACCTCTCCCTCTCTCCTCTCCTGTCCTCTCGTTCCTCCCCTCCCCTCTCCTCTCCCCTCCTCTCCTCTCCTCTCCTCTCCCCTCCTCTCCTCTCCTCTCCTCTCCTCTCCTCTCCTCTTCCCTCCTCTCCTGTCCTCCCCTCTCCTCTCCTCTCCCCTCCCCTCCTCTCCTTCCCTCTCCTCTCCTCTCCTCTCCTCTCCTCTATTCCACACCTCTCAACCACCCCTTTCTGCAGCCTGCCAGTTATGGCAGCACTTAGCCAGACAGCTCGCAGTGATGAAGCACTCACACTGACACTCACACACATACACACACACACACACACACAAACACACACACACACACACACACACACACACACACACACACACACACACACACACACACACACACACAAACACACACACACACACACAAATGTGCACGTTCCACACGTACCCCGTACCCGTAAAGGGACACACACCTGGCCACTTGCATACACACACCCACACTGATGTCTGCATACACATATACACACAAACATACACATACACATATATACTTGCACACACCTACCACCAAACCCACCCCCCTCCACACACACACACACACACAAAAACATACACACACACAACAACACCCATAGATATACTTGCACACCCCTACCACCAACCCCACCCCACCTCCCCACACACACACACGCAAGCACACACACACACACACACACACACACACATGAACTGTGCCAGGGCTTACACAGGCAGGAAGAGGCTCACCTCTGCTAGCAGTACATGGCTAGCTGGGACAAGCCTGCTCGTTTGACCTTCCTGGGTCACTGTTCCCTGCTAGTGCTCGGCATGGGAGTATATGTACATGTACAATTTGTACAGCTCAAAGTGACTACACTCCAGCGTGGGGGCACCATGCTTGACACATTTCACCTTGAGTAATCTACGGGTACACACCATCAATAGTGCATACAGTAGCCCTACAGCCGGTGCACAGCATATATATCATGTGTCAGAGTAATAAATGAATGTCAGTCTAGCGACGTCAGTGCTGGAATGACATGGAGAGGATGTTTATCCGTCCTCGGATCACACGCTGCAAAAATCCCCTTCATCATCCCTGGCGTGTTGAGTTATATCACTGATGCCTGGCGGCTATGCAAAACAGCCCCTGTGTCAAATCAACCCCTTTTCCAAAAAAGACCCAAATTACAAGCAAGGCCAAGAGCACGCTCTGCTTCTATGCCCGGAGGCTTTTTTTCTTTTCTTTTTCTTTTTCTTTTTTCGCTGTGGTGTTGTTTATTTTTTTCCTTCACTTCTCCTCTGCCCAATTTCCTCCCTCTTTTCTCCCCTCAGCTGCCAGATTTCACAGGCTGATCAATAGATTTCAGTGGGCCAGTGCTGAGCTGGAGCGTGTGTGTGTGTGTGTGTGTGTGTGTGTGTGTGTGTGTGTGTGTGTGTGTGTGTGTGTCTGTCTGTGTGTGTGTGTGGAGGGAGGGGGGTTGTCCCTCGGGAGGGACAATAAGGACATAAAGAATAAAACAGATGCCACGGTGAGCTAGTGCTTTCTCTCTCTCTCTCCCTCTCTGTCTCTCTCTCTATCTCTCTCTGTCCTCTCTTTCACTACCTCTTTCTCACCTTCTGTCACTCTCTCTTTCTCTCTCTCTCTCCCCTCCTATTTCCTTTTCTCACCTTCTGACCCGCCCTCTCTCAGTGTCCACTCTAATCTAGTGTCCTGTCCCTGCCTCTGTCTCCATCTCTCCATCTCTCCATCCCTCTCTCTCCACCAACTCTCTCTGCTTCTTCTTTCTCTTTCTCCCCTCGTTTGTCTCTTTTTCTCTCAATCCACCCTTCACTCCCTCTTTCTCCTCTACTTCCATCTACTACCCTCCCCCCCTCTCTCCCTCTCTCTCTCTCTCTCTCTCTCTCTCTCTCTCTCTCTCTCTCTCTCTCCCTCCCTCTCTCTCTCTCTCCCTCTGGCTGGTGGCAGGGCTGCATGGTGACGTCAGCGCTGCTGTGGGAGCTGAGGGGAGCGGGTGATTGTTGGGAGCAGTGCCAGGCTGGGGGGGATGCTGGGCTGGAGAAGGAACAGGAGTGGTGAGCTGGCAGCAATTGCTGAAGGAGAGGTGGGAGGAAACAGAGAGAGAGAGACAGGGAGAGAGGGAAGGAGAGAAGGAGAGAGGGAGAGGACACAGAGGCACAATGGAACACACAGCCACAATGCCAGTAAATCAAATGCGATCGCTTCCCTGTCCCGTATCAAACCCAGAGGCCCAGCTCCATACACCGGCAAACAATGAGCTCGGGAAGGTTTACTAGTGCACGGGCTCTCTCTCTCTCTTTCTCTCTGCCTCTCTTTTTCTGTCTCCCTGTCTCTCCATTCCCCTCTCTCTTTCCATCACACTCTCTATTTCTTTTACCCTCTCTATTGCACTCTCTTTCACTCTGTGAAAGCATGAGTGAGCAGGAACATGTGCATAGGGGTGTATATATATGTATATGTATGTATATGTATATATGTGTGTGTGTGTGTGTGTGTGTGTGTGTGTGTGTGTGTGTGTGTGTGTGTGTGTGTGTGTGTGTATGTATGTTTATGTATATTTGTGCTGTCAGTCACACCAGTCACTTTATTGTCCTACCTGCTGCTGATATGTGCCTGTTTATCTCCAGGCTTTGCACAAGTCTATGCACAGTCTATGCAACTTTTTACAGACAGTAGATCATATTAGTTATTGTACAGTCTATGTTAATTCTTGTACTTAATTCTTGTACTTAGTAGTTTTATAGTAGTTTTTATTGTACATATCTCTCCTTGTTTATTTATGTGTGCACATTATGGGGAAGCTTGTAATCTCATTATTGTATAATGACAATAAAGGCATTCTATTCTATTCTATTCTATTCTATTCTATTCTATTCTATTCTATTCTATTCTATTCTATTCTATTCTATTCTATTCTATTCTATGTAGAGCCTCACATCCACAGTATAAAGTTAAAGACATTTTACATACAGGTAGATAGTCTACTACACAATGAGACCCAAATCAGACTCCCACAGCCTAGGCACACGTCAGCCTGCTCAACATGTGAGTCTGGCAGCTAAGTCAGACCGCAAAGGCGGCCAAACCAACTGGAACGGGTTCTCCTTAGTTCCTTAAATGGAGATCCATCCAAAACAATGAAAAGGAACTACCGGCCATAATTGACTAATGGAAGTAGTATTTCAGATAATTGAATTCAAACTGCCTCAATCAGTTTGCACTCAGGGGTTTGTTTATTTATTTGCCTTTCAATATTTATATATTTATTTATCTGTTTGCGCGCCGGCAAATTAATTGTCTTGATAATGAGTGAGGAAATTAGTCTGACAAGGACACTGACAAGGGCAGACTGGTGTTCATTTGTACACATCAACGTTGAGCTGTCCTGGCGGATGGGAGAATGGAGGTGTGTGCGGAAGCGCGTCTTTAAAAAATATTGCACTGATAATGGCTTCATAAAACAGATGATTTTACGGCCCGGTCATCTCGGTCTCCAATGCACTTGAAAACCATTTTCAAGCGACATAAAGTTTAACATAGCGCTACATCTGCCGAGCCGATAGGTTCCACACTACGCAGAACCGGGAATTTAATTAGGGAGCGGGAGAGCATTGTGTCACAGCGCATTGGCTTCTGCCTTCTGTGCCTGCCCCACTGCCCCTGCAGACCTCCCCTCCCCTTTAAGGCAGCCGGACACAGTGAGTGGGGTACGGATGGGGGGGTGGGGAGTGGGTAGGGCAGAGGGGGTGGGGGTGTGGAGGATTGATGGGGAGTGGGCAAGGCAGACGGGGTAGGGGTACGGGAGGTTAATGGAAAGTGGGCAAGGTGGTGGGGGTACGGAGAGTTGATGGCGGGTGGGCAAGGCTGAGGAGGTGGGGGTGTGGAGGGTTGGTGGAAAATGGGCAAAGCAGAGGGTGTGAGGAGGGTGGAAAAGGTGGAGGGGTCGGGGTATGGAGGGTTTATAGGGAATGGGCAAGGCAGAGTGTGTTGGGGTGTGGAGGGTTGATGGGTGGGTGAGCAATAGGGTGGCTGAAAAGGATTATGGGAGATGTGGAGGCATGACTGGCCACCTGGATGGAGTGGAGAGGGAGGAGAGGGGAGGAAAAGAGGGAGTGGTGGTGAGTGGTGAGCACTCTGGTGCATCATGGCTGCCTTGCCTCACCCAGGTGAGTGCTACATATTGGTAGTCGTGGTCAAAGGAGCTAAGTTGTAAGCAACAGGACTTCTTTTTGGAGCTTGAAGATGTTTCCCCTTTCATCCAAAAGGCTTCTTCAGTTCTGGCCTGATGATGGGGAACCAGGACCTACATCTCTGCACCACTGGAGCTGTAGACACTGGCAGTGGTTTTTAGTGAAACCCCCCTTCACTGTAAAGCGCTTTGGGTGTCTTGAGCTAGAGTGCTGTATAAATGCAAAAAGTATATGTGTATGTAGGAGGCAGTTTGAGGCATCTGTGGCTCCACACCCAATCTCCACTGCAACTTTGCCTTGGTACATCCCTGAATGCCAGATGGAGCGTGGTAGAAAACTATAGCAGACCACTGCTGCCTGTTTGTTTATGCTACTCCAACCGTATGCCATAAACAAAACGGTTTCATTATCGCAATGAACGTGAAGTGAGAAGTAAATGCAAATGCATGCAATTACCTTTAAATCTCTATGGGTGTAGATAAATAATGCACATTTCATACCAACCTTATTTTCCTGTTGTAATATCAAATTAAGCCATTTTACCTGAGATAACACTTAACTTTCTGCAAGATTTCTTTGCTTTAAGTTTAAACAAACTTTTACCAGTCTAAAAGTTTTTTTTTTTTTTCAGAACCATACAAGACAAGACTCTTGGGCCCTTGGTGGACTCTGGTTTTTGATTTTTCTTTTCACCCACTTTCTCATTCCCTTTCCACTGTTATTTCCCATAAAAAAGTTGCAAAATACAGGATGAAGTGCTCAGGTTTCGTCCCCTCCAGCACAAAGGCAGCCCTTAAGCAGCCTGAGAGGGAGTGGGGATGCTAATGCCCTCTAATTTAGACCGTATGGATTACTGATGGCCCAGCCTGCCAGGGCAGCTTGATTACTGCGCTGGCCCTTTTAAAAGCCCACAACATGAATTTAATGGATCAATGGTGATGGAGTGCTGAAAATTGTAGGAGACCTTGCCACTTTTGGTTGCTAAATTGCCATATGCAACTAGAAGCGTTCTGGGCTTTACCCGCCCCTACACACACCACCCCCCGAACCAGACGCCCTCACCCCCTCCCTTCCTGGGGAGTCAAATGATCTATGGGCAGCCAAGGATTCTAAATGGAAGGAGCTCGATATCTCACGGAGACTTCCCCTGACTTCCCCCGAAGACACACACACAAATACACACACAAATACACACACACACACACACACACACACACACACACACACACACACACACACACACACACACACACACACACACACACACACACACTCACTCTCACTCTCTCTTCTCCTATGTTACTATGCTGTACACACACACACACACACGCATCTCGCCTTGCCCTATGTCACTATGCTGTAGACAGATACACACACACTCTCTCTTGTCCTATGTTAGACAAACACACACACACACACACACACACACACACACACACACACACACACACACACACACACACACACACACACACACACACACACACACACACACACACACACAGGGTTGAAGGCAGGCATGCACACATTTGTAAATTCCTTTCTCGCCACACCATGAGTGTGCAAGGACATCTGAAGTACTGTCAAATGCCAGAGGGGAAAGAATAAATGTCACTCCACGCTTTGTTATGCTAAATCAATTAACCGCTGGAGAGTAGACAACCAGCAACAGCCTGCTCTTAAGTTCACACTCACTACACACACCTCACTGGGGGATATTGACGACCATGAAACAGAAATGTAACAACACAATTTCGAAATGCTTCAAGAATTAGCAATTTAGCTTAATTAGTTTGTTAATTACTCGGAGTATTGCCTTTCAAAGGCCAACATTCGGTGTCAATAATTCTCTCCTGACAGTTAACAAACCAAACAGGAAGAATCTAGAAGGAGACAGACAAAGCAAGAATAGAGAATAGGAGAGGGGGTGAGAGAGAGACAGATGCAACCAAAAAAAAATGTGTTTGGCAGTTATATAAACTAAAAGCGATTGAAAGAATGGACTCTTCGACTATTGTGTTTACTCCTCGTCTCCTGTCATTGTTTGTTTTTCCAGCGCTTTCCATCTTTTCTTTACCCCTGTCGGATTTCGCCTCCACTCATCTGCTCTCCATAGCTTCTCCTCCATATTCTTCTCGTCTCCTCCTTACTGCAGTCCATTGTCTTCTCTTATTCTTTCCATCCATCTCTTCCCTCCTGTCCTCTCTTCTCCTCTCATCTCTCCCCCTTACATTTAATCTCCTCTCCTCAATTCATCTATTCTCCTCTTCCCCCTCATCTTTATCCTTTTCTCTCCTCTCCTCTTGTCTCCTCTCCTCTCCTCTCCTCTTGTCTCCTCTCCTCTTGTCTCCTCTCCTCTTGTCTCCTCTCCTCTGCCCTATCTCTTCTCCTCACTATTCATCTATTCTCCTCTTCCCCCTGATCTTTATCCTTTCCTCTCTTCTCCTCATCTCCTCTTGTCTCCTCTCCTCCCATCTCCTCTCCTCTCTCCTCTCCTCTACTCTGCCCCATCTCTTCTCAAAATTCATCTATTCTCCTCTTCCCCCTCATCTTTATCCTTTCCTCTCCTCTCCTCTCCTCTCCACCGTCCCCCATTTGCCAGGCATCCTGTTTGACAGGCGCCTCCTGCAGTGCTTCCTCTTCCAGCTCCAGCCTGATAAAAAGCCCCCTGACTGCTGCTGACACCCTGACTGATAGGAGGCGCAGACATGAAGCATATGGACGTCCAAGCAGCCTCCCCCCGCCCCGCAACACCACCACCACCACCACCACCCCTCCCCCCACTGTCCTCTCCCATCCTCCCCACCCGTGGCGCAGCCACACAGCTGCCTAATGGCATACATTGATTTGGAGTATGTGTCTATCTCAAAGCTGGAGCATGGGGGGGACGAGAAATGCCTTCCTCCTCCATTGATCTTGGCCTATGATTCCAACAGATCCAAGACCACCCATGGACAAGCAGCAGCCATCTTCATCACCACTCGATTGCACCCCTGCTGGTTGATGGTGAGATGGGGATGCGGGCTTAGGATCTATCTATCCAGGGAGGTAGGGGGAGGTGGGGGCGGGCATCTGACCTGGATAGAGGACATGGCTTCCCAGTCAACAGCAGTGTGATGGTGAAGCAGTAGCTGGCTGAGGTTACAAAGTGGCTGAGGACCCGTCATCCTACTGAACAGATGTTGTCTACTGGGTGAATAACTGGACCTAACTCCAACATAACATAAACAATAAAAACTAAACAGCTAAACAGCTCACCAACACACCAATGAACTGAACCTACATGATGTAAAGATGGGTAAGATGCAGTGTGTGTGTGTGTGTGTGTGTGTGTGTGTGTGTGTGTGTGTGTGTGTGTGTGGTGTGTGTGTAAGCTTGGCAGAGCTCAAGTGAGTGGTCACAAACCAGTGGCTCCCACTGCCCAGAATAGCTCCAGCCCCACTGTTGTCTTCAACCCCCTCAAGTTTTAGGCTTCAGTTCAGGTTTTTTGAAGTAGGTGGTAAAATTAAAATGAAAAATAGTGGAAATGGGAGCTAAGGTGAAAGTTATGCCAGGAAGACTGAACTGTGTCTGCAAACTCTATCACACGTCTTTCACCGTTAAACCAATAGTATCTTTCCCTGCGGTCCCGTGAGGGTTTTCTCCACTACGTCAGTTACATCTACAGTTCTACATCTATCCTATCACAGCTTTCGGTGTTGGGAATTTCCTTGCACGTCATTTCACTCATTCAATCCCGGTGGCCAATGAGATGTTTGCACGTTTCTTTAAATCGTCCTGTCTAATTCTGCTCTCTGCTACCTAGAGTACACCGACTTTGACGCCTCCTCCTCCACCCCTCCAGCAATGGGGACAGGCTCCCGCCCACGCCATCTTCGACGGTGGGATATGTGATCCATTCACCGGACATTAACCACGAAGAGGGGGGCCTGCGCCAAAGACACTTTCTTTATTGTTTTGTCTGCACTTGTTATATTTAGCGTCTTGTATTCCCTCACACATTTTATTAAATGCATTTAATTTCATCACCAGTCAAGTCTTTTCTGGTAGAAAGACAGTTCTCCCAAACGTCAGAACTAGACACACATGTGGCAAACAAAGCCAAAGAGGGAGACTGAGGCTGTGCTCCCACAGCAGGGATGCACTAATTGTGTGTCATGACGGAAGGACAGGTGTGTGTTAATCCAACTAGCCACAGGTAGTGACACCATTGAAACCCCACCTGTCAGTCAGTGGGCTTGTTTGAAATGAGTGGCTGGCTTAAAGCAATGCATTCTGAACTTAAAAATACTGATGTTTTTGGACAATCTCGTCCAAACGTCACTATGGGGTACGGTGACTTTCGGATGAGACTGTCCAAAAACGTCACTATTTCAAGTCCAGAATGCATTGCTTTAAGCCAGCCACACTGCCAGCCAATCATTTCAAACAAGCCCAGTGCATTCCCTACCATGTGACCTAACCTATTCTAACACAGTGTGTGGTTCCAGTATGCAGGTGAATGTCTCTTGTAATGGTCAGGTGACCAGAGAGCACACAGAACAGATGGAGGGTAGCACAGGAAACCACTGAGACCACCACAGAGCAAAGCCACAGACTGCAGGCACCAGTGGCTGTGACCCGGGCTACAGTGCAGGAGAGGACACGTAGAGTGTGGAGTGAAGTGTGTGTGTATGTGTGTGTGTGTGTGTGTGTGTGTGTGTGTGTGTGTGTGTGTGTGTGTGTGTGTGTATGTCTGTGTGTGTGTGTGTGTGTGTGTGCGTGTTTGTGTGTGTGTGCGCGTGTGCATTTGTGTGTGTGCGCACGCCTGTGTGTGTGGTGTGTGCATGTGTGTGTGTGTTTGTGGTGTGTGTGTGTGTGTGTGTGTGTGTGTGTGTTGGGTGCTGCTGATGTAACCTGGACAGACAGAAGAGGGAGCCCCCCATCAGTGGGGGAGGGGCGATAATTGCTGGGCCACAGCGAGTGTCGCTTCTGCCTGTCAGCTGTCACTTCTGGCATGTCCACCACAGCAACACATACACACACACATGCACGCACAAACACACACACACAAACACACACACACACACACACACACACACACACACACACACACACACACACACACACACACACACACTTCTCTGTCTTATGCTGTAGCTGGGCAGAGGCAGCCAAAGATAACCACGAAGGTTCCTGGTATCCCAGACATGCCTGCCTGCTCGCCGGCCCGGACTCCCCTGCTGCCACTTCGCCTCAGCTACCCTCCCCTCCACTGCACCAAGGCCTGCGTCTCCTGCACGCAATCCTGCAGCCATCCATGTGTCCCTGCCACACACACACACACACACACACACACGCACGCATGCATGCATATACACAAACACACTCACACACACACACTCACCGACACATCCCATGCCCCCTCACCCTAACACACAAACAACACACACTCTTGGACAAACATCCTGAACATGTATTTTTTAATACGTCTGCCCCCACTGACTTGCTTATAGACAACATACCACAACCGGCCACTTGTTTCCCTATGTTTGAATGGCACAGCAGCCATTAACCTCACCGTTTCAGTGTTTCATTGCCACCGTCGTGATCGATACCCTATAAGTAGTAATGATGACTGTGATGTGCTCTACGAGGGCCAGTAGAGAGACACACATACACTGTCAGCTAACACACCCACCTCTGGGGGGGACTTAGCAATCTTGCAGATTTCACATGGATTGTAAGGATTATTCCAGAAGGTTATATGTTTTACACATATGGGTCCAAAGGCAAGTGCATAAGCAAACAAGCTACATCACAGATGTTTGTCGTCCACTCCTCTCTTCTTTCTTCACTCTCTCTTTTGCTCTCTGTCTGTCTGTCTGTCTGACTATCTATCTGTCTGTGTGTCTGTCTGCCTGTCTGTCTGTGTGTCTGTCTATCTGTCTCTCTCTCTCTCTCTCTCTCTCTCTCTCTCTCTCTGTCATTTTTCATAATACTTTCATCTCTTTTCAGTCTCTTTCTGGCTTATTTCCTCTTTCACTCTCCCATTTCCATCTCTCATTTTGTCTTCTTCTTTCTCGATTAACGTCTGTTTCTCAAATACAATATGGCTTCACTCTCTCCTTTCCCCCTTTTCTCTCATTCTCTCCTTCCCTCCCTCCTTTTCTCCCTCCCTTTCTCCTCAGCTGGCCGTAGGGGACGCGCCACAGACAGGGTCAACGCTCAGACCGCCCCCTCCCCCTTCCTCCCTCCCTCCCTCCCTCCCTCCCATCTCATCCGCATTAGGACTCCAGCCAGGGGAGCAGCAGCAGCAGCAGCAGCAGCAGACACAGCAAGGCCAGCAGCCCCAGTGGACAGAGGCAGACAGAGGGACACTCAGACACAAGGCCATGGAGGGACAAGCAGGCGATGGGGTGGGGTGGGGTGGAGGGATGAGTCGGGGTAAGTCTGGATCAGTGGGGATGTAAAGTGTGTGTGTGTGTGTGTGTGTGTGTGTGTGTGTGTGTGTGTGTGTGTGTGTGTGTGTGTGTGTGTGTGTGTGTGTGTGTGTTTGGGGGGGTGTTAAGGATGGATGGGGTAAGTGCGGATAGGGGGAGGGGGGAGTTTTTCTGTGGTTGCCAGTCAAGGGTGGGGGGGTTGGGGATAGTGTGGGTGTGTGTATGTGTGTGTCTGTGTATGTTGGGGGGGGGTTGGCGATGAAGAATGGCGGGGTGGTGGTGAGAGAGACAGACAGTGTGTGTGTGCATCTGTGTGTGTGTGTGTGTGTGTGTGTGTGTGTGTGTGTGTGTGTGTGTGTGTGTGTGTGTGTGTGTGTGTGTGTGTGTGTTGGGGGATGGGGGCGGGCAGAGTGTGAGTAATTAAACATGGCCCATGCCAACTCCGCTGGGATCTGCACATGATTGTGCCTGCAGACGCACATCACCACAGGAAGCAGCAGGAGCAGGCACA
>CM050206.1:6665000-6667500 GCA_027475355.1 Coilia nasus | reverse complement strand
TATGAAATGGGACTTAATTTCTCTCTCTCCCTCTGTCCTCTCTCTCCCTCTGTTCTGTGGCTGCAGTTTGACAACAGAGAGGGCGAGGAGGGGGGAGGGTCCACTCTTTTCTTGTCCCTAAGCCACACACTCACTCACTCACCCACACACACACACACACAAACACAAACATACACACACACAGAAACACTTGAGCAGTGCTGTCCTCTCTCTAGGAATGTGGAGTGCTGGCACAGGGCTGTCAGTGCCACATGGGGCGAGTGGTGGCCATGTCAGAGGAGGCGACCAACCGCAAATCAGCCACCATCACTGCCATCGCTCCACCATGCATGAAGCCGGAGCCTAAACGGGTCAGCAGTTAATTCTCCTTAATTAAAAAGGCCATCCGTCAGCACGGCAGGACCCCTCGCCCACCCCACTGCCCACTCTTTACAGTAGCTACCCACCCACACACACAAGTACACACACATACAAACACATACATATACATGTCCACAGACGCACCGACATACGCACACTCACCCACACACACACACACACACAGAGGGTGGGTGGGTGGAGTTGGCATCCTCTTGGCTCCTCTTTGGCCAAGCCAGCGTTAGTGCTGACCTGCGGGACACGGGCAGCCCCAGCTGGTGTTGGGCTGGCGCCCGAGAGCCTCTGATTCCACATTAATGACCCCCACCACACACACACACACACACACACACACACACACACACACACACACACACACACACACACACACACATCTCAGGGGACGAGATGGGGGGCAGGTTATGGAGCAGGTTATGGAACTTGCTGTACTATATGGAGGGGAGATGGAATGCGAATGGAATGTCCTCTTCCTAATATCCTGCCTTTTTTGCTGATGGGGGAAATGAGCAGTGAGCAGTGAGAGGAGGAGAGCAGAGAGAGAGGGGGGGGAGAAAATGGGAGAGGAAGAGTGAGAGAGCGAGAGAAAGGGAGAGAGAGAGAGAAAGAGAGAGAAAGAGAAAGAGCTGGAAGTGGTAGATCATGAATCTATGCCAGGGTAATTTCGCAACATCTCTGTCTTTTTTCTTTTTCTTTTTTTTTTTTGCTAGGGGAGCGGGGGTCTGACAATGTCATTGTGAGATCTTTTTTTCCCTTTAACAATGTCATTTTTAGTTCCACACCGGCCGCTCGCCAGAAATCATCCAGTCAGGGAAGTCTCAGCTGCACGTGAAAACTCTCTCACTCTCTCTCTCTCTCATCTCTCTCACACACACACTCCCACTCATACACACATATTCTCTCTGCATTATTTCATTATTTCTCTGAAGGGTTGATTACTGGGAGAAGGGGTAATTTACGAGGCAGTTCATTGCCGATTCAACGGGCACATCACCTGTAAATAATTGAAACTCTCCGTGTCCATTTCGACATCATCATATCACGATCACATTAATGCAGCTTCCCCCTCCGCAGTCCTCCTGTGTGGAGGGGCAACGCGAGAAGGAGGGAAGGCAGCTTTAAATCTCCAACAAGCTGTCTTCATAACTCTGGCCAAGAACTTCACCCACCATTGAGACACGCACACACACACGCACACACACAGAAATGAAAGGGGCACATTAGCCAGGGTACTGTAACAGAAAATGAGGTGAAGGGAGAGAGAAGAATTTTGGGGGACAGAGGCAAGGGGCATTGTGGGAATCCACGGTCCAGTGTGAAGCACGTGGGTGAGCAAATTAACTGGCTAAATGTTAGGCTTGTAAAGTGGTCGAGCGGGCAGTGCTGGGAAACTCAGCTCTTTCCCAGGGGCCAGTAAAAAAAGGGCTTCAGTGATGTTTTAAGTGTGGGGGCCTACTTTTTTATTTATGGGCAGGCCCTGGATCTCATTTGCCCTTTTTCCATGTTGTATATCCATCGCCCTTACAGTCCAACACTTGCTAGCGTTACTAACTCTCCCTGGGACAAATACACCCGTCGGCTCATTCGTTCATACATTCATTTACTCCCAGATTTTTTCAGCTTCATAGACACTCTTAATGATATGATATTATGCTACACTGACCCCAACTGCGTGAGGCCAGTTCTTCTCTCTGCTCGTTTGTTCTTCAGATTGGAAATGGAGTTGAATGACTGACTGAGAAGCGATGCCCCTCCCCAATCCCCACCACCGCCCCCACCACCACCTCTGTGTGACCCTTAGCTGAGGGGAGAACACGCCGCAATACTGCCTGTTTCTCACGCTGTTCATTAAACCTTTGTTAAACCTCGAATTTGATAGCCATTTTTAACTTCATTAAGAGACGTTATGAATATTAATTTTCCAATTTGCAACGCCGAGCTCACCTCTCCTTTCACTGCCCTCCACGCGAAACACACATACCCAGAAAAACCTTGAATAATTTATCAATTGGCTTTTTTATATTTAAATTAATTAATTCAGCGATGCAAAATTAATAAATGGCTACCCCCCCTCCCCCACCACCACCCTTACTCAATTCTACCCAATCCTCCTTCACAAAGGCGC
>CM050206.1:6647500-6655000 GCA_027475355.1 Coilia nasus | reverse complement strand
TCAACACTTCCAAGAACCATTGTTCCATCACACTTCACATCCATAGAGCCCTTATCTCTGACCAGGTGTTATGGGCCACCTCTGTTGGTTCTCACAGAACTAACTAACTTCAGGACCCCTACAGTGCAAACAAACACCAAAGAGCAGCTGGAAATTTATTTCACTGAATGTGGGTGGGGACAAGGTGTATAAAGTGAAGATGTGGTCTGTATGATTTCAGACTTGTTGCCCTAAACACATGGGGGTTCTTTGCGACATTTCGCCAGTGCCGTTAGTAAACTGCATTAATTAAATCTGAGATGCCTGTCATGAGTGTTACTTTTACCACACTATCACACAAAACTGATTGTACAATACAAGATTGTACACTTAACTGATGGCAAAGTGACAATTCCAGCATATCATGAAAAGTGTATAAAGAGAGCACAGAAAGTGCTTTCTCTCCCCCTCTCTCTGTCTGTCTATGCAGTCGGTTCACCTCTGAGCATTATTATGGGACTGCACGCCTTTGATCAAATCGAATTTTGCTCTGAAAAACTTTGAGGACCCAACCAGGTCAGACCGATGTCTCGGGCAAAAGGGACGACTTTCACGGTTGCTGTCAAACCTGACCTCGGCTAATGAGCTGCCATTTTCTCACAGAATTGGCCACGGAATGAGAAAGAATGATGGGTCCACGTCACCCAGCCACACCTATTTCTGCCTGTGTAACAGTGCGGCACCGCAGGGCCCCTGGTGGTGGTAGTGTTCCTGGGAATAAAAAGGACGGTGTGGTGAGGGGGGATGGGCTGGGCTGGGCTGGGCTGGGCTGGGCTGCTTCTCTTCCACTGTGACGTCCACACAGCGCGGTAGGGTCTGAATGCCGGCTGCCCTGTTCCGCCACAAAGCTAATCGCCGGAAATAAAAGCACTTTGGAGGCTGCCAGACAACCTTATGATTACCTGTGACAGCCGGCAATTCATTTTTCACCCTGGGCATTTGTCAGCAGCTCAAACGGACAACACACACACACACACACACACCTTTTAACACACAAACGCATGCGCACACACACACACACACACACACACATTCAAATACACAACAGTACACGCAGCAGTGCACAGCAGTAACTATGCAAACACATTGTCTCTCTCTCTCTCTCTCACACTCACACACTCACACAAAGACACATCCATTCACACTCGCATAGAGGTACACACTTAAAAACACACACAACCATGCACACACACACACAAAGACACATCCATTCACACTCGCATAGAGGTACACACTTAAAAACACACACACAACCATGCACACACACACACACACACACATACATACACACTCACACAGCAGGGGCATGACAAAAGACTTGGCACTGTCCAGTGGAACCTATTTTGTCAAGCTGTGTTCAGCAGCACCTTTTCAATCTCATGACCATCATCTCATTTCTATAGAGCTGCTCAGCTTCAATCCATATGAGTGTCTACTTAGGCAGCAGGTACAATACCATTAAAAGCACACAGTCTGACACTAAGTGGCTTTTCACTCACAATTAATTGAAATCCCCGTCTAGCACCACAGATTATTCAACACAATGACCTCATGTTTAAACAAAGGAGGTGATTAAAAAAAAAAGCCTCCAATCCTGAGTGGCATGAAATAAAAAGCTGAAAAGGGCTTTGCTGTTGTTGATGTCATTTGTTTGTTTGTTTGGGTTTTTTTTTCAAGCATGCTTACAGTATCTGAATCAATTTCAATTGCAGCGGTCTGAGGCAAAGAACCTCCCAACATTTCAAAATAGCCCCTCGTTTTTAGTGCATCGACCACATTCGGCGTTATGGCATCATCCGTCTTGATAAGGAAAAGCTAATTCACTTCCAACTGCCGCCGACTTATATAGGTACACACACGGGGCTTGCAGTATACATTAATAGCCAGTAACAGCCTGGCCCTGGCAGGGGCTAAACTGAGTTGGCACCACTGTTGGCCTCACTGTTAGGGCAGTGTGTGTGTGTGTGCGTCATCATGTTTGTCTGTGTGTGTGTGTGTGTGTGTGTGTGTGTGTGTATGTATATGGGGAAGGGGGGGTTGCTTGGTTGGGGGATGCTGATAGCCAAGGCCCATAGGGTAGACCTTTGGTGTGTGTGTGTGTGTGTGTGTGTGTGTTGGGAGGGTGGGAGGGGGGTGCTATGCTTTTTGCCCGCCCCTTCTGAGCATGCGGCCTGAGAGACAGCAGTGATGAAGTTTCTGTAGCCGTGCCACAGATGGAGGCTAAAATCTAGAGGTTGGGCAGAGGGCCTGTGTAAGCTCGGTCACATGGTGCCTGTATGAGAACACAAACAAAAATAAATGAATCTAAATGGAGTGATTGGGCATAAAAAGAACGGTTGACAGAGGAGAGCTATATTTTAGTTCACACATCCGTCTGTGGATACCAGATGCATGAAGGAAAACCATGAATCTAAATGCCAAAAGCCGCTCATAGCTGGTTGGTGCGGAAGCCAACCATTCACTTGAATTGAAGAATACAGAAACCTTTGCCAGCATTACCATAAAAAGGTGCTTTTCTTGGCTACGACAGAAGCCAAATAATGATGGATGCAGTCTGCAAACAGTAAGAGTGAGGCAAAGCGAGGGAAAGAGAAAGACAGACAAAAAGAAAAAGGGAGCGCGAAGCAGCGAGTTGCCAGAATGACTCATAGCATCCTACCCCGACAGCTCCACTCGGCTCAGCTGCCCGAGGTCCTGTTGCCGTGGAGCGGAGTGGAGTGGAGCCGAGCCGAGCAGTGAGGGCTGTGCAAGAGGTCCTGTTGCCGTGGAGCGGAGTGGAGTGGTGCGGAGTGGAGCCGAGCCGAGCAGTGAGGGCTGTGCAAGGCTGTGCTGCCTCAGCCTCAGCCTCAGCCTCAGCCTCGGCCTCCTCCGGTGACCTTGGAGCCCATTAGAGGCTTCCCTCTCTCCATCACTCCCACATTAAAAGTCAAGGAGGCGACCTCTGCCTCGCACCAACATGAAATAAGGAGGCCCACTCCAGTAAATAAGGACGCTGCAGAAGTAGCCTCCCTCCCTCTCCCTGCTCCTTTCTGTATATCACTCTCTCTCTCTCTCTCTCTCTCTCTCTCTCTCTCTCTCTCTCTCTCTCTCTCTCGTTGTGTCTGTCTCTCTCTCACACTCCATCTCTATCTTTTTTTCCTCCTCTCATTGCACAACAGATGTCGAGGATTATTCCAACCCCCCGATCAACCATAAAGGTGCAATAACCTTACGGTGAGAAAACAAACAAAAACAGACGTAGGGGCCATTAAACAGCTGCAGGAGCTGCACAAAGTTTGTTTGGGTTTATAATGAGGGGGGACGGAGTGGGTGGGTGGAGGGGGGTGGGGCGCTTGGGGCATCGAGGGGAGGGTGAGGGAGGGCGGTGGAACTGAAGCAGGGTGCAGTGGAACACTTTCGGGTTGACTGGGCACGCATGTCAGACGGGGGGGGCAGGGGTGACGGTTTTGTGTGTGTGTGTGTGTGTGTGTGTGTGTTTGTGTGTGTGTGTGTTTGGGTGGGGAGTGGGTTATGGGGTATGGGCAGTTCGCAGCCAGATGCACCAGGGCATCAAGGGTCTGGCCAGCAGCTGTCAACCTCCTCTGAACTACCGCTGCTGACCTTCCCTGTCAAGTGCTATCGCTCAGCCTCTCGGGAAATATTTACAAGATTAAAGAATCAGGAACACAAGCGGTATCAGTATCACTCTTCTCTTCTCTCCCCTCGACACACATGCACACACACACACACACACACACACACACACACACACACACACACACACACACACACACACACACACACGTATGTGTGTATACACAAACATGCAAAAACACACACACACACACACAAACACCCCACTCCCCCTCCCCATACACAGACCCCACTGCAGGCTCAGCAGGACAGCAGCTGTGTGTTTGCCCACTTATGTCCAACTCCTGTAGCCTGGTAAACCCGCCCCTCGTACTTCATTTAATTTTGTACAGAGGGTCTGGACCGGAATCTCTTGAGGGTCATTTAGCAAGTCCCAGCAACACCGATCCAATCAGGGAACAGAGGGTGTGTTCGTTAGCTGTGACGTTGACCTTGTGTGCTACATTTGAACTGTAGCGCGTAGGTAGGCTAATTGCATACGTGACGACTAGACGTTAGCGATTGGGTAAAGGAAGAGGCACTTTTTTTAACCTTCAGCAGAGTCCACACCTCCAACAAATCATTTCTGTTCTCTGTTTCAGACCCTCTGTACAAAATGAAATGAAGTACGAGGGGCTGGTTTACCAGGCTACAACTCCTGTGCAACAGAGAGGAAAAGACACACTCTGAAAAGACACACTCTGATAAATACTGAAAGACGGACACTGGACAAAAAAAATCAAAAACCTAAATAAATTAGGCCAAAACAAAGAGCAGCTATCTCAATCCCCAAAAGAGCAGCTCAGTCTCAATCCCCAAAGACATTTTTTCCCCCTCTTCTCTCTCCCTCAAAAAAGCGTCTTATGTTATGAACCCTATCAGTATTAAAAGGGCTTTAACACAGGAAGTCTGCGGTGGGAGAAAATATATTATAAAATAGAGGAGATGAAGACCTTGACATTCTTCTTTCTTTCAACTTTCTCTAAGGCGCTTGCATCAGAGAGGCTGATTACGGAGTTATGTCTCCCCCACCTACTGCTTTGTATGCTCTTAATATGCTAAATGGTGTCACCTCTACCATAAGACTCTGTGCTCTTCCTCCCAAAGTCTATATTCCTCCTCCTTCTTCTTCTTCCATACTATTTTTTTCATCTTTTTTCTCTTTCATTAGAATGCTATGTCTGGGAGACGTCAGATATGCGCGTTGAATGCTAAACTAAAAAAGGCACCTCAAAGACAGAGTGTCTCCGCTGTCAGAGTTTGTAAGACGGGTTGCCGACAGAACGCTGGTCAGCGACAACATTACCTGTTCACAACTCACGAAAACTGTCACTCGAGACTGGGAGCGACAATGGGTGAGGAGTTGTGTGTTTTTTTTCTGACACTTTGAAACGTCTCGCTACTTGAAATGAAATATGACACTGACGTATTCCTTTCTTTCATTTCTCTGGAAGCACATGGACAGATAACGGCAGGAATAGGGAGGGGCTGGGGGTGTCAGTGGGGGCATAAAAAAATGAGTGAATAAAGTCAATTCTGGCCCGACGCTTTGATTGCCTTTAAATCATGTAAAAGTGGCTGTTTGGTGATAGGAAGGGGTCTCCGTTTGGCGTAATGATCTGATAAACATGCACGGGCGCCCCGCTTTTCATCACACACTCCTGCGCATTAAGTCAGCGGGGTGGGACAGGGAATTGTGGGATGAAAAGCTTCGTTTGAAGGGCTGCCACAAGCTTTCCTGCTCCACCTAAGGCCCAAGAGCTCCTTTGTGTTATCCCACTTTGCTACTACTGTTGTTGCTGTTGATGCTGTTGCTGTAGCCAATGATGTTTTGCCTTTTCTTGCCTTTTCTTTTCTTTCATGAGTTTGATTGATGTAGGCAACGAGAGGAGAGGAGAGGAGAGGAGAGGTGCGGAGCGGATGAGAAGCATGCGCTTTTTTTTTTTCCCTTTTTTTGCGGTGACAGAGCTGATGGCGTGAAACAACTGTAGCTGCTACATTAAGCCGGGGAGATAGGAGTCACTTTAGCGTTATCTTCAGCGCAAATCAGACACCTGTCTTCACGCCCGCCTCTGTAATGGCTCCTCTGTCATGACCAAACGTTGCCAGTCAGCGCCTGAGCCGTCATGGAGAAGCCACGAGGAAACCCTCATCCTGCTGCTAATCTTCCTCACCTTCCTCACTTCCAAGTGTGGGAATGCCAGTAAATAAATAAAACATATGACTAGATCCTCCTCCTTGTCCTCACACGCATAGACATACTGGGTAGAGTAGGACATACTGTGAAATTGCTGATTGGTAGTCTAAGCTGTGCATAGGGTGGGGGGGAGTAACGTGTGTATAATGCAGTTGGGGGGGGATGGCTGTAAATCAGGTAAAACTGGCTGGTTGGTGATAAGAAGGGGCCCAGTTAAGTCAGTTAAGTCCTCCTCCATATGTAGATATATAGATATCCCACCTTGATCCTCTGGTACCTTGGTCATTTTTAAAGGCTTCAAAGTTTTATCATGTTTTTCTGTTTGTTTTATTTTGGAGGGGCACTGAAATCACACACTTCAGATGAGAAGTGACATGAAAAAAATGATCAAATGGGTTCATCACTCAAAATGTTTCATTCCAGGAGCAGCACATATGTCAACCCCATTCTTTCAACTCTCTTCAGCTCTCCACTCTTCACTTCACTGCAAACTTTTGTGGTGGCTACAAAAAGCTGGAAAAGGAGTGTGTGTGTGTGTGTGGGGGGGGGGGGGGGGGGGGGGGGTAACTCTCTCGGTGTGGTGACGGTGATATTTCACACAGATGGGAGTGGTGCAGTGTGGTGTGGTGACTTGAGAGGGCTCTTTGGCCTGGCCACTGGATGTGTACCCAGCCCCCTCCCCTCTCCCTCTGGTTCTAATGGTGACCTTGGCCTGCCCTTTGGCTCCAGGTCCAAGTCTGAGCAGGAGCTGTAGATGGAGACAGGAAGAGAGAGGGGAGAGGCTCTCTGGCTGATACCACACACCCCTTACACTCTTTCTCTCCTCTTTCTCTCTCTGTTCCACTCATTTTTCTTTGGCTTTTAGGGTCTTTTCTTGTTGACTCTCTCTCCCTTCTTTCCACTCGTTCATGCTCTACCTTCCTCATCTCTCTTTCTCTCTCTCAATAGCTCTGTTATTCACTCACTCTCTGCTTCTCTCTCTCTCTCTCTCTCTCTCAGGTCATCTGATATTTCCTCCAGGGCAGCCCATGAAACTGACCTTGTAGGGGCTGGGTGAAAATGGATTAGAAATGAGACGGATGGAGGGTTGGGGGTGTAGTGGGGGGTGGGCGGTGTATCGTAAGGCAGGCAGGATAGCTCTACCCAGGCATCCCTGAAGGCAAAGGGAAATGCAATTAGACAGAGAGAGAAGATGTAGACAGGGATCAGTAGAAGAG
The DNA here is from genome assembly GCA_027475355.1 of Coilia nasus. Lineage (NCBI taxonomy): Eukaryota > Metazoa > Chordata > Actinopteri > Clupeiformes > Engraulidae > Coilia > Coilia nasus. The sequence goes on along the minus strand of CM050206.1, from coordinate 6,647,935 downwards.
AGGAGAAGAGAGGGAAAAGAGAGAGAGGGAGTGGGGGAGGAGAGAGGGGGGAGAGAGACAGAAAGAGGGGAGAGAGAGGGGTGAGAGAGGAGATGAATAGATAGAAAGAGAGAGTCATGTCCCTGTGATGAATGAAACATAGTGAGAAAAGTAAAGGTCAACGTATTAAAAGTGAACTACAAGCTTTCGTGCCGACTGACAAAACTATTCTTGCTCAGTGTGAAATTCTTTCTCCTTTTTTTCGAAATGCACTGGATATATTATCACAGACTGAGGCTCTTTTTTCTTCCTGAATATATGTAATTATTCATGGAGAGTTATATCCTTTTGATGACCCTTTTATTTCCAAAAAGATACCAAAGGACAGTGCTTCGGCCATTAGTGCCAGAGGATCGCAGAGATATTAGGCTAGCAGCAGCAACAAATTGACCAAAA
>CM050206.1:6637500-6640000 GCA_027475355.1 Coilia nasus | reverse complement strand
TGAAGTGTGCTATTTCCTATGTGTCTAATGTAGAGGGTCAGGTGTGTGTGTCTGTGTCTGACTAGATATTTGTGCTCTGTGTGTGTGTCTGTGATTGTGAAGTGTGCAGATGTGTGTCGATGTGTGTGTGTGTGTGTGGGTGTGGGTGTGTGTGCGTTTGTTGAGGGTGCCAGGGGCTGGCTTTTGTTTGTCCATCAGGCAGCCTGTCAGCAGAGCCACTCACGGCATCCTTTGGCCTTTTGTCTTCAGAGTATAAAGGGAGAGAAAAAAAAAACAAAAAGAAAAAAAAAAACACAAAAAAAAAAACACAAAAAAGAAGAAGCGAGCCATCGAGTGACTGTGAAGGTCACGCTGAGATTGAGTAAAATCCCAGCAAAATCTCTCCTTGACGCTGTTTACCTTTTGAATAACAGTCAAGCGCCTCGGCTATTGTCTTAGAGGACCCTCGAGGGGTCCGGGGTGGGGGCTGTGGTGCCACCTTGCTTTGTCGAGGCCGCTTTGTTGCCGGTCCTCTGGCGACTGGTGTTGAGCAAATTCTGCCCAGCGTAGGACATTTTCTTGTCTCTTGTCGGTTGTAAAATAACCTCATAGCACAAAAGATGAAGATAACAGCTGTAATTATTTATATAAATACAGTATAGTGTACTGCCTTCTTGCACATTCATTTTGTGCAACTCAATGCCCCATTTTGATGCCATCTAAAAATAATCTTGCAGTCACGTAACACGTGGACAGCATCGAGTGACACCAGGATTTCTTGAAGCAGCGACACCCTTATCTGTCTGAAATCTCTGTTTCCGCACAGAACCTGAGACGTTTCAGGCGGCGATGAAGTCACTCGTTCCTCACCAGAGGCCTCTGGATGCGTCAGGCAGATTAGCTGGACAACACGTGGGTCTCAGACCTCTCGTCTTCATCGGCTTCTCTCGCTCTCTCTCTGTCTGTCTCTCTCTCTTTCTCGCTATCTCTCTTCCCCCCTTCTCCCCCCCTCTGTTTGTTTATCTCACCCCAGACACTACATGTCTTTAATTAAACGTGCGGCAAGCGCTATTAATTGTCAAGCGGATCAATTTGTTTCCCGGCAGACGCTTGGAATGGGGCCTCGGCACGCAGAACAAAAGGCTCCCGATTCAGGTGTTAATAAGGCAAACATGCCAGCAGTGGAACAAAGCCTCTCTCGTGTCACACACATCTACTCCAACGCACCCAGATCCAACAGAGAGAGAGAGGAGAAACTGAAAGACATAGAGCAACAAGGAGAGAGAGTGAGAGAGAGAGAGGGAGAGGGAGAGAGAGAAAAAAAGAGATATTGAGGGGGGTGTATAGTTATGAAAAATGTCTTTTTGAGGTGTACAAAGACAAATCTCCAACATACATTTAGGTGAAGGGGAAGAAAATACTTTGTACAGATCACTGCCTGTCTATGAGTTTCATCCACGTGGTTAATCATAGCCAGTAACACAAATGCCACCCAGGCAGAGTAGGTGTGTTCAATACACCTCTTCAGCATCCACACACTTCTCCGGACTATGCTGAAGCATTATGCCACATCATCACCCCGATCTTAAATGTCTCTATATTTTGCCTGTAAAGTGTGTGTGTGTGTGTGTGTGTGTGTGTGTGTGTGTATGTGTGTGTGTGTGTGTGTGTGTGTGTGTGTGTTTTTGGTGGGGGGGGTGGGGGGGGGGGGGGGGGGGGGGGGGGGGGCTTTGACAAATGGTTTAAATAAATAAATAAATCATTGAGTGCAAAGATGAATTTGGGAATGAGCAGCTGCCAAGCTGTAATATAATTCAGTGCCATGCATCAACCTTACTGGAGGCTGCTCCAGCACTCATGCAAAACCCTGAGTGCCAGGTGCCAGCACATCAATCCCCAGCAACACCACACACACACACACACACACACGCACACACACACACACACACACACACGCACACACACACACACACGCACGCACACGCGCACACGCGCACACACACACACCAAGGGAGGGAGAGAGAGGGAGAGAGACAAAGCGAGACAGGGAGAGAGAGAGACAGAGAGGGGGGGGGGGGAGACTGACAAAAGAAAGAGAGAGACAGAAAGAGAGAGCAAGAAAAGAAGGGAAGACAAAGATAACGAGAGGGAAAATTTGTAAGAAAAAAGGGATGGATGAGAAGTAGAAGGGAGGATTGGACAGAAGTGATAGAGAGAGAAGGGAGAAGGAGGGAGGCAGAGAGAAGAAAACAGAGAGTGAAGTAGGTAAACACATTATAAAATATGTGACAGAAAGTTATAAAGACAAACAAAAAAATTGACAAAGACAGAGAAAGGGAGAAAGACAGAAGGTGAGAAAGAGGGAGCGAAAGGGCGACAGAGAGACAGACAGACAGACAGAGACAGAAGGTGGGAGAGAGATGGAAAGAGTGAGAAAGAGGGAGTGGAGCGGGGGGCAGACAGAGAGAAAGCGACAGAGAGACTGTTGTGACACTTGCACCTCATTCACTTCCTCCTTCAG
>CM050206.1:6620000-6627500 GCA_027475355.1 Coilia nasus | reverse complement strand
TCTCTGAGGCTGGATTTCCCGCCCCACTCCTATGAGGGTGGTTTGGGAGAGATTTGGAGTCTTTACTACTTCGACATTCTTCCCGCCTGGTAGCCTGGCTACAGAGGCAGTTAAGCGTAATTTATGGTTGTCCGTATCCACAGACACACAGAGCTCCTTTGCATCATTGCAGGCCCACCCAAGATTTTTAACTCCTTCAATTCTGACAGATTTTGCAAGTCAATGACTGGGTTTGTAGCTATGCCAATCAGACTGCATGGCCACCCAGTGACAGAGTCGAAGAAGCATAACGAGGCCTTAAGCATCACCAGCACCTCCTCTGACACTGGATGCCTAAAGTCTGGCTCCAACTCAGGTGCTTAATTCCATTAATTCCGTCCGTCTCCGTCCGGGCCAAGCCACTCCGCCCTGTCTCTATACATAGTGATGTTGCTACACCTGACTCAGCCTGCACATTACAGCGCAGCAAGGACAGGCCATGTGTTTGGTCAGAGTATCGATTTAGACGCGCTGCCAATACACACACACACACAAACACAGAGAGAGAGAAAGAGTCAGAGAGAGAGTGAGTGAGAGAGAAAGATAAAAAGAGACTCCCGCACATGCAAACACATGCGCTGACCCTGCTATGATATTATTACGACTGTGCTACAGCCTTTATTAACGCCATAAAGCAGATTAGCGAATTAGCGAGCCTAAGCATTAACCCAAGACTGAGGTGAGCGTCTACTTTTTGCACCGCAAATACTAATTACAACACTCACTGCTTGCTTCTCTGTGCCCTGCTATTTCTCATCTATTATTTAGCTCTTAATTTGGCCATTTGAGTTTTGCTCCTTTTCTCGTCTTTTTTCGGGTCGACTAAATGGCTCTGACGTGGCTTTTTCATCCATTATATATCCAAATCCTGCCCGAGTCAACAGACAGCATGCTGAGGTTTGCCATTTAAACACACACACACACACACACACACAAACACACACACACACACTTACACACTCGCTATTTAAAACCTGCCCATTATCTCTAGGCTCTAATACATATGTAACTGTGTGTTGTGAAATGTACCACTTGTCTCTGTCATGGCAGCTGGAGGAAGGGCAGCATGGAGAAGCCTAGGTTAGCAGCCCCTTTTTCAAGGACCATAAATTTTGATGTACGGCCAGCACGTGAGAAGAAAAACCACCACCCGTGACGTTCCTGAGTGCGAATTACAGATGCACATGGCTTTTCCACACTCAATGCAAAGGGGGTTAAAAGCAACTATTTTTCTGAAGGACCACAAAATCCTATAATGATATGCAATTGCGGTAAGGTAGAAAAGAAAAGCCTGCTCCTCTGCAAGGATCTATTGCTCATTGTATCTTATGTGTCATGTGAGCCAGAGATCAATAGGGATCAATAGGCTATTAATAGCTGAGTCGTGGCTGTGCGCAGACTGAAGCACGGGACAGTCGGCCAGGCCCTCCAATGAAAAGGCGAGAGTTCAATAGAAAGCAATACCCTCTTCTGTTAACACAGAAAGCCTCTTAATCATCTCACTTTCCCATTGACTCTCTTCCTCTCCTCTCTCAGCTTTATGTGTGTGTGTATGTGAGTGAGTGCATGTCTAATGTGTGAGTGCGTACGTGTGTGTGTGTGCGCGTTTGCGCGTGTGTGTACGTGAGATGGGGAAGTGCTCAGAGCAGTTAGTTAACCGATCTCCTCGCTCCAGGAAGCCTGAGTGTCTCTCTCTGTGGATGGATCTGTGATTTAGGGACAGTGGCACAGCGCTCGACTGTGACGCTCTGCTGTCCCTGCTTACTGGGTCGGGCGGGGGAAGGGAAGGGAAGGGAAGGGAGGCGTGGGGTGGGGTGGGCTGTGGTGGAGTGGCAGGGGAGCAGAGAGAGGGATGGGGGATGTGGGGTGATGTGCAAGGGGTGGTGGAGGGAGAGTATTTCTGCTCCAAGCAGTGCTGGCCAGTAGCTCCAGAGAGGGAGCAGCTCAGCTCAGCTCACCTGAAACAATGCAGGTGAGGGCCCCAGGGGAGGGGACACATGCTCGCTGCTGAAGTGGAGCAGAGGAGAGCAGGGAGGATCCGTTCCACTGCCCCCCTCCTCCCCCCAAGAGGTCAGATGGGCAGCACTTTGTGTACGTTTCAGTGTGTGTATGTGTATGTGGGTGTGAACATATTTGTGTGTGTGTGTGTGTGTGTGTGTGTGTGTACAGTCCCTGTTCCTAGCACCTCCCTTATCTCCCTCCCTCCCTCCCTTCCTTCCTCCCTCCCTGCTGCTCCCATCCTCCTCCTCCTCCTCCTCCTCCTCCCTCCCTTGGGTGTGCCATCGCAGCTCTGCGATTGGCCGAGCGTGGCACCTCACGTCATCCCGGCCACGGCGTCTCCGGCGGGCACTCCGCCCCCTCGGGCAGGACGGGGGCCGTCACATTCGTCTCTGTCAGAACGCGGCATGCCAGCCATTCATCAGCGCCTGCCAGCCATCGCCTGCCTCCTCTCCCCCCCTCCTCCTCCCCCTCCCTTCCTCCTCCACCTTCTCCTCCCAGCCATCGCCTGCCTCCTCTCCCCCTTTCTCCCACCCTCCCCTGCCTCCACCGTGAGAGAGAGAGGGAGAGAGGGAGAGACAGAGAGAGATGGAGAGAGAGAGGGAGAGAGGAGAGATAGACAGAGAGGGAGAGAGAGAGAGGGAGGGAGAGAGAGAGGGAAAGAGGGAGGGAGAGAGAAGAAGGGAGAGGGAGCCTCCTGTGTGTGTGTGTGTGTGTGTGTGTGTGTGTGTGTGTGTGTGTGTGTGTGTTTGTGTGTGTGTGTGTGTGGCGTTGCCCGGGCCTGACTGCATTATAAATATACACGGGGAGCAGCCCAGCGCAGGCTGCACAGGCCCACACTGATGTATTTATTTATTAGGCCTTTCATTACCCTGGGGGGGGGGTCACAATGTACTGCCACGGCACCAGGGCACAGGCTCAGGCACTACATTCTGCTAGCCTTTGTGATATTGGGAGTTTTGGGTGGGGGGTGAAAGGTGGAGATTGAGGTGGCGGAGGTAGTGGTATGGGGAGGATGGGTTGAGGGTGGTGATGGGCTAAGGGGGTTGAATGTGTGAGGTTTGGCCCCTTCCATATACCTGCCAAGAACTGCATTCCATTTCCCCGAGCTGTATTTGCAATAAAGAGCCTGCGCTGGCTGGATCGCTCATTCCGACGCTCGCCGACTCGCTCGCTCACTCGTTGGTTAACACACACACACACAGGTAGACACACACACACACACGCCAGGGCATCGGTGCAATTCCAGTGCGACAGACTTTCGATTGAGAAATTTGGCCCTGGCTCATAACCCCTCCCCTTGAGCGGATTCCTATTCAATCTTCATATGAATACGGGCAATGGGGCCCAAAAGCTCCTCACCGCTTTATGCCCCAGTCAGTGTTCCTCAAATGGCTTTTTAGCCCTCCTCATTTCAAACAATGACTGTGAATACCTCCATTCGGGGCGTGACTGCCTGCTGATTCTAAGGCAATCTGGACAAATCAAGAGGCTCAGGCGCTGTGAACGTCCGAGTTCAATACTGTCTGCAAAACTTAGTATTATTGATCCCCGGGATGGTAAATTCAATATAGTCTAAAGAAGTTAGAATTGTGGATCTACAAGCCAAGCAATTCAATAGCGTTCAACTCGGGCAGTGCTGGGGATCTGGCCACTGTCTGATTCAATATGCCGGGCTGTGGAGAGGAGGCCTAGCATGTCTGGAGGTGCTAACAAATGCAATACTCGCCTAGTGGAGAAAAGGCGATGGAGGGGTGAGTGGGGTGGGGGTGTTTAGTTGGGGTGTCGGTGTGTGTGTGTGTGTGTGTGTATGTGTGTGGTGGAGGGGATTTTTGAGTCAACAAATTTAATACTGGCACGTTATCCCCTCATATGTTCTGGCAACTAGATTTAGTGCGGGGAGGTCCCCCCTAGCACTCTGGGACACTGGGGTTTATCCTAAGCAAACCGTCGCCTTCGCTGCAATCTCTCTCAGGTGCCGCGCCAAGTCCGGCTTTAATTATGACAAATCCAAGCAATGCGGTTACCATGTCTGCCAGTAATGAGGAACGCTTAACAGAGAATTGTACAAAATGTCTCAACACCGCAGACTGAGGAAGGGGGGTACCAGCATAAAAGATAAGATAGAAGGGGGGTAATAAACAAGAGAATAACAATCGCAACTGTCTTTTGTCGAGGAGCATTTATTTCAGAATTGGACCATTTAAAATAAAGCTGTGTTTAACGATTGTGTCCGGAGGGAAGACACAAAGAACTGAGAGTGTTTCTTCTCTTTGGTTCTCGCTCGCATCTCTTTCCTAATAAGGAAGCAGAAAAAAAGTAAATGTGTGGCTTGCTATTCGAAGATCCTCCCGGTGAGACTGTGCGAAACGGGAGCTCGGAAGCAGATGATTTCTCGCTTTATCTGACCCAGCACATTCATCACTGTGCCCAAATTAATTAAGGCATAAATTAGCACACGATAACGTCGACTGGTGTACAGTACGAAACAAGATAATAGTGAGGCACGCCACTCAAGAGGTTATGATCTTTTTTTCTTTTACATTTTTTATGAACTATTTGTGGGGTTGTTGGTGATGAAGTTATTTTTGTGGACCACAACAAGGCACTGGAATCCCTATCACAAACTACCAGAACAAAGTAACTTGTATTAACAAAGTAATTTGAATATCCACTGCACTCTCTCAAGCGCTAGGATGAGAAAGTGCTGAAAAAAAAATGTAGCAGAGGCGTTGCCAGGGAGATAAGCTATTTTAATTGCGAGTTTTGTTTCTTAATTTGTGACCAATGACATCCAAATTGCCCATTAAATGGAAATGTGTGAGTCTGCTGGGCTCTGGGTAGAGGGTGAAAACTGATGCGCATGCTCATTGCAAAAAAGTCTGTACTTAAAAAAAAAAAAAACAATAACATAAAAAATACACAACATAAAAAAGGATGCTACGTATGTAACCCTGGCTGCTAACAACTTTTGTCAGACGGCTAATAAAAAGCTAAGCTGTAGGCAGATAAGGCACTAGTAATTCAAGCACATTTCAAGGCTTGCTCTTTAAAAATGGACTGCAGAAATGCTGCTCGCACTCGGTTTTTGGGGGCTCGCACTCGGTTTTTGGGGGGCTTATTTTTGAATCTTGCTTTCTCTCCTCCTTAGTCTTCCCACTTTTCTCTCTCTTCTTTCTCTGTCTCTCTCTCTCTGTCTCTCTCTTCTTTTCTCTATACATCTCCTTTCGCAGTATCGATGCTAAATCTATTTGCTGCTGAAATGCTGCTGGGAGCAAGTGAGTAGAAATGTGTTTTTGCGAAGCACCCTGAAAAACTGCGCCAGTCAGGAAAATATGAAGATCCCGAACAAAGCGGCTGGGTTAGATAAAAATGAGCCCGTCACACCGGAGCCTGTGCAGTGTGGCAGACAGAGAGAGGAGTGTTGACAGTGGGGGCAGAAGCCACTTTGCGCTGCTCCCTTTTGCTTACTGCTCTGCAGGCATCTCCTTTGGCAGAATAAGTGGATAAAGCCACACAAACCCTGTTTGCGGCTGTGACTGGTAAGCGTCATGATCAAGTGTGAATAAAAATGCGCTTTCACAATGACACGGAGCACAGAACTCAGAGTGCCACCGTGGAGGGTGAAATATACAGCCCGCAGGAGGAGAAACGAAAAAAAAAGTAGAGAAGATATCTTCTACCCCTCTTTACGTTAACGAGAAGACTCACAAATGACATTGCTCTTCTCGTTCTGTGTGTGAGTGTGTGTGTGTGTATGTATGTGGCAGTGTCTGTGAGTGTCTTTGTGTTTGTCAGACTGTGATAATGTGAGCACCAGTGCTGAGCACTCATGCACATCAAAAAAATAAAAAATAGGAAAAGCATTCATTTCCGTGACTTTGACTTTATTACGCATCAAAGATAAATTTCACGCGGGACTCTATTTGTCAATGTCACCGCACAAAGGAGAGGGGCAACTTATTCATGCCAAACATGCCTCCGGTTTCAACTTTTGGTCGCCCCTCTGAGCACCCTTTTTTAATTAAACAAGGTTTCCTTTCTTGTTTCTCTCTCTCTCTCCCTGGTTTTTTTTTTTTTTTTTGTGAGGCGGATTCTGCCATGCTGATACCACTTCCCACCGCCCCGAACCCGGAGAGGAGTCAGTCACGATAACGTATCTTTCAATTACCACTTTTATTGTGACTACCAGCCTAGTCACCATTCAAGAAGTCATCTTTTCCCCTCTCTTCCTCTATCTCTCTCTCTTGCTCGCTCTCTCTCTCTCCCTCTCTCTCTCTCTCTCTCTCTCTGTCTCCCCAACCCCTTTTTTCCCCGAGCATCAGAGCATACCTGAAAATGGAAAAAATGACACATGGGTGTGCGGTGAGACAACTCCATGAATTCCACTCTGAGCGCAATGCTTGGAGCATTGGGCATGCTACTTTTATCTAGCCGAGGTAATGGCGGTGGTCGTAGTGGTGATGGGGTGATGCTGTGTGTGTGTGTGCGTGTGGTGTGTGTGTGTGTGTGGGGGGGGGGGGGGCAAGAGATGAGCATGAGAATGGAGTGGGTGATATGTGGGACATGGTGCAAGATGCTGGGTTTGGGGGGGGGCACAACGAACACGCACGCGCACGCACACACACACACAACCGCAGCACGACTCAAATTGACAGTTGGGCAGATTGAGGACTAAGATTAGCAGCCTCTTTCTCACAGAAGGCCAGGGAGATACAGTAGGCAGAATGAATGGCCGTGTCATGTTGTCAATGGTGTAACCTTGGCAACAGACGAAATACTATTTCTGTGCCCCGCTGACCACCAGGGGCCACCAGGACGTGGGCAAATTCAAGAGCCCTGTCCAGTGTGAGAATGGTCAAACAAACACAGGTAACACACACACACACACACACACACACACACACACACACACACACAGGGCAGGAAAAACCCTCCAGACCAGATTTAGTGCATTCACTTTTTAGCTGTGCAAACAATGCTAAGCAAAGCGCTGGTGATTCATGATGATTTTTATGTGCTTGTTTACTGAATGAAGGTGCGTCTTTTTTCCATGAATTATGACTGTGGTTCAGTTAAGGACTTGAGCGCTGAGCCATGAAATGCACAGTATCCTCCTTAAAACCCCAGCAGGAGGTAGAGCCTCCTCATCTCCACTCCTCTTTAGTTCAGGCAAACACCAACATTTGTTCCCCACCACATCAAAACAAACCGGGCTTACACAGTCTAGAAAAAAATAATAAACCAAACAAACAAATAAATAAAGACAACAAAAACTAACAGAGCAATCACAAAGTTGAAATTCTATAACGTCTGCATATCGCATCATCCACTGACATCAAAAGGCATGAAGCAGCTGCATTGTTTTGTTTGGCGCACTGACAAATGGCCTGCCTCAAAGAAACTGTTGCAGGACAGTCTCAGAATCTCTCTCTCTTTCCTCTATCTCCATCTCTCTCTTCA
>CM050206.1:6587500-6590000 GCA_027475355.1 Coilia nasus | reverse complement strand
CACACACATACACAGACGTACATACTGTACACACACACACAACCACACACACACACACACACACATACACACACACACACCCGCACACTCTTTTAGCCTCCAAAAGCTCTCTGGCACCAAAACTAATAAGCAATTCAGACAATCTACGAACCCCCGGCGCGCGGCGCAGCCAAAAAAGTGCCATTAGCTGCTACTTTATGAGCCTATTATCAGGCTTGTTGCCCTGGCCAGACGCTTTGTTGGGGGGTTGTCGAGGACAGATTTGTATCGCATTGTTTGTGGATCAATCCAGAACTTTAATTAGCTGTGGGGTCAGGCCGGACGGACTCAGGGCGTCAGGTAAAACTCATCAAAAACGGGGCTCCCAGGTAGCGCCGAGCCCCTAATCTCCTCGCCCATCGCGCCGAAATTAAAGCAGCAAATGGGAAATTGATTTCTAGTCCCCTGTCCATTGCGGTATCTCCCTTTGTCTTAAGGACATTAGAGGTGGGCTTGGGAGGGGGGTGGAGGGGTGCTCCTTGCCTAAGCTGTTCTTTAAAACGTTCATTATTGATACCGAGGCCGGCCGTGGTGCTGGCTTTCAGCCAGGTGCAGGGCCCCTGCCCAACAAAAGAGACAGCACTTTCACACCTGACTGGGGAGCGTGTGTGTGTGTGTGTGTGTGTGTGTGTGTGTGTGTGTGTGTGGAGGGGAGACAGGAGTTAGCCGTCCATCCACCACTAGACACTCACCTGCACAGAAACACACACACAATTTCTACTGTCTAACCTCTTACCTGTCCCACTCCCTTTGCTTTCCATCTCACACACACACACACTCACACACACACACACACACACACACACACACACACACACACACACACACACACACACATCTAACCTCTTACCTATTCTACTCAATCCACTCTCTATACAGACACACAGACACAGACAGACAGACACACACACACACACACACACACACACACACACACACACACACACACACACACACACACACACACACACACATCTAACCTCATTCTCATCTCACACTCCATCCTTGTCTTCCACCAACAGCCTCTGCTTGCCTCACCTTAGAGTCTGTGAGTGTCCGGGTAATTGGACCACCCTGCGTGTGTGTGAGTGTGAGCATGGGTAGACCACCATGTCTGAGTGTGTGTGTGTGTGTGTGTGTGTGTGTGTGTGTGTGTGTGTGTGTGTGTGTGTGTGTGTGTGTCGCCTCAGATCCGCTCGCCCCATCTGCGTGGAAGATGGAAGTCGTCGACAGGCGGGTGGAAAAAGAAGTACGCGTGAGTCAGCAAAAGTGTTGAGACAGACGCCAAAACGAAGCTCCGCTCTCTCCTCTCTCTCTCTCTATGCTCTGTCTCTCTCTCTATATATCTCCTCTCTCTCTCTCTCTCTATGCTCTGTCTCTCTCTCTATATATCTCCTCTCTCTCTCTCTCTCTCTATGCTCTGTCTCTCTCTCTGCTGAAATCATATGGAATCTAAAAGAGTATAATCCATTTCCCTCTCCATGTGTCACCTCTCCCACGTCTCCCCTTCGCTCGCGTGCCGCGGATGCCTCCGCTTATGCCGCTGCACTATTTGTCATTCTAATGAAGTTCTCACAGGGAAAACATTTTCCCCAGAAAACATTTCTCAAGAAGCCAGCAGGGGTGTGTGTGTGTGTGTGTGTGTGTGTGTGTGTGTGTGTGTGTGTGTGTGTGTGTTTTAAGAGAGAGCGAGAGAGAAAGAGAGAGTGTGTGTGTATGTGTATGTGTAAGTGTGTGTGTGTGTATGTGTGTGTGTGTGTGTGTGTGTGAAAGAGAGAGAGAGAGAAAGAGAGAGAGAGTGTGTATGTGTGTGTGTGTGTGTGTGTGTGTGTGTGTGGTGTGTGTGTGTGTGTGTGTGTGTGAAAGAGAGAGAGAGAGAGAGAAAGAGAAAGAGAGTGGGTATGTGTATGTGTGTGGGTGTGTGTGTGGGTGTGTGTGTGTGTGTGTATGTGTGTGTGTGTGTGTGTGTGTGTGTGTGAATGTAAAGTTAGCAGCATGACTCCAAGTGTGTGTGCTTTGGCACCTGATAAGATTGAGACGCGGCGGGAAGACGATGTGCTTGTCCCAGGGGGTCTATTTCACAACTGTTGAACTGGGAACAACACACCAGTAGGGAGCACAAAACACAACCAGAGGCAATGAGCAACACACACACACACACACACACACACACACACACACACACACACACACACGTATACACACACACACACACACACACACACACACACACACACACACACACACACGTATACACACACACACACACACACACACACACACACACACACAAAAGGACGTACACAGACATAGCGGCATATACACTTAGGAATTCACACGCACACGCGCAAACACACACACACACACACACAGTTTTCGCATTTTGGGACATGGTGAAGCCAACCCCACCCGCTCCCCACACCACCCGCCTGACATGTGTGGCCTAAGCTGAGCACCGCTG